>JAPMOQ010025180.1:376539-463487 GCA_026543055.1 Argiope trifasciata | reverse complement strand
ATTGTTGTTGAGAGGAAAGAAATTATAATTTGGTAAAATAACCTAAACAGAATTAAAAACTTCTTTTTAAAAAAGTGTTAGAGATTATTGAAGCCCTAAAGAAGACTTAATACTGGGTTAAATTATAAAAACAAAAAATAAATATGTTGTGCTCACATGAATTGTTATTTATGGCAGCATACACACTGATGAAATTCTTTAAATTAAGGTATTCACAAGATTATGGTAGCATTTGACAATCATTTGTCAATTGACATGCTCACCAGAAATTATCATATCTATGATTTACCTAAATAAAAGGGTTGCACTTTTATGAAAATAGAAAAGGGTCATCAAACTTGGGCTTATATGATTAGTGATATTCATTACACTTCATTTAAGTGATAACTAGATTGTGCATAAGTAGAATGCCAATAATGGGGTTCAAAATAAAACCCAATTAATTCTATGTAATTAGTTTTTAGACCTCTAACAATTAGTTTAGAAATCCTAATAGAATGGTTCCTATATATATATATATATATATATATATGCCTTCAAAATTTGTAATAAATATTAATAACTTACATTTCACATTGGAAAATATTTCTTTATGTCCATGTATATTCAAATAACTTCATTTATTTAACAGAAAACAATGCTCTTTTTCCCTTTTAACTCATATTTGGAATAGTTCATAATTATCCCCCGTTGTATATGTTCAGAATTTTATTCTTCATATAGACAGAGAATCCATAAGATTTAATAGGCTAATAATCAAAATCTTTTAGAAACAGAAGTCTTGGCTATATTGGTACATTATTTAGATATTTTTCCAAATGAAGCAAATGCATTTGAAAAGTTTATTCCAAGGATAAAAACATATAATTTCTATTTATATGTACAATATAGATATAGTGTCTTTTAAAAACCAGCATTCAATATAGATTCTTTCAATCTAACATGGTTTTTTTAAATTTAATACTGTAAAAAGGATGAGATAAAAACAGTATCTGTACTTACATAAAATAAGCTCATGGATTTCAAAAATTTGTAGGATTGACACTTGGTTAAAATATTCATTGGCATTAAAAATCTTACATGTAAAAAGTGAAGAACTGTTCATGAGGTATCAAGTCGAATTGTTCGTAGTTTTAAACGGTCTGCAAGTATACAGGCTGCTTCATTTGAGCCCCCACAGTATTTAGAAGATGAAAAAACTGTCAGAAGTTTTCCATTTAATTGAACCTAGAACAGTAGTTTTAGAAACTTAAATGTTAGAAATACATATACCAACAATGAAATTTAACTTTTTACAATCCTAACTAAAAGTTAAACCATACATTCAAAATGACTGACAATAGGATATCTGACAATAGAATACAACAAGAAAAAAAGTTATTCAAACTGTGTTTACTAATTTTATCAGATTGTCACAGATGCAGAAAATTTTAACATCTTAGATTTTCAGTATTTCTCTCTTTATTTATTTATTTTGAATAGAGGATATGCTAAGTAAATATTATTTTGGCTGCAAATATGCTTTTCAAAATCCAGAAATAATTTTTAAAATACATTTTCACAAATGTGAGGGCGCTACCGATCATGAGAAGAAGAAAACAAAGTGAAGGGAGGAGAAGGGGTGAGCTGAACTGCGGGAGGAGTGAAACGGACGGAGGGTCAATGAACGAGCGGAAGACTTGATGTGAGGGGTTGAAGGATGTTGTGTCTGTAATAATTTTATTTAATTGTTCGTGTTTGTTATGTGTCGTCCTATGTGAATGTTAATTAAATGTTGTTAAAAATTAAATCTGGTGTCTTGCCAATTATTGTAGTTCAGTTTTACTAATGAAAAAGGCAGTCTTTGCTTTATTTATTTTTCCTTGCAGAAATCGAAATTGAAATGCTCGGCGACGCCGACAACAAACATATTAAAATTTAGCTCAGCAATAATTAAAGTGAAGCTGGATTTCCCCCTCCACACAAATAGCAATAATTTCTAATAGTTATCAATGGTCAATATTTTTAATTGTACATATATCAGGTAGCTTTAATTTATTTGTCGGCACTTACCATTATAAAAAGTGAAATATACACTGAAGTGACAAAAGTCATGGGATGACTGTTAATATCGTGTCGGTCCTCCTTTTGCCCGGCGAAGTGCAACAACTCGACGTGTCATGGAGTCCACAAGTCGTTAGAAGTCCTCTGCAGGAATATTGAGCCATGCTGTCTGTATAGACGTCCATAATTGTGAAAGTGTGGATGGTGCAGGAGTTTGGGCACGAACGGACCTTTCGATGATGTCCTATAAATGCTCGATGGGATTCATATCGGGCAATCTAGGTGGCCAGATCATGCGCTGGAATTGTCCGGAATGTTCTTCAAACCAATCACGAACAGTTCTGACCCGGTGACATGGCGCATTGTCATCCATAAAAATCCCATCGTTGTATGGGTACGTGAAGTCCATGAATGGCTGCAAGTGATCTGCAAGCAGCTGAACATAACTATTTCCAGTCAATGATCGGTTCAGTTGCACCAGAGGACCGAGTCCATACCATGTAAAAACAGCCCACACCATTATGCAGCCACCACCAGCTTGAACAGTGCCTTGCTGACAGTTTGGGTCCATGGCTTCGTGGGGTCTGCGCCACACTCGAACTCTACCATCAGCTCGTAACAACTAAAATTGTGACTCATCTGACCACGCCACGGTTTTCCACTGGTCTAGGGACCAGTCGATATGCTCACGAGCACAGGAGAGTCGCTGCAGGCGATGTCGTGCTGTCAGTAAAGGCACTCGAGTCGGTCTTCTGCTGTCATAGCCCAAGGAGAGACAAATTTCGCCGCACAGTCCTATCGGACACGTCCCTCGTACGTCAAACATTGATTCCTGCAGTTAATTGACGAAGTGTTGCGTGTCTATTAACATGGACCATTCTACACAGACGTCGGCGGTCTCGGTCGTTAAGTGCAGGTGGTCGCCCACTGCGCTGTTCATGATGGGATGTGATGCCTGAAATTTCATACTCTCGGCACACTCTTGATACTGTGAATCTCGGAATGTTGAATTCACTAACGATATCCGCAATGGAATGACCCATGCGTCTAGCTCCAACTAACATTCCACGTTCAAAGTCTGTTAATTCTCGTCGTGCCGCCATAAATCATGAAAAACCTGTTCACATGAATAACTTGAACACAAATGAAAGCTCTGGAAAACGAACTGCGCATTTATACTTTTTCGCTGCGATACTACTGCCATCTGTATATTTGCTTATATCTATCCCATGACTTTTGTCACTTCAGTGTATATGTGCTTACATTTCCCAAAAATTTGCACTAGTAATAAAGATATTTTTATTTCTTTTCTACAAATTAGAATAGAAAATTATTATTCCTATATTCATAATATCAATAAGTTAAAAAATCAACTTATCATAAAAGATTTTTAAAAAATCATTCTTGAACTAATTATATATGCCTTTAAATGTTAAAATGACATAAAAATATATATATACAGTAGTCTTATAATAAAAGCAGATAAGGCAAACGATATTTATTTTTTGAAGAGAAAAGTAATTAGACGCAACAAATATATTTGACAAAACTTTTCTCAAATTCCATACCTCTCTAGAAGCAACAAAATATTGTAATATGATAATATTTTAAGTTTGAATGAGATGCCCCCCCACCCTCCTTTTTTTCATTATAATATTTTAGAGTTGTCTGTTTGATATGATTTTATCTGTACTTGCAATCTTGAGCATTATGATTCATCATGCAATTTACAGAAAAAATACCATATGAAAAACGATACTGAATTAAAAAAAAGTAAAAAGAAAATTTAGCTTTAGAATTAATATCTACTCTTTTTCATGATGCAAATACAAAAGCATACTAAAGAAGGATTTGGTGAAACAATGGAAATTGTTTGAATTTCTTTACAACAATGAAAGATATTAGAATACATTTTTAAAATTAAATTAAAGGGGAAAAAACTGATGTAAATGAAACTGGCATCACTGAAAATCTAATGTTCTTTTAATTTTAAAATGGGGTAAAAATAGTTTTTTTTTTTATAACAATATGTAAAAAAATTTGAAAAACTATCACTTAATGAGCACTTACTCACCAAAAAGTAATTACATGCAAAATTTGATAGCTATAAGATCAATGCTTTGCAAAAGTCGTATTCGGTGAACAATAAATATAATTACAACTTACAAAAAGTTTACTAGCCTAAAATTAAAATTATTAACCATTAAACTATAAATTATTCATAGTAAGTATGCAATATATAACAGGAAGATATCTAACTCTCAATTTTCATTAGGAAAACAATTTAATTAGTTAGCATTGATATAAAACACATGTTAATTATAAAAACTGTATACATTTACAAAGCTGTGGAAAAGGAAAAAGAACTCACTTTAAAACCTGCTTGTTGCACTTCATGAGCTCGAATTACATGAGATAAACCATTTGTTTTAAGAAAATTTTCCAAAGCTTCACTTGTGAATACATGAGCAGTTCCTCTTTTCATATTTGGTAAGAAACCCATGGAGTCTGGTTTATCATCTATTGGTGTAGAGACACTGTCCATGCTGCTCAGGGAAAAAAATAGAGAAATCTCAATGACACCACAGTCAATAAATTAAGAGCATTTCTATTTATAACTTTGTTTTATCTTAAAGTTGAATTTCAAAAATAAGTAAAAAGAAACAATTATTAAATAATAATTAAATAAAGATGAGAATTTACCTGTATTGAAATTTTCTAGCTATATTCATAATTTTTAATGTAAAATAGAGATAAAAATAAAACTTATATTAATTAAACAAATGACACAACATTCTAATCTTCAAATATATCCTTTTTACTGACAGTGTAGTATTTTAAATTAATATTATATTTTATTGGTTCATTAGATGCATTTATGAATTTTATACACCATATTTTGTAATAATAATGATAAGTAAATATATAAGTAATTTCTGAAAGATCATAGGTATTCATGCTCGATTTCTATGTACTTTAAAATTTTTTTTTTTACAAATATTAAATATAGATAATTACTATTATTACAGATAAAAATAAAATTAATGATTAATTAAGGCTGAAAAATTCCATATAATTTACTTTTTTGTAAGTTGAAACTACTTATTAAATCCTTTTTTTTTTTAATATTTTAAAATTATGTAGTGTAATAAAATATTTATAATTTAGCTTAAAATATTTTTTTAAGGTATTATTTCCAATCAACCACAAATCAAGTACAACAAATTTTAAAAGTGAATAAATCAACAACTTACCAGTGAAAAGTATTTAACTTACTAACCCATTTAGTCATGGAATAATTCACCATTAACAAGATAATGCCATCATGAAAATCAAATTTAGATAGTGCAATTTCAAAAACCAGATAAATTTCAAAGGCCTTAACAACTATTGCAATAAAGATTTAAAAAATAACTTTAATCCAATGTCAGATAATAATTTCCCAATTGAAATAAAACAGCTTTACTTTTCAACAGATGGTAGAACATTCAGTCAACTAAAAACATTTTAAAAATAGTAAGAAAATTAAAAGATTGGAATACAGTACTTGATTGGATCATTCCACATCAATTCCCAAGCTAGAGGGCTTTCTTTTTCAGGATCTGATAAAGGTTTTGGAATTTCATTGATGACATTGATCAACCCACCGCCAAACCAGGGAGGTGGAATTCCTCCATGGGCACAAAACACCTAATGATGAAAAGAACTATTATTTCAAAAAAATGAACAAATAAATACAATTTTTTTAATAAAAGAGAAAAAAAAACTTACCATTCCATCTACCACAGCAGCCAGAGGCATAACGTCAAAACAGTCATTTATGGCATTCCATACTTCAGTTCCAAGTCTGTCACCAAACTTTGACAAACATTCTCTAAAATTGTTGTTTAATATAAAAATTTAAACATGAACTAATATCTTGAATAATTATTTTAAGAAAACACAGATAATAGAAATTATATAAATATCATTTATTGAATTTAAAAAAAAATGACACTTTTGAAAAGTTACCTATAAAATGTAAACATCTGTTGAACTTGGCGAACTTCATGATTTCCACGCAACAGAAAGAATTTCTCTGAAGCTAAAATTTTTTGAGAGAAAAGATAGGCAATGACCTGTGTGGAGAAAAAATGTATTAATTTTACAAGGAATATAAAATAATTTTTAGTGAATATTTAAATAAGAAATTTTATAAAGTAAAAAATAAACAATTGCTAAACAAATATAATTAAAAGTTTTAAACTGCTGGTTTCATATAGCAATTTCTGAATAAATATTTATATGCAACATGAAGTTGTTATTCATGCAAAGTGTCTTTTTACAATATGACAAATTTCATAATATGGTAAACCTGCATTGAAAAACAAGTTTCAACACTAGTTAAAGCAACATATAATTTAATATAATAGATTTTTTTAAAAATTCTCTATCCTATAGCTAGCAAATGTAATGTTTAAAAATTCTTTATTTTTTCTACAAATATAAATAATTTTTGGTGAATATTCCATGTTCAAAAAAATTCTTTTTAATCACTGAATGTTTGAAAAGAAATCCTATTTAATTGCTTTCTTTAATCATAAAATATACAGGCTTTCAATTTATAACAATATTTGATTTTAAGTACAACAAAATTTATTGGCATTTATGATATAAACTTAAAACTTACTTCTACTCCATGTTGACCTCGATCAACATAATCTCCAAGAAAGAGAAAACTTGCAGGAGTTAAAAGAGGTCCCATGCGCCAAAGAGTCTTTTCAAAGCACACAAGGTCAGAGAAATTGCCATGAATATCACCTGTAAATCAGGTAAAACTTTATTTATGCTTATCAAGTTCTACTTTTATAATGAAATTATCAATAAAACTTTTATTACTATAGACATAAATTTAAAAAATAGATATTTAATCTATATTTGTAGTACAATAAAAGAAATTTTTAAAGGGGAACAGCTTTATTAATCTGAATTAGCTCATGTTACTTATTAAAATGTTTGCATAATCATTTGCATTACATAATTGTTGATGATGCTAACAGAACCTGTATGTAGCCATAAGATTTCTACCCATGTCACAATACAATAACTTTCTATTTTCTGCAATGCTTTGGCTGCAAATTGCTATCTATATGTTATAAACTATCCCAATATTGGATAATCTCTTTCATTTAACTTTAGTTTTCATCCACTATTGTATTTCATTGAAATTTTCTTTTTTATGTGGAATGCAGTCATTGACTTTAACACAGTAATGCAAAAAACTAACACTCTATGTATTAGTGATTACAATGATACACAGTACACTAAATATCTACAATCTGCCTTTCCTGAAAGTCACAGCTTTGGAAAGGCACCAGATAGTGATTGTGAAATAGATCAAGAAAATTATCATTTGTTTCAAATATAAATAACCAAAGTATACAAATATAAGAAAAATTCTTCCAAAATAGCTAGAGATCATGGAGCATTTTATGACCGACAGATTAGAAAAATAGGAATAAAAAATACTGATAAATAAGTTGAAAACTCTGAGATGTATTAACAGTTTTCTGGTTTAATAATTTGAAACATAGTATTCATTGCTAAATGAGTTGCATAATAATCTTAAGTAGGTTATTTATTGTTTTCATTAATATTATACTTAATTATCTTTAATTTATATTATTATTTACTTATTTTCTTTTAATATTTTCCATCTCTTACCGCATATTATCGCTGATATATATATATTTTTGTATTCTTTAAAATCCCAATATTACAATTTAAAATCTCAATTCTATAATATTTTTATTTTCAAAATTTCTAAATTTTCATTCATTGCATATCTTGACAGAGCTAGTTTTTATTGCAGTTTTTTAAATTAACTGCATATTTAAACAAGTTTTTTTTTTTAAAGCAGGCAGTTTAATTGTATGCAAAAAATGTTAGTATTTATATGTGTGTGAGTGTTATTAACTCCAAAAAGATTGGACACCACAAATGAGAAACTGTCAGATAACTCAGTGGAATTTTGCACCTCCAGATGTGACTCCTTGTGTGTTTTATCATAACTCCTTTTTCAATGATAAAACACATCTCAAATATAACAAGTTTAAGATAAGGCCATAGGTAGTCATTCTGTAAAAGGCTACAGTTTCCAAATTGTTATTGTGATGTTTCTGTGATTAAATGATCTAGGCTCTAAGACAGGATAGAGTCAACATGAAGACCATGTATACAATTAGTAATTTCCATTTTTTTAATAATGTATATTAGTGTTCATTACATATGCTACTTATCATTATTAATTATTCAAATTTCAATACATGAATAATTACATGTTTTAAAAAACTCTTTAGGTCACAAAAAGTAAAAGCATTTTTAATTATTTAAATAAAAATCAACAGTTTGCTCACTCACCCAACACATAGGCAGGAGAGCTCACATGAAGTAACCTGTCTTCTTTGCTGACTATATCATAAACTGTACGACATAGGTTTATAAGACATCTCCCCAGTGCATCACGGTCTGTGTTTCCCCAATTGAAAGCTTCTTTTGGTGTTCGATTGGAAGTGGGATCTCTTTTTATGCAGTGCTCAAAGTAAGAAAGTCCTTGTAACATTTCATTGGCTTGAGATTGCTGGATAGACAAAGGATTTTAAAGATAGGTTAACATGAAATTTCAGATAAAACAAGTATACAGAGTATAAACACTAGGTTATTTATCGACCACACAATAAAATTACTGCTCTAATATAAAAGTTATATTAGAGCTGCTTTTGAACAGAAATTACAAGATTGATTGATATAGGGCAAGTGCCAACAAAGGCATTACACTAGTAAAGAGCTCATTAACATTTATTGAAAGTAAATACCAGTAAAAAGCTCATTAAAATTCTATTTTGAATGAAAATTAGAATTTTGCCAGCAACAAATAAGTCTTGTAGACAATAAATTGGGCAGAAACAGATCTTGTAAATTAGAGCTGCATATAAGTTAGGGGATATTATTTCAGTGAGACCACCTTCAGGATACTAGTGAAAGACTAAATCTATATTTTGATAGAATCTACTTTCAATCATGCTCCTGCAATCCCAAACTGAGATTGTTAAAAGATAATTGCAGTTCTGTCATTATAAAGAAGTCTACCTTTCCCCCCCCCTAAGATTTAAAGAGAACAATAATTTGGGGAATTAAAAGTTTCAGACCATCCAAAAAAAAAAAATGCATTTACATGCTGCAATCAGCATTTAATACAGAAAACAATACATATATTGCATATAACTATTGCAATAATAAATACTAGAAATTTTAACAATATACAGAATGAAACATTTTACATTAATACATCTTACATTCATTACAGACAGCAAAGCAGATTTTTTAAAGAAATTCTAGGTACATTTGCTTTCTGTTTCAGGCTTAAGAAAAACAATACACTGAGAGGAATTGATTATGAGACTGACAAAATACTCACGATTACAGTATTTCCTCAAAAACAACTTTTAAATTCTGCCTTGTGTGAGATGTTACTTTACAAAAAATCACTTGGATTGTAGTTATCTTTAATCAGATTTTCAAAATGAAGATAATATCACCTAATCTTCATTAATCTAATTTTCTGTCACTTTATCTAATGGAACTATAATAAGGGAATGTAGCCAATTCCCTTATTATAATTCAAACATGTTATTTAACAGTCTCTTGTTATATAATAAAACAGTATTGTATCTGAGAAATTACAAATATTTTTGAGGCAGTAAAAGTAACTCTCAGAATTTCAATATGAAGTTTTCCAATAAAGATTTTTGTTATTACATAATGAATCGCCAAAAATCATTTCTTAGTAATTACTTCATAAATTTCCTGTATATAGAGAGCTTAAAAGTAAACCTTTATCATTTTTAGAATACAATATTTAAAAATTTAAAAAAAAAAAGTGCTTTTCATTTCATAGTAGAAATATAAAAGGCAGAGCTAAAAAAATTTATAAATAAATTAAAAATAGTGAGAAAAACCTTTAATAAATAAATAAATTGATTTCAAAAATTTTACATCAGCAAATGAAAAATTACTTTGAAAACACACTTTTTTGTTACAAAAAAGTTTGAAATTCCTAGGAAATTTCAGAATAATTTTCATAAAATATTTACCAAATTAAAAGAATCCACTGATGAAACTCTTTCAATTCTTAATTTTGAAGAAAATTTAACAGTTTTACTCAATGCAGCTGTACCTGAAATGCAAAGCAAATAAAAATTTAACATGTCGCTGTCAATAAAATAATATATCACTAAGTCTAATTGGTAATAAGTAATTTACACTCATGTCCAAAAATTAAGGATAATGCAACTTCAGGAACAGAAACAGTCAGAAGCAAAACAAACATGATTTATTTGTAAAGCTTATTTATTAAACAAAATGTTTATATGTTATATCTTTTATAAACAAACGATGTTATTTATTTCATATCATTGATAAAGATTGCAATTTTTTGCTCCCTGATGCAAATTACAAAAAGACCTATTTACAAAAATTAATATTACATGGTTAGTCTGATGGTTCATACATAGTATATCTCCCAGATGATGCAATACAGTCCATACAACACCTAAGCAGGCTGAGTATCAAATTATCAATCTGATCTTGGGGCGGGGGTGAATCACACCACTCATCAAACAATGCTCTCCGCAATTCCGGTAGACATGTAGGAGGTGGCTGACTGAAACTGGTCAGCTAAGCATGTCCCACACTTTCTCTATTAAATTCATCTGGTGAGAATGCTGGCAAATCCATAAAAATGATATCCTCTGATTGAAGACATTCATTTAGAATGTTTTTGAGGTGAAGATTGGCATTATCATCCATAAACACCAATTCTGCACCCCACTCTAAAACAAATGTACATGTTGTTCCAATCTGAACATGCAGGTCAGTTCCAGAACCAATTCGTCCCCAAAATGAGCAATCCTGCACTACCATAATTGTACTGTTCAATGATGTTCCCTTGGTGGTAACAGGTACTTGGCACTCTCCATATGAATGCCCGGTGAGAATCAGACTGCAAGCTAAACCTGGACTCATCGGAAAACATTACACAAGCCCAAAGTTGAAGTGCCCACAATGTCATGCTCTCTACTCCACACTAACTGCAGGTGACAGTGAGTTCCAGTTAGTGGAAAACATCGGACAGGTCTATGAGCATATAGACCAATCTACCTAAAGCGTCATTACAGGGTCTACCTTGAAACTGTCCTACCAGAGGCTGAAGAAATCTAAAGAGACAGGTCTGTGTTGTTTCTTTTGGCAGATGAAGATGACACTCTGGGTGATTCTATGTTCTTCAGTTACTTTCAGCTGGATACATCCCCATTCCAAATAGTCAATAATTCTACCATGTAAAAAATCCTAAAAAAGGAACCCTTTGTGTCATAACTACGCAGTTATTGTACTGGCAGGCTTATAAAACACTGGCAAACAATTTTACTTCATTGCCCATGTTCCTTATACATCACTCTCTAACACTTTCATCATTGTATCATACTATCGGTTAATTTCGGTGGCTTCCTGTAATTTGCATATGATATTTTGAAGATGCGTGCATTTGTTTTACGGGTGATATATGTATTTTAGAGTTTGATTTCCATGTGGTCTGAATTATCCTTAATTTATGGACATGAGTGTATCATGCATTACTACAGTCTAATTTGATTACAGGAGTAGTATTGCCCTTATAATATAAAAAATCTTTTAAAATTATACAAGTAGTATTTTTGAGCAGATCTTGAAATTTTGAACAATGGTCAGATGATGAGAAACACACCTGCATGGGAACCACAGTAAAATTTCAAAATCATATAAACAAGAACAGATCAGGCATCATTTCCACTTAAAGTAATGGCAAGAGTTCACCTTTTACAAAAATATATGCTAAACTTTAAATGACATATCATCAAAGATGCAAATGGGAAGGGTTGGGGAATTATATATGAAACTAATGTTATTAAAATTCAAAGGAAAATTTGTCCAATAAAAATGTTTTGCATAGTTTAAGTTCTTTACAAATCAGTAACACAAACATAAAAATGGTAAATTCAAATAAAAAAATTTCAAAAAATGTGTAATATTTATTTATGTACACCAGTATTTTTGGAAGTTATCAAAGTAAAACATCAAACCTAAGCTTAATTTTTAACAAATTAAATATTTAATTAAAATTTCAAAAGAAACATTCGAAGAGATATAGTTTTACCTTTCAAGGCATATATATGTGAAATGTGGTAGCTTTAAGTCAAACGGGTGGCCTGCAGAGAGCCAACATACACCTTTTTCTTTATTACAAGTAGAGATAAGGTACTTTTAGCAACTAACTGGTTTCCTGGAGATATTGGCCAAATATAATTAAATTATTTAAATAAAACTACAAATCCTTCATTTTGCAAAATTGTCAGACATTTAAACCTTGATATTTTTAACAGCCTTACATATGCTCTGTTTATGTACAAGTAATTAAAAATGTACATAACGTATTCTTCTTGTAAATTTATGTAAGATCTCATCAAACAGTTTAAAACAAGTTGAACAAAAAATATTTCAGTAAGGGCATAACAAATATTTTAAAACAAATTATCTTTTAACATGAATTTTAAAATTGAGCAATGTAAAGTTTTTTATATAATAGAATATGATATAAATCTTACCTTCCATATCCCAAAGAGAATTTACACCAACTAAGGCACCAGACCGCCTTACTTTAACAGAGTGAGTAGCTAAATCATACTTTTTTTCAAACATAGCTCCATTAAGTTTTTCCAGGATGTTATCTAGATTAAAATAATATAAATTATGAAAATGATATAGTTTAAAAATTCCTAAATTTAAAAAGCATGAACAAAGTTCCCCAAATTTAACAAATACTAAGACTTTTCAAAAGTGTTGAAATGAGGAAGATAAATGAAGTAATTAATTTAAGCAAAATTTATTTTAGAAATACTTTTATAAACATGCAAAAAATAAGAATGTTTGAAAAATTATTTTTTTAGTCTTCAATTTATAATACATTAATATAATCATATTGTTATTATGGTATTTTTATATTATATATAATACTTAATTATGGAATTTTAATATCCATTTCTGTATTCATTACCAGGTGATGTTATTCAGCTAGAATCAAAATTTCAATAAAAATTTAATTCCAAAACTATTAGAAAACCCTTATGTTATTGAAAATACATATGAGTACAGAGATTCAGAACTGTAGCATATCAGGAAATTTATATAAAATTAATCATTAAATTGGTAAATGAATGGTATAGTATGATAATGGTATGGTAAGTTATACAGGGCATGAAAATAATATGATGTGGTAAATAAAAGAGTATAAATACAGCAACAAACCTGGAGAATTTTCTCTAGGTCTTTTCTTTGGCAGAGGAGTTTCATTTTTAGTTTGAATGGTCAAACCCCTAAATGAATTTTGAAATAGATTTAAAGGGTTTTTTAATACAAGATAATTTCACACCAACGATAATCTTAGTAATAAATTTAGTACTTTTTAATATTTTTTGATAATTTAGCAAAGACAAAAGGAACAGAAATTACTTTTTATTAAAAATTCCCATTAATACTGATTCTGGAGTTCTGAATAAACTTGATGTGCCTCTGAATTTCAACTGGCCAACCGTCTGAAGAAAATTTGTAAGAGTCAATTTCATTTTCCCTTGCAGTTGAAAAGTTCTGAAACATGAAAGCAAGTCAAATAAGCTTCACATGAATTTGGGATTATGGTGAGTAACAATGACATTTAATCCAAATGTCTTTTGGAATGAAATCCTTTCTTTTTAAGTTTTTAAAAATTTATTTTTAAAAAAAATTAATGTTTACCATTTTAGTATAATATGAAAAAGATTAAGATACTTATGAAATTTATACAGATATTAATATAACCAATGGTTAGAATTTTCATGTGTATTATAATAATTTAATATAAATTATAAATGTTATAATCAATTTTAAAATAATATATTGAACTGAAATCTAACTGAAATTTGTAGATGCAATAAAAACTAGCAACAGTGAACTTTAAATAATGTAGTGTTTAATAAGTTTCTATGTATGTATTGATTATAGTGATAAGAGAGATAAATGTGCTTTGTAAATAATTCAAGATTGCAAAATTTATTATACTGACAAAAGCACATGCTGAAATAGTTTATTTTAATACGTAATTTTATAAATAAATATTCAATGATTAGAAATGTATACTTAAAACTATATTAAATGTAAAAGGAAAATTTAAATTAAGAGATTATTTAGCATTTATGAAAATTGATAGTGCAAGGCCATTGTAAATCTGTTCAATAATAAAAAAAGCATTTCATACATTCTTCTATAAACAATAAATTAAAAGAACAAAGAAGTGCTTAAAGATGTTATAGATTTTATTCGAAGCTATGAATTCACTTAAAATAAGACAGGTGTTTCAAATGTCTTGACTCACAATTTAATTAAATTAAGCATATATTTAAATTTAATTATCATACAAGAAGGATATCAAGTAAAATTTTAAATTAAAAAGAAATATCTTTCATTGAATACAAATATTAAAATATTTATTTGCATTTGATCAAATTTCATATTGCATAAAATAAATTCATACATAATTAGAAAATACATTTTTTTACTTTGCATGTTCTTCAACTGCTTTATCCAATTGGGCATCATCCATTACAATATCTTTTAGATTGTTTATATCAGAGATCATAGATCTACAACAACAACAACAAAAAAACATTAAGAAAAACTAGAAAAAAAAATTATTGAATTACTTTAATTTTTCAGCAACATAACATTTAAAAATTGAGATATGCTAAAATTACAATGCTTTAAAAATATTAGTTAATATTTTTTTATTAATTACAGTATTTATTTGAATTTTGAATTCAAACTATTTTTAAATGTTTAAAATAAAAAGTGAATTCTGATTTTCTTAAAACAACATTATTATACAATATCTATCTTTTTATATTGCAAGGATGCATATTTTTTATTTATCAACAAATCATTGCCTGGTATTTTTCAAATATAAACAAACAATAATCTATAGGGTGTAGGGAAACAATAAACATATAAAATGAAAATGTTGATTAATTATACCTGAATTCAGAGTTTTCTAAAGCTCCATCATTGTTGCTATCATAATAGCGGAATATGTATCGACATCGCATCTCTGCTGGTGAGCCTCCATGAGGTGTACTCTGATTCATTGCAGCAAGACCAATTAAGACATCTTTAAATGATAAATGCCCAATAGAATTCAAGTCAAAGGCTCTAAACAAAATAAATACCATTTAGTGATCAATATTAATAAATAATAAACATGTTAGGTACACTTATAATCTCAAACATGAATAATTTAATTATGATAAGAATAAACAAGAGTGATCTCACTCAACCTGTCTACTTGCAGAAAATGCCATTTACAGTATATAATCCAAACCAAATGTGCTCACATATTATTCAACCAAATACTTGTATAATAGGCTTCATGATATTTTTTTCCATTCATAGTTTGATTCTATAGTCTTTGATTTAATATTTTTGAAGTTTCTTGGCAATAATATTAGCACCTATAATTAGATGAAATACTTTTCATCATTCTAAAAACAGAAAATAATCGATTAAATGGGGTAAAATTGACGAATACCGTTTTTTTTTTTTTTTTTTTTGCCTTCCAATTTTTACATTTTAAAAATTTTCATTCATGATTAAGGTTATAAGTAAATGATGTTATAGTCAGTTATGTGAAAATGATACTATAATTATTGCATGAAAATGAAGTTATTGACATTGAGTAAAAATATAATCATTGCATGAAAAAAAATTTCTAAATGAAGTTGAAAAAAATTATAGCAAACTAATCTAAAATGTAAAATGCTTCAATTGAATCTGAAAAGCATGCAAGTAAGGCTAGAAAGTATAATTTTTTTTAGCAATAAGCTTATTAATTTTTTCAGTTATAGTTTTTTACTTATATTATATATAGGCCAACATGAAAATTCAATATACAGAAAATTTCAATAGCAAATGAAACATTATCTACTGCAGCCAGTGCATAATAAATTTTTAAAAATTAAATTTATTAAATAAATTAGAACAGATGTTCCTATGGTATAATATAGTCAGAGATTGAAAACTTCTTTTAGAAATTTGATTAATCGTTAATTAGTTAAACTCTGATTTAAAAAAAAATTAATGTAATAATTGCTCACTAAAAATATAGTGAATGCATTTTAAATTACTTTTGTAACTGACATCATAGTATACAAATAAAAGCCCAGCTTTTTAAAAAAATTGTAAAAAATAGAACTTATACTTACCTAAATAATGCCTTAATATTTTTGGCAACAATTTCTTCATTCCACCAGTTAAAAGACAATAAATATTTTTTAAACATGAAGATGTTCATAGTTTCACACGGATAAACATGGCACATAAAATCATAATAGGCCACCTTTTGAGCTATAGCAATCAAAGGAAAACATTTCTTTCATTTAGAGTGGTATTATAGAAACTAACAATATATCATACATATAAAGGATATTTAATGCCAGCTTTATATATGTAAAATAATATAAATAAACTAATTTTTAATGTGATACCAAACCTTTATGAATGCTCTTCCATTCGTTTTCTTGTGCATTTGTATTCAGAATATAATGCTTGGAATGCTTTATAAAGAAGAAAACCGAGCGTGTTCCTTGCTTCTCAATGATGAGTTGGATATTGATATAGATCTACAATGTTTGTGATGAGCTCACATAAAAATATGTTTCCTTTTTTAGTTATGTTCACACACATGAAAACATACAAAATATCAGATGGCAAAAACTTTACCAAATATGATTCAAAATTTATAATGTATGATATTTCTAATGATAAAGTTACATGCAAAATTCTATCTATCCACTTATATGAGCCTTTGAGTTACTGCATTTACATGGAATGAGCAGAATATATAAACTTCCTCAAAAAAAGATTTTGTTCTTAATTTGACAGAAATCTATAATTTTGTTCATAATAGTTGAGTATCAAATTTCTTTTCTCCATTTTGTTACACTTTTGAAGTATTATATACATAAATCAAAAGGCAGACATAATTCTAAAAAGTAAGTGTGTGTGGAAACATAATCATATATACAATACTTAACAAATAAGAAATTAAGTTAAAAATATCAATAATTTTCAAACTCAAAATTATTCAAGACTAATAAAATTACATTCCGAAATAAAGGCAATTATAAAATAAAGACCAGCATTTTAATCAGATAAAACCATATGTTTAATTTGAAATTATAAACAAATTAAACTCATCAGATGATTTATTAATGATATTCAAAAGTGGGAAGGGATATAAAATCTGGATATATATTTATTGGTCACCAAGAGAAAACAAATTCCTGGTAATTTAAAATTTTCAATGTAATAAAAAATTAATGTTTTTTATTTTTATTAAGTAAATAGATTTAATTACATTATTCCAATCGATGCTTCTTAAATTACAAATGAGCTTCCTATTGCATAATTTCATTTTCATTTTCAAATTGATATCCTCTCAATATTAAAGTATCCATAAATCATGAAAGTAATATGATAGTATTCTTCCTAATAGTTTTAGCATGGCATGATATTAGCATTAGTAAAACATTATTAGGAATTATGAAATGATATTTCAAAATATATAAATGATTGCTACTTATTAACTGAGCTTTTTTTTTATTTATAATTACAGCTTAAGTATACAGAAATTTTGTTTAATGCAAATAATCCAAACTTTTTCTCTTAAAAATTGTTAAATTTTCATGATAAAAATTTCAAAATTCTTAATTTTAACAAAGTATAGATAGTTTTAAAACCTTCATTTTCTTGCCCCACATTCAGCACAGCCTACCATTTTAGACTTTTAAATGTTTCAAAAAAAATCAAAATTCATATGTATTCATTATATATATAACTATATTAAAAATATCAAATTATGTTTATATATATATATATATATATATATATATATGTGTGTGTGTGTGTGTGTTTATATATATATATATATATATATATATATAAACACACACACAAGAGGGTTGGAACTTTAACAGAGGCAACTATTTATTTACATGAAATACAAAAGTGATCCATGGCCCCAAGTATTAGAGTCCTTCAATATAATCACCAGCATTGTGTACAATCCATTTCCAACAATGTGAAGTCACAGAACACCTGTAGCGGCATCTGTTTGGTTGATAGTTTGAATTGACCAGTTTATCGCTGCAAAAATCTCTGGATGGCCTGCTGTGGGCAAACACTATGCTTTAGGATGACACCATTACAGTTGTACGCAAGAATCAGCATAACTTTCACATTGCTGGGGTTCTGAAGAAATTTTGAATTTCTTGGTGGTGCGTAATGACACCATACATTTGATAGGGATTTCAATTTTGGCTGGTATGATCAAGCCCAAATCCCATCTAGTGTTATGATACTGCTGCACATTCAATTTTTACCCAACTTCATGGTTCTCATTTTGAAAACATCCTGACAACATTTATTTTAGACTACAAGCTAATACAAGGATCAGTTCTTCAGCTCACTCCACATGTGGGGAACAGAGGAAGGGCAAGTCTTTTTGCTGAGAAGTAAGGGAGGTATGTAGCTAATGCGTGGTATACTTGACATTCTTTGATTTGGTTGCATGACATTTTTACAGCAGTGTTATTACTATTAAAGTTCTAAACCTAAAATATGAATATAAATAATAATTTATGTTTTTTCTAGCTAAGGTTGAAAGAAACAAGCCTTTACCTTCTGTAGTGAAAGCAGCAGATTCCAAAAGGTTCTCATATCCTGACTTTGGATTATTATCTGTTTCTTGAGCAGAGCTGACAATTGAGGTAATTACTTTATGTTCAGAACATTCTGCTACAGGTAAATAAGTTTGTTTCAAAGATTTTGTCAACAACAGAGGTTCTAAACTTCTAAGATCATTCTTTGCAACCTTCTGAATTTCTGACACAGAAAACCAGGACAAATCATAAGCATTCTAAAATAAAAATATAAAATTACAAATTCCACTATACAGAAAATCTCAAGAAAAAAAAATTATGCAGTTTCACAACAAGCCAAATTATTTTGATAGAATAATTTTAAAATATCAGATCTTTCAAAGTAAATAAACCCTACAATTTGATATATGTGTTTATTTTGTGATAGAAAATTTTACAGAATAAATACATTTATTCGTATATTTAAAAAAATATGCAAATATAAATTAACTGCTCTTCTGTTGACCTAGGAAAACAACATAAGTTAAGGTAATTATAATACAAATTCAAAAAATAAATGAAATTCATTACAAGAAAAATAAAAAATAAATTAAATAATGGCATTAAAAATAAAATTTATTCGGAATAATTTAGTGACTCCAAAGTTTTAAGAAATAAAAGTAATTATTAATAAAAGTAAAATATCAAATACTACTCATTGAAGCCATTGTCATCCCATTTTGAGAACACAATTCTATGTATTAAAATTATCTCATATAAAGAATGTCCAAAAAATGTAATAAGCATCATCATTTTGTAAAGTGAATAACTAAAGCTCAAGAAATTTATATTTCAATAGGAGTATCCTGGATGGAAAAATCAAGGACCAGATTGTTTGTATGATTCCAGATTGTAGAAATTAAAAGTTCATTTTAAATACCTACTATATAAAATAATTGAGTGGTAAAAAGTCATGCTTTCTTAGATTAATGATTCATAATTTTACAAATCAATAGTTTTTCAAAATATAATTTAGTAAAGCCATTCCTACCATTACTTCCATAATTTATTTTAATAGTTACATTATAAAAAAATAATCTTTTTATTATTCATATTTACTCATTATAAAAATACAAGAATATATTTAAAATTCAGAATAATATGATAAGACATTTTTTTTAATTGATACTAAGAGAAATGTGTGATACTAAGAAAAGTTATAGAATAAGAAAAGTGTTATTTTTGTAATATGTATAAGAGAATAGCATATAAATTAATATAACAATAATTATATGCATACAAACAATCTACATATATCTAGTGCTTTTACAGTAATTTATTTGACTGATGAATTTTTTCAAATCAATAAATATTATGGATATTTTTGTGGGAAATTTACCAATAACTTTGACATGATCAACATTTTCTTATTTATCATATTCTATTCATTAGATTGTTTAAATGGCACTTATTTCCCATCTAATTACCTATCTAGATTGCCATAAGGACAAGGAAATTTTTAGTTCAGAATTCAAGTACGGTAAATTCTCAATTAGCTCATTGGATAAGAGACCCTTTGATAACATTTAACCAGTGTATACGTATTTAATTAATAAGCAAATTTTTATTTTTACTGATAAATAATATTTTATACAGTTGCTGAAATTTCAAAAAGTAGCACTTCAAAGTTTAATTTAATGTCTATGTATATAGTGAAAAACAAAATAAAAGTTATATTAAATTGCTATAAAAATTATTTTTTAATAGAGCAGATATTTTTTTTTAAAATGATTAAACAT
The DNA here is from genome assembly GCA_026543055.1 of Argiope trifasciata. NCBI lineage: Eukaryota > Metazoa > Arthropoda > Arachnida > Araneae > Araneidae > Argiope > Argiope trifasciata. Next base: position 442,849 of record JAPMOQ010025180.1, on the reverse strand, counting down.
TTCTATATTTCTGCATTTCTTTTTAATCTGATTTTCTAATACCTTGAAATTAAAACAAAAAATTATAAATATTGTTTTTTTTTTTTTTTTAATATTTGATTGGAGTAATCCAGTGAATTCCTAAAAACAAAATTGTAAAATAATGCTTTTGTATGCCTTTTTTGCTGTATAAGATTAAATGGATCACATATATAGGAAATAATTTTCATGTTTTGATTAAAAGGAAAAAAAAAAGAGGGAGAGAACATATTGCCACTTATTTTTCCTGCCTTCTATAAGTTCCAGTAGATATACACTCATAAAAGAAAAAGAAGAAAGTTTCCAAAATGAGATATTTTTAAATAATTCAAGGCATAAATTTTCTTAAAATAAGTAAGCAGAATAGTGTATGTGTGTATACAGAATAATTTTGGTAGATGCATGGGGAAAATAAGAAACTTTTTAAATAAAATTCAATTTATTTCATCGTGGGTGGGTACAGATTATATGTGGGGATGAAGTTGGACAATTTTCCTTTGCTTTAGATGAATAAGCTTTTTTGAAATCCTTGAATCCTTAGCTTAATTAGTTTGAAAATCCGTAGCAAAATCTAGTAAGTTTGCTAAGGATTTTCTTGCTGCAAGTGAATTTAAGAAAGGGAATCTTAAGACATCTAGGAAGGAATATCTAAGTATAAGGAATTTTTATCCCTTTGCTCATGGCATGGGAAATAAAATCAGCAATTTTCAAAAGTGTATACTAGAAATAATGCAATATAAAAGCGGGATTTAGATTAAGAAAAAAAGAGAAATTTTAGAATAAATTTTTTACCTCAGCTAGATGTTCAACTTCTGCAAGGTAGATTATTCTGTTAACAGTAGGCAGCTTTTGATGATATTGGACATTACACATATGGGCTATTCCAAGAATTTTACCCGATTGGCCAATTTCCTATAAGTATTTTTTTTTAAGTATTTTATAAGATGATCATAACTTTATTCTAAAACAAAATTATAAAAAAATAAGAATTTTTTTTCCCACAGGAATATTTTTTGATAAATATATGAAATGAAATTCAAAGCAAAGTAATGCTATAGATATGTTGACAAGTGCCTGAATCTTCAAACAGATGAATATACAAGAAAAGCTTGAAATATAGAGTAGATTGTAGATGAATTATAGTGTTAAAATAAATAAATCTGTGTTAAATTCATTATCTATTTTTCCTACTTTTCATTAATAATAAAACTTTAATTGTATATGTATGAAGTAACGAAATGCAGGTAAACCTGGAAACTTTAATTCATGTCAATTTACTAACTTACTGAAATAAATGTTTGTTTTAGTAAAATTCTAATATTATACTTGTGAGAATCCGTCTATATGATACTTTCTTTTATTTCCACTGACACAAGAGGTTTATGAAAGTGAAAAGCATCCCAATTAAGGAGATAATCCAAAAGTACAACATTAGGAACAAAGGAAATATTAATCCTCTACGCAACATGGAGGAACACTTATTCGGTAAAATCCTATTTTAGCCCACCTCTGGCGACTTTTTCAAAATCTCGCCAAATTGAAAGTATTTGAATTAAAAGGTTAAGGAAAAAGAATTCTTACCTTTCGCCAAAAAATTCTTATTATTCGCCAAAGGTGGGCTAAAATAAGATCGACCCCACTTATTCACTTAATAAAATTAAATAAGGGGCAAAAAAAATTGCTATTATAGTCTATTTATTCTTGTTACTAATCAAGATTAGAGAAAAAGAATCATAGTATTTTAAAGACAACACTAAGTTCATATTTGACATAGTTTAGAAATAGATTAATAAAAGAAGTGAAAAGATATTTCTACAGTTTAACTAACAAAGTAACTGGCATTTGCCATACATACAAATTTCAAGCAAATTTATTAATTAATTTCCATAAGAACCCCAGAGGAAAGTGTTACTGATTTTGAATTTTACATGAACAGTTTATTTGTATTATAAGATTTGCCCAAATCATCTTGATTCACTAACTGCAAAATTTGTTCCGATTTTTCAAACTAATAAAATGATAATTATTTTATAATAATGATTACCATACAAATTTCAAGTAAATAAAATTAATATTTAACGATACAAAAAAAAAATGAATGTATCATTGTATTTTTTAACTGCATATTCAAATTTAATTTGCATATTATCTCATTTTTTTGGAATAATTACTAACGTAAATTTGTTTCGTTACCTTTAAAATTTCTTCAGCGACAGTTAGCCAAGTTTTTTCAGAGTGTGCTTGCTTGAAAGGAAACCACCAACCACTATTGTCTTCATTCTTTAAACCTATTTTTTTATCGACAGTTCGAGTAGCAATTACACACACTGTATCATTCAAACTTTCCCCCACATTATTAAACTGTTCAAAATATTCTGAATAATCTGTCATTTTATCCTATATTACATTTTTGCAGATGAATTTTTCAAAGTAATAATGTACTGAATTATATGAGCTGAAATGCATAAGAGAAGAATTATTTAAATTATCTGTATGAATTTTACTTTTGAAAATTTCGAATACGTCCATTGCTAAAAGCAAATGCACGATCTTTCCCAGATCAAAATAAACAATCTAAAACGATTACGATTAGAACAAAAATAATTTTTGTAATTGATTGATATTAATTGCAAGGGAATAAAAGTTAAAAACATTTAAATTTTTATTTAGTATTTATAAACGAAAGTTGATTTCATTGAATATTTAAATTCTTTAAAAGAAATTATTTATTTGGTTAAATACTCAATTTTCAACTTGTGTAGGCGTTCTGTCTATTTTCATCTCAGTTACTAAACTGAACTGATTTTAAAACTGCGCGCAATTTCATTTTCATTTGTTACGGATTGAAGTATTTCCAGACATTAAGATAAATTTGCTGAAACTTTTGTCTAATAAGCGGTAACAGATTTTATTAATATATATATATATTGTTCCGTACATTTAATTCGAATTAAATTTGAATTTCTTAAAAAAAAACATAATATTGTTAACCCAAATCAATTTATATGAAATAAAAGTGGAAATAAAATTTGTAACAAAAGATTAAGTACGACTATTAACACATCAATTGCAAAACAATGGTGAAATAAATATAATTGCAAAAGAAATTACTGTATTTTTCTGTAAATTGATAATTTGAAAAAATACGATTGCCCTGGTTTACTTTCGATTCCCCCCCCCCTTTCCCCCCCTTTTCTCTTCTGGCAATATTTTAGTTTTGATTTTCTCTTTATATACATAATTAAATTTTATATTTTAAGAAATATTTTTAAAAATTACATTTGTCGTACATTAGTCATTGAATAAAAGTATATTAATTTGTTTCTGTTGCATTAATTTATGTTACTTCTATGATTATTACTTATTTTAGAGTGATTATGTTATATTTTACTTTATGAAAAAAAAAAAAAAAATACTAATTTATTTTAGAATTTTTTCCCATCTTATTGAAATATTTTGTTTACAAAAAAATAAAATAAAGAGTCAGTATAGAGGCAAAGAAATAAAAAAATATTTTAATTTGTTGAGAAAAGTTTTTTTTAATATTACCAATTTTTTATAATTATATTTATCATTTATTTCTGTTTGTTAATATGTTGCACTGGGTCTTTTGATGAATTATAAAAAAGGGTAATATTTTGTTCTTTTATTTGACTAGAGAATTTCATCATAAAAAAGTAATTAGTAAAATATTTGATATGATATTATTTTCAAAAGGATTAGATTTATTCTGATAAGTTGCATTCTGATTTGTAGCTGTGATTCAATTGTAAAATATAATATAATACTTTTTGCATTACATATGTGTTTTCTTGATTGATAATTTGTTAATTTTTTTCTTACTAATGTTTATATTATGGTTTTAGTTTCCTCGCTAATTGAAAACTAAAATGGCGGGATTAGCATCAGTAAATGATCAAAAAATTTTGAAGGCTGAAGTTGGTGATGATATTCAAGTAGAATTAAAAGTAATAGATACAGATGGTACTTTTAGTTCACATCCCAGTTTTGAAGAGATGTAGGTAGTTTTAATGTTTTCTTTTTCCAAAATTTTTGTATTTATATCTGCTGTTATATATTAAAAATTTTATTTTTAGCATAATGGGAAATCCAGAAAATTCTTTTTAACAATGTTGTAGTTCTATTCAATCTATTCGGAAAAAATGGCAGAATATTTCTTTATGTTGCTTTAATAACTATTTACTTGTGTTACATTTGGCTAGTTGTAGTAATTATTAATACAGCTAACTGTATTGCACTAGAAAATTCTGTACCATATTATTCAATAGGCAAAATAAGCAACAGCCTTGTTTTAGAGAACCCAAAGCATGTTTTATTTGCTTAAATATCTCTAGAGAAGAAATATTTTATAATATTTTCAAAATATCTTAATTTTGTACTCATATTGAATCTATGAAATGCAATTGTGCTTATTCAAATTAAAATTGAGTATCATTTATATTTTAGAACTTATCTTTTATAAATTTTATATTATGTTGCTTTGAAATTCCAGAAAAAAAATTGTTTTATGGTGAAAATATTTTATTCTTTAATTTAATAAAATATAAATTTTGTTTGTAAGTTTTCAATTTTCCTTTGACAATTTTGTTTGATATATATAAATACATACATATTTATATTTAATAATTTTAAATTTGCATTTTTGTGCATGCAATATACATTTCTTGAATGTGGTCTGTGATTTTGTTTTTCAGCTTCAATATTTATATTTTATTTAGAGATTAAATTAAAAATAGTGTCTGATAGTATGTAAAAATCTTATTTTAGAAGTTGAAGGGAGGTAAAGAAGACAGGGGCTGACATTTCTATTATGTAAACATGCCTAGAGGATTTTATCTAATTTGGGAAAATATTGAATATCTAAAGTAATTAAGCTGAAAAAATTATAAATGCAAGGGGAGGGACATAAGGGGAGTTTTATAAACTTTTTTTCTGTAATTATCATAATTATAAATGTGAAATTTCCTATTTTAATTTAAAAATTTGAATTAATGATAATGATTTAATATAATATAAATAATTTCTTAATTAACTTTCTAAACTAAATTTGTTTTGTAATAGAATGCCTATGCATTAAGATATTGATTAAAATAAATGCTTTCTAAAATATCTGCTAGTATGATACAAAATTAATGTAAGAAACAAATTTTATTTTTAAGTGGATAAATTTTTTAAAACTGCAATCTGTCATTCTTTCATTTAAAAATCTTCAAATAATTTTGCTATATCTTAGATAAATGACATTTTATAGCTTATATTTTTTTAACTACTAAATTAAAGTTTTCTGCATAAAAATATTTTTTGAATTTTTAAAATATTTCTTAGAGTATTAGATAATTTTATGACTAAAAGTTAATATATTTTATTGCCTTTTCAGTCGACAGATTCAATCTAAGTTTATCAAAGACAGAAATTGGGATCAATATCATCAGCCTAGGAATATATTATTAGCGCTAGTTGGTGAAGTCGGTGAACTAGCAGAACTCTTGTAAGCAAATTTGTCTTCAATCTTTTTATATATTTTACCTTTAAGTTTATATCATAAAATTAAATTGAAATCACCTTTTACAACAAATGCTACTGTTGAAAGGAATAGACTATGATTTAATATAAATGAAAAACAGGAAGAACATAAACAATACATAATAAATAGAATAAAGAATGTGAAGGTGTTAAATAATTAAGTTTTTAGAATGATAAATAATTCTTTGCAAAAAGGCTTCCCATTTTCGTTTCTTAAAATAATGTAAAAATTGATCCCCATTAAAAATATTTAATTTTTTGACTGTTAATTATATTTATAATTCATATTCTCAATTTTCTTAATAATTTATAAGCTAGTTAGTGTTGCAAAATCATTTCTTGAAGAGCTCTGTTTTTGAATTCAACAACAAAAAATCTAGTATTGATTAAATGTAAAAATTTTTACTTTAACAGAAATTATAAATTTAAAAAATAAATACATATTCTTTTTAATATATACGTATTAAAAAGAATATGTAAATATAATGATGACTATTCCTAACTTTTATTTCAGAAAAATTTCTTTTTTTCCTTTTCTTTCTTTTTTTTTTTTTTCATTTAAGAAAAATTATATTTAAAAATATTAGCCATAATTTACTGTTTTAAGAAATATGTTCTTCCTTTACTATTTCTTCATCTAATCATACTTTTCTGCATTACAAATAATTATCAAACCTGCTTTTTTTTGTTTTTTTTAACATAAATAATTAAACTTAAGCTATTTTTATTTTTAAAAAAAGACTTAAAATACTCTCTCCCCCCACCCAAAAAAGAAAACCAAATGGCAATTTACACTTTTTATTCTTTTATGTGTTGCTAATGTGCCTTTACTTAAATGTTTAAATTTTTTTATTATGTTTTTGCAGCCAATGGCGAGGAGAAGTTAAAGAAGGTTTGCCTGGTATGTATTTATAAAGAAAATATATATGCCTCAGATTGGTTTCAAAATATACATTATTTGAACTCATGATCTGAGAAAAGCATATGTATTTGTGACTGTCTGACTTATATCTCTTGTTTCATTTTTTTTAATCAACAAAGGTATTTTTCTTTTGTTTTTGAAAAAGGTATTGTGTTTTCTGTATTTAAAAGTTGCTTTTTTTTTTGTCCAAAGAAAAGTTATAGTTTTTTTATTAAATGTTATCAATCATCAGACGCAATCATTTTATACAATTATTACCTGCCCGTAATTTAATAAAGGTAAGAAATCAGGATTATTTTTAAGTGGAAATCCTGTCAACAATTAGGATCAGTTTTTCATTTTGATCTGTACAAATTAAAGTCAATATGTCATCTAATATTTAATTATCCTTTTGCTTATATCATAAATAAAATACTTATCAAGTAAAAAGAATATATGTATATATATTACAGAGATTACATTTTAAAAACACGTTTTTCTGTTTCATTCAATTTGATCATTTTGATTAACATATAAATGATACTTCAAAACCAAGATAATTGTTTCTTTTGCTAATAGAACCATTTCTTTGCACTGTCTTTTTAACTGATATTTTTAGGTAAGCAAAATCTATAATTTACAAAAGGTGACTAAAGGGTCACTGTTTTTCTGTTTTTAATTTTTACATACTTTTATATTGTAGTGAATATAACTAACAGAAAGGAAATAAGATCTGCCAATGCAACAGTGGAATTCTATGTAGATTTTGATAACAAAATAAAAATATACAATGTATAAAGTTTTGAAGCATTGAGAGATGGAATAATTTTTATTAAATGCAAAGTAGGAGTTTTGAATACATCACACCATTAACTGGCAATTTTTTAATTATATAATCAATACATTGGTTACTCTAAGCAACCAATTTCTTATTCATGATAGTTACTGAATATGGCAGAATTATGCACAATGGATAGCCATTTAAAATTTCACTTGTGTTTGGTAAAACTGAGAAATAACAATTTAAAAAAAATCGAAATTTATGCAAGAAAAACTACTTTTTTTTATTCCTATTTTTAAAATAAAACATTTTAATATTATGTTAAGCTAAAGGCCTTTACATGGTTTGATTGAGCATAAAAGTTTTGTGATTGAGAAATGTTTCAAAATATCTATATACCATTATACAAATAAGATGCAAGTATAATTTAATATTCTGAAAATAAATTGTAAAAGGAAAAAAATTCCCTTCTCCCACACAGTATCAAAAAAAAAATATTAAAATGTAGACTAACCCCATTACAAATTTTGCCACCTATTTGGTCTTATACATTTTAAATCAAATAATTAATATGGAAAATTCCTTTTTGAAAAACATTGAGTGTAGTGAATGTTTCAAACCATTATTTAAAGATCTAAATTTCTGAAATAATACTCATTATAAAAAGTTTATTTTATATTTTTAAATCAAAATCTTTGAAAGTGAATTAGAATTATTATAATTGTAAAATTTTAATGATATTAAGAATTTTAATTAAAAAGTTAAATGAAAAGCTTATATATGTAAAACTATTAATTTTTAATTATTACGAAAAAAAAAATTATATAAAACTTGGCTGCTTAATGAAATCAAAATCATATTATTCAATGTACTTGAGTTAAAATTATGAAAAATGAACAAAATCAAACTTGTAAAATGTTAATGTTTATTTGTTTTATGTATATTTTTTACTTATGCCATAGTGATAACTGTAAAAGTTTTCTTTTTGTAAAGTATCGTTAATATGGATAGTAAAATTTTGCTAGTGCATAAATACAAAATTATGAAATTTATTCGACACTTAATAAATAATGTAATATATTCTTCCAAATCATAATTTTAAAAATGATTGTTTAAATTACAGGAATTGTTGTGACAATTAAAATATAGTTCTTGTAATATAAACATTTATTTTTGAGGAAGATAGCCCTAGGGAGAGAAAAAAAAAAGACATAGAAGTAAAATGCCAGATTTTTTTTTTTTTTTTTTTTTTTGATCAACTGAAAATTTAATTTACGACTTTTTGAGGCCTCAAAATTAATTTAATGATTAATCTCCTGTTTTAGACAGCTCAAGTATGTAAACAAAATTGGAATTTGAATAAACAAAATTGAAATAAACAAGTATTTACTTTTTTGAATTATTGAAATATAAACAGAAAAAAAAGCTTGTTAGTATATTAGTTATTATGCACATATTGATTTTCATTCATTTGATTTGAATATAATACTTACAATCTCTTAAAACAATTATGATTCTAGCTAATCTTTTTGAAAAAAATTATTAAAAAATACATTTTTTTTTATAGATTGGACTGATGAAGATAAAGAACATTTGAGTCAAGAACTTAGTGATGTCTTAATTTATCTACTTCGTTTAAGTGAAAAGTGTCATATTGACTTACCAAAAGCTGTGCTGAAGAAAATAGCCTTAAATGAACAAAAATATCCTGCATCTAAAGTTTGGGGCTCTAAGAAAAAATATTCAGAATATGATTCTTCAAATAATACATCTGTTGATCAGAAGTAGCGAATTATTACTTGAAATGATTGCTAAAAGATTGGACTTTTTAAGCTTGACTTGCTTTGCAATGAACGTTCTGTTTTATTGAAAATTGTTCATTGTGTGTATATTTTGTAATAAAATATGTTTCAAATTTACTTTGATATATTTTCATATTTTTTATCAGAAGCCAAAACAGTCATTGAAATAAAATCATGTTACATAGTGCTTTGTATATTATTTTAGAAAGGTTTTTTTAATACAATTATTATTTAGATTTTAAGGGAATTAAGTGTAAGAGTTGATTTATGTTAACTTAAAATTTATTCTAAAGATTTCATAATTTGCTAATTTCTCCACAACAATGTTTGAAATAAAATTTAGAATATATATTTCCATCTTCTGTTGAGTTAAAGACATCAGATTGAAATATTTCAAGGCAAAAAGCAAAATGAATATTTTTATATTATAAAGTTTTATGACGGATTTCACTGAATGATAGTATACCATTTTATTCTATAAAAATTTTATTGGGTAAATTGAAAGCTATTAACTGTTCTCTTATCTTTTTGTGTGATTGAAAAAAAAATTGTATGACAATAAAGGAATGGTATAAAACCAAGATTAATTTCACAAAGTTAGATTGATGTGTATAATGGCAAAATTGATATAGTAATACAAAACCATCTTCAGCAATGCATAAGAAATTATTCGTGAAGATGCAAAGTGATCATTTAAAAAAAATTTACTTGTTGATCTAGATAAAGCATTGTAATCATGGAAAAATTTTAATTTGAGATGTTGCTAAATTGTAGTGTTTGAGGCCTCCATGAGATTAAAAACACACATATTTAGAATTATTTGTCTTTCTATCTGACAGATAATGAAGTGAATATCTAATAATAAATCTAAAATGCTTTAACCTAGACTAATGAAATTTTCTATATAGTCTTTACACCAAATTTGCTGATTTTTATCAAAATTTGAACGAAATTCATTCTAAAAAAGTTTGCCAAATACAATGTTTACAATAATTAACGATGACAATGAAATGATTCCCCAAAGATAAAGGCCACATTGATCAAATTTAGTGCATAAATTTAACATCTAAAGTGTAAATCCATGTTAAATTTTAAACCTAATACAATAAGAAGTTGAGAATCTGTCTGTCTGTACTGAATGTATATAAACACTAAAACTTAAACACAATGACAAATAAATGAAATCTGGATTAAGATATTTTGACTACATTTGGAGATCCGTGCCTAAGACGATTGGAAAAAAGATGTCCAAAATACATATCACCGACGCAACCGCATTACGAGGGCATATTTTTAGTTCTCCAATTGTTTAGGGCATGGGGAGCACATACATGTGCACGTGCTCCTACGTGAAGCAAAGTACGCATATCTATTGTGTTTGTGTCGGTGACTGCATTCCTGCTTCTGAATGCATAGCGTGAAATGGACTAGTGTCTAGGTATTGTTCGTGTGACCAAGGGAAATCACATAGAACATCTCATGCGATTGGGGAGAAAATATCCAAAATGCATATTCGCTTTAATGGTGCCTTTGTATTAATTGCATGCCAGTGATTAATCACTGGAATGAAACCGGAACCGGAAGGTTGCAGGCTTGAGGCCCGATGCTACCGAAGAACCACCGAAGTGGGTCTGGTGCAGGTTAAATCCGTCGGGGACAAATGGCGTCCCCCTGATGTGGTGTGAAAGTTTGAAGAGGGGGATGCCAGCTTGGGTATCGTTCTCGTCATCCGACCGCGGTTCAAAATTAAAAGGTCTGTCCCCAAAATAGCCCTAGTATTGCTTCAAAGCGGGACGTTAATATAACTAAACTGGGAGGGGAAAAATCAAATATTGGACGCCTTATTCACGCATAGGATCGATATTTTGAAACAATTGCTCGCCAATACCGTGCAACTTATACACATGTTCCAGTTTTCTTTACTATATTACGAAACATGTAAACATAACTCTCATGTACGAGACTCTGGAGATGAAAATCTAAATACTCATGGTTTCAGGAATTCCCCTAAAATTTACAATTTTATGCGGAGGAAGGGCATAACTTTATTAGAGAGTACGCGAGAAAGTTTTGGAGAGACGACACTCGTTGATTATATTTTAAACAAATAAATTTGTTGCAATTTTACACGTTACAATTCGCGCATACGAAACGAGCGATCTACATTGAAAACACCCACACATTTAAACATAACTGTCTCTTTTCCTCATTTGCGAAAGGTTTGGCTTTAAAATATTCCCATGAGTAGAGATCATTGATTAGTTTTATCTTTCGTGACAGATTTTCCTCGCAAAGTAGAAGCAAATCCATATAAAAATCAATTCCTTTTCGCTCTTCGGTTCAGTCAAGTTCTATGCTTGAAACTGCTAATTCAGTGACTTTACATTTATGAAACTAGATTTAGAATCTATTTATAAAATGTATGAATCTCTTTTTTTCGTTATTCGCAAAATCAGAATAACCAAATTTACGAAAATTACTTGTGAAGTATTTAGTGTATATATCTGAAAAAGAAAAGGATTAAGGAGTATGAATTGTGGCCTGGTTTATATTCAAAAGTGTTATAAATATTCCTTATCTTTGAAGCTCAGAAGAATTTTAAATTGCAAGGAAACCTGTATTTTCTACTGTTTTATCTAGCTCAGTGTTTGTAAAAACACTTGAGCGATCAAAAATGGTTTTCTTGTATTAGAAGTTATCTTTAGAACAGTGACGTTGTGAATATACATACAAAGAGGCAAGTCATTTTTATTAACGATGCACTATCATGTAGGTTATAGAAAGAAATTGTGTGATTAAGAAATTTTATTTAAAAAAGATTACTTGTTTTCTTATTGCATTTGTGATCTGAATTCGAACTTTTCTCTGCTACAAAAGTATGAGAAGGTAAATGATTTATTATATATATTTTTAATTATTTCAGCTCATCAGTTTATGACAGTAAATAAATTATTTCTAATAGTAAGCTATCTCTTGGAACGTGAAATGAAAAAAAATTCATTTGTTTTTATATAAAAGAAAAGAGGAAATAATGTACTTGTAGTATTAGAATGTATTCGAGAACTTCCGCGTTGTGTTTCAATTTCTACTATTAGTTCACACTCTCCCTATATATTTATCTTGTTCAAATTTTCGATCGTTAGTAAAATATTTTTTATTCATCCACTCAAGTTCAAACGCATTTTTTAAAACTTTTAGTGGATGACACTTGATGGTAATACTTTTTTCAAATATTAATTCATTAATTAAACTTAATTAGCTTTTAATACTTTAAATAGAGTTTTAGTAGTTTGTAATGAAAATTAAAATCGTCAGACATTAGCCCAATCGGTTAATTGCAAGGATTTCAGTATTTTTCACTAAAAGGTAAAGAATGCGAGTTCAATTCTTTCGGCAATCAATAATATTTGGATAAATTAGTTATTTTTAGTTTTATATGGGAGAAAAATAAAAACTCTCATATAAGGTATTTAGCAGGATATAATAAATTTAGGAATAAATACAGTCAATGACAAAGTGTGTTGATTGCTGGAAAAAAATTTCTTTTGCTACTTAATATTGTGATTTTGTCATATGTATATAATATTTATATTAATTGTAATTATTTAATAAAAAGCTACTAAAATACTAAAAATTGTTCTTTGTCGACCTAAGTAGGAATGGAATAAAAAAATTTTAAAAATATTACTTGTTAATTGTTTTATCTTATTAATTTATTGCAATAAATTAATTATTGCTAATTGTAAGCTATCTATTAGAACTTTAAATGAAAAGAAATTAATTTGTTTTGCTATAAAAGAAACGATGAAATAATGTACTTGTGATGTTAGAATGTATTAGGGAACTGCCGCATTATATTTATGTTACGATTCTCTTTACAGCTTTTGTGAAAGCAGACAATAAATTAATGTTATTAAAATCATGTTTTAAAATTAAAGATAAAAATTATCATTTAAAAAATTTCTAGATTTGTAAATTTTTTTTCGCTGGATATTTTCGCTTTTTTCTTCATGGATTTATATCTTTTGGAAGCTTTTAATTATTATTTTAAATGATAAAATATTAGTTATAACTAGCTAACTCTTTTTACATTATAGTTTATAGTTATATATTAAATACTAGTTTATAGCTATATATTAATAATCGTAATAAAATAATTTAAATTGTTGTAGTTTACAATGCTTTTAATTAAATAAATTCTGTAATAAGCTAAAGTTGTCTCCCTCAAACCTTCTTGCATCCTCTCTAATAAAGGTATAACGTCACAGAACGTCTTGTATAGCACTGACTTACAGTAGTTACTAAACTTTGACACTGCTAGCTAGTTAGCTTTGACACAAATTTAGTATTTTGACTGAATCTACTTGATTATTCTCAATCCAATCTTTTGGCTGCTTATCTCCCCTCCCCCCTTAATAGCATCTGAAAATCGAATTTCTATTTTCAACACGTTTTCCGTAATCGATTGAAATAAAATTTGGACACAAAATCACTTACCCAGTTTGACATAATTAAGTCTTTGCTGCTTTAGGTTACCACATTTGTTTGTTTCGAAAAATACAAACTGACAGACCGACAGTCCTTTGTTGATTTGGCTAAAAATGTGATAGATACCTAGACTATAAATGTTTATTCAGTATACAGAATTTTATCTGTTTTGCTTTCTTCGTTGTGTAGTTGTTGTGCTAAAATATATTTTAATAGCCGGACATACAGATATACTTTCAGCAAATTTTACTCAAAGTTTGATTGAAATCTACATGTTTATTATTAAAAAATATACATCCATCTAGATCAAAGCGCTTTTGAGTTATCTCTGTTATAGACGGATATTTTCTTAAAATGTGCTTTTCGAACTCAGGGAGGTCTAAAACTTAGAGGTCCGTGGAATCTCGAATTCGAATTGTTTGACCATTAATATATATCCCCTATTCTGCATACGAGAAGAAGTAAAAATAGGTTATTTATTACAAATATTGTCACGAAGAATCAAACAAACACATCATCAGCTTTTAACTACCAAACAAGTTCATTGAAGGAAAGGAGGGAATTGCAAATTTACTAGGTCGAAAAGTTGCCCACGACTAGTGGGTAACAGCTTTTAAACAAGAACAGAATATTCTAGAAACTACTAATTTACATTATAGAGAAAGATCTAGAATGTTAGAGAACATTCGGGAACAATAACTAAGGAAACAAACTCAACATCCATACTTTGGATATAACAGACATGGTGAGCATCGAACCAACAAACTCTGGGTATGGATCACATGCGTTGACCATTGAGCCACTGAGTTCGTTGCAAGCTTTCTTTATGCGGCAATATTTAGAGTGTTTGCTCTTTCTAATTGTTTCGATTATAATTTAATTTAATAATTATCCGTATACTTCTGAAAACAATACATAATTAAAAATTTTTTTTTACATAAATTGCTTAAACTTTAAAATAATGAAATTATAGACAGAAACGATGTAATTTTGGTGCAAGATTTGAATCAAAATAAGAGTTATTTATCAACATTTTTGCCGTCAAACTTCATCAATTTATTTTAATAGCAAGGGTTTATTCCAAATGGAATAAAAGACTGAGAAACTTTTTTTAGACCTTTTGGCATATTAACAAAATAAGGGCCACTGCATGCTTTTTGGTATATTAAACCAGGTATGCAGCTAGGAGTTTTAATTTCTTTTGACTGGAGTCTTGGAGAATTTTGTCACTTATTTACAATTCTGAAGTCTGGATAATATTTTAAGTTTCATTTAATTAAACCATTTCGCTTCTTCATCATAGTTTTCAACCCCCTGGGGGGTACCTCTAAAATGCGGATGAGAAGCTTCCGGCATGGTGCTTGATTCTCACCACCTTGGAAGGTGCGTGAAAAAGTGGGGATCTGCCTCTTCCTATCGATGACCTTAGAATTCAACCACAAGTTCCACCAGTTATTTTATCTGTATGCTTTCGGGATGGTCGGAGACTCAGTGATATGACATCATAGTTTTCACATATTCACGAATAAATTTCACCAATAGACAATAAGTGTATGATCCAATTGTTCAAACACACACGGACCGATAATCTTAATAATAAAACCGTATGTTTAATTTAATTGCGCAATCATGTAAATTTTAATTCACATCTGCAATTTAGTGTAATGATCACAAAATAAATTTCTCCTATTTTACTCGATGCATGTCAGTTATTAAATTCATAAATGAACTAACCGATTTCATTTCAAAAATCAATTGTTTTAAAGATTGCTCAGGCACGTATCGAAAATTCTTCAAAATTTTAGAAGTCGAATAATTTGAAGATTATAATACTCTCTTTTTGTGTATGTATATATATTTATTGTTACGAATGTGTAATTTTGCTTTCCCCCTCGCGCTAATACTGTCATCGTAAGGAAGACAGATTTACAGTAGTCTGTATTGAATAACGAGTGGGTGTGACGTCAGAGCTTGGTGACAAACTTGGCGACAAAATTGACAGTACCCGAAACTACAGACAGTACCCGACAGACGGATCACAATTTTCCTGATCCGTCCATTAGGAGTCCAGATACGTCTAAATTGATCCTGAATTGTCCAGCAGGTTTTAGCCCGCCTTCCGTTGCTATATAAGAAGCTGTGTTCAATCGAAGAAATGCGGTAGAGTTGAATGGAGAAGACCTGAATTGAGAGGTCTTGGAAGCTGAACGAAGGACAGCGGTGGTCTATTGATTAGATCTAAATAGAGAGGTCTTGAACTGAGGAATCCTGGACGGAGGACTGCTGGATCTCTGTGTGGCGTATTCTGACGAAGCCTGTGTCGTGTGTCGTAGCCCGTTGTGTCGCCTTCGGGAAAGGAGCTGTCTTGAACTGAGAAGTAGTCCCGTTGTGTGAAGGAGTGAGTCAGCATCGAAGGCAAGGAGAGAAGAGGTGTAGTTTCAGCCTGTTCGAGAGAGACCTACATGAGCATAGACTGAATCCCTTAAGGGTGCCGTATACACGCCACCTACAGTTTTCAAACGTAATGTTATCCTATGGAGAAAATACTAAGACCTTTTTCCGTTAGATATTGCGGTTTCTGTTTTATGAAATCAACTAAATTGGTAGAAAGAATAAAAACACAGGTTTCTACCAAAGGAATTTTTTCTCGGACTTTTCAAAGTATTTTTTAAATATTTATTAAAATATCACATAATCTCAACTGCACCATTTAAACATTTTTATTAAAAACTCTATCATAAATAAAATAAAAGTAGAAACTATGAAACATACGTTTGGGTATCTTCTTTCCGATGTATATAACTTTTTTTTAATGTGTAAAAACAGTATTTTAAACCTAAATTGGAAAAATAATTTACACTCTCCTCCCCTATGCTCCTTTAACTTCACCCATTTGTGGAGGAATACACTATAACCCCACCCTTTAGCCTCTGATTGTTTGTGACTTATCTGGTTTTCACTACGTCTTCCCCTCAACATTTTCTTTTTATCTTTTTATTATTATTATTATTATTATTTATTAACCATCAGAGCTGCGGTCATCTGCACAGGAGATGAGCTGATTGGTAATGATGGGATTGTTGAAGTAAAATACCCAGTATCCTACAGAAATATTTCTTCAGATGAGGTAATAAAAGAAAAAAAAATCCATTTTGGAAATTAAACAAAGATGGGAAAACAACTGTAAATAAGAACCATAAGTGTTATTTTCAAGTGCAGGGTCAGCTGCGTGTGACGCAAAGATGTTTTTGTATATTTTCGAAGTGAACGTAAAAAAACAACTCGTGATGCTAAATTTTGTCACAACAACAACAACAACAAAAAAAGCAGAAAAAATTGAGCTTCTTTTATTTTAACTGTTTATTGCCAGAACTTGTTGATCCAAGATATCCAAGATCGACGAAAATTCGGGATTTATCTACTATTATCGAGGCCCAAAAGCAAAAAAAGGAGAAAACACCTTAAAAAACACCTTTCAAACAAATATTTCCAAAGATTTTTGTTCTCTGCACACTTTTATAACTATACTTTTTTTTTTCTTTTTTCCTTTTTTTTATAATTCGTTGCTATTCTACGATTGCTACGATTTTTATAAATGTTTCATACATTTGATCTTGTACATAACGTTCATCTTATTTACGTATTTTGCAATACAGGATAATAAATTTCATTCTTAATGGAAAAATAATTACTGGAATTGAATTAATTTAAAGAGAGGTAATATAGAAGATCTATATCCTCTTTTATTTACTAATATTTGAATATTCTCATATTTCTGAATACGTTTTCTTTAAAATTGCTGTGATCGATACTCATAAAATAAAATGTATGTGTGTGTATGTATGTATATACATTAGTTCACTAAGCAATATCTTTCTTAAAAAATTTAAAAACCCGTCTAAAATTATTATTTTTTGACTTTTTAAGGATCAATACAATTTAATAGCTTTATTTTATTTTTCTGATTCTGATTTTGCCAATGTTTATCAAGTTACGGGCAATTCCGTGCAAAATCTGTTAATTACATTAGTGATTTGAGAGCTAATTTGTGTAAAATACTTCATCAAATCAAAATATTTTTTATATTATTAATTTTTATTTTGTTTATTATATTATATTTGTTTATTATATTGCATATTTATAGTTGTGTAATAAATTAAATGCAATTAATTTGTTACAAATGAACTTAAATTATCAATAAAACATGAATTGAAATTTAGTTTTATTTCATGCATTAAAAAGGTTCATCAAGGTTTTTATGACTCATTTATCAAGATTTATCCATCAAGTAATAAAAATCAATTTGTTTTATTTGTCAAGAGAAGAATAACTTGTAGTAACAAAAATTGTAGAAATTTACAATATAATATGGCAAAGTAAATCTCAATTAAACATTAATAAAATCAGAATCCATATAAGAATTTTTTTATTGAATAAAAGCTTGACTTGATTCACAATGAATATTACAACATATGCGTACTTAACTTACCACATCTATTTTAACACTATGATTAGAGTAGCAAATGAACTTTGAGATGAAGTTGTTTTTACAGTTAACACTTTATAAAACTATGTTTCTAAATTTATATACAAGTTTTATTTATTTTTTAATAATAAAGATGGCCTAGTTATAAAATTTTGGTTATAAGTCTTTTACTTATAAAACAGGTCATCTAAATTCAATAAGTTATTTCATTCCTTAATTTATTATCTTTACAACAGTTTAACATGCATTTATTTAAAATTACAAAACACAAGATAAATATAATGTTAAAAAAATCAACATGATAGAGACAGATAAAGGTTTGTTTTATTTACATATAAGGAAACTTAAATATCAATACCACATTACTTCTCATTCATTTTATATTTAATACATTTTCTAAAAATTAGATATGATCCGTTTACGAAATGCAAAACATTTCCAAATATAAGGAATAGTGATTTTTTTTAAAGTCATTCAAAGAGGAGTAAACTATATTCATATTTACATGCTAAAATAATGACAACGTTTTCCTTCGTGCTCAGCGAATAACGATTCATCTGAACCGGGATAAAAGTTGAGCTACAACTCAACAGTTAAAAGACAACATTATCCTTGCTGCCCCTCTCGATTCAACGTCCCTACCTATGTAAAGTACAGTTTGCGATGGACTCGTCCATCTCGTCGGCATAAACTTTGGGATTGAGACGCTAGTCTGTAAATAAATTACTTATTTACACAGCCTATTTGCGTCCAGTACTGACATATGCCTGCCCCGCATGGGGGTATGTAGCCAAAAGCAATTTTAAAATCTTAGAGCAGCAGCAAAACTAAGTCCTCAAGTACATCTGCAAAACTTCCAGATACCTTTCCAACAGAGAAATCCAGAAAGCTCTTGGTTACCCATCTCTTAAAAAATTTGTTGGTATGTTGGCCACAAATTTTTTCAAAAATCTGGACAATATTGACTATTAAGCCATTAATAACATCCCAAGGTACAAACCGATCCAAAAATTAAACGTCCAAAAAACATTCTCCTTTAACTAAATTCCTCAACAGCCAATAGGAAAGCGCATTCGTCCATCAACTTCCAACCTACCAATCAGAAATTTTGCTTCACCAACTCTTGCTGAAAAATTCTTCCACCAACTTTCACCCATTAAATTTTACAGTTAATGATAGTTTATCAAAAATAAAGTAATAAACAGTCACTTCATTAAGGAGATAGCCTTTTGCCAAAAAGACGGGTGCTCCGACAATAGAATCATTGAACTTGAACTTGAGCTAGTCTGTAAATGGCCCTCTTAAAGACTCTCTCCTGCTGAATCCTGTCTGGCCGCTTTGTGAGCTGTAAACGTTGTCACTACGGAATTTCTGCCTGTGGACTACTGTTGCTATTGTGGGCTGCTGTCTGCAATAGAGTGCTGCTGTGTTCTGTCCCGTGTTTCCGTCTCGAATGTATATAGTTGTCTTCTGTACATAGTTGTGCTGTAAATATTTGTAGTCTTTGTGCTGTCCTGACTTCGTCCTGTAAATAAACATCGTCTGTGTTGTGTCGTCTACTGAAGGACTGATCATTGTGGGCTCATCTCTTTTTACACCATACACACCCATTATACAGGTAAACGAACCCGACGAATTAGTATAAGGATAGGAAATCCTTAAAAATATATAGATAATTTTTTTCACCTCTAGTAACAGCATTTAAGGCACGTGTCCTATTTACCTCACTCTTGTTATGCCACTGAGTACTTATGCCAAAGAGCACCGCACCAGTAGAATATCGGATAAAGGGATATTTATTCTTGTTTGTGGTAATTGCTTTTATCATTTTCATGGATTATTCTATACATAGTATAAAATAAAATCTCTTGAAAGCGTCTGTTTTTTTAAACCACAAAAACGCCAGAAACAGTTAACGGATATTGGAGATGTTTATACCATTTTGTAGAGCATTTATTGGGAAGGCTTTAGTACATTAAAGTCATAACAAAATAAAAAGGAGTTTTATAATTGCGATTTTAACTATTCCGCGCATGCGCGAAAACCTTTAATTATGCATGTGCAAATAGCAAGAGCTGTGGTATGCATATGCGATACGTTTCTTTGTTTACATCTGATTTTAAAAAACGTTTTAAATCTCATTATGCCCCCAATAAGGAAATCCAACCCTGGCCAAAGCACATTAAATACCAAAAGAGCTTCGTTTGTATCTCGTTAAGGAAAAGGGAGAGGAAAGAAATATTCGGTTAGCGAATATCCGAGAAAGAATGTCTATACATAGGGAAGGAGAGTCTTTTGATGAGCGAAATATTCGTCTCTCTTTAAATCGCATTGCAAATTAATTGCGGAGACAAAATGTATCTGAATTATGAGCTCCTGAGGAGCAAAATGATTACCTGCCTGCAGACAGAGAAAGGCATTTAAATTTGAATCAGAGAAGAAAAAGTAAAAAAATAAACATACATTTTAAAACAGCTTTTCTGTTGTATGTTTTTTTTTTATTGTTTCATCTACTGACATATTTTTGTCTTTTTAGCAGCCTAAATATTTCTGAATGTGTTCTATAAAAAATTGTTTTGTAGCTATTTTTAAATATATTTTGTGTTAGTTTGATGTTGCGTTGTCATATCGGGTGGAGGCTAGACTTAAGTTTAAAGTTAATTTTTCTTCTTGGATGCTATAGCACGGTCAATGCCGTGCGGGTACTGAAATAATTATAAAATAATTAATTGAATCAAAGTAAAAAAGTATTATTTTACGAACGAAATTGAATTTTACCCTTAAAACCTAGTTAGCAATGAATAATATGAATAATATTTCCATAATTTTGTTTGAGGTTTTGAATACAATTCAATATCATGAAGTTAGCATTTGAGCGTTTATGCTATTAAAGGATTGAGAAAATATAGAGGTTGTTTCAAAAGTTGTTGGCACAGATGTATTAAATAATTTAAAAAGGAGTGTTTTCCGTGTTGGAAATTATGACAGAAATATCACATGAAGGCAACAGGTGCACTCTTCATCACCGCGTGCGAATAGAAACTTCACGAATTTAATCTCGCTGGAAAATGTTCTTCAGAAGTAGGTAATCCATGTTTCTACAACTAAGCTATGAAATTTTTTTTTATAAGACAAATCTTCGGCTCATTTTGGAAGATTTTATAGTCAGTACTTTAGTATATTTTTACGACATAATGGATGTCGTAAAAGTTGACTGATATTAATATTTGACGATTTTTTTTTTCGAACTGAGCATTTGTAGGTGACTTTGCTACCTTAGGTTTTACGAAGGCTGTCCTTCGACCCTTTTATTTTGATTTTGTGGTGACTACACGTTGCATATATATTGTACTAGCCGCCTTTGGCGGCCAGCTGGTTCGTCATGAGTAATGCATTCTAAAAATTGTTTTCAGTAATGTTGCCAAAATATTAAATATTTTTTTAAAGAAAGCGAAAAAGGGAAAAAAATTATTCAATAAATGATTTAAATGTTGCAAACGATTATAGAAACCATGGCTTTGCATTCATTTTTTTAGAAACTATCACATTTTATAATGAAAAAAAATATTGAATTAATGATACAGATATTGCAAACGATTATAGAAATATGCCATTAAGTCGGGATTTCAATGCATATCCCGTCTAAATTCAATCAGGTTTACCGTAAATAAAGATTTGTTGAATTAATTATTTAGATATTGCAAACGATCATAGAAAACTTTGCTTTGCATTTATTTTTTTAGAAAGTATCACGTTTTATATTTCTTTTATTTTATCCGGTCCCGTGCTAAAAGTTGCATTTCTTTAGATTTGATTTGAGATGATAGGTTTTTTTTTTATTTGAATTTCCGGTATTGTTTTCTTTTATTTTATCCAGTCACGTGCTAAAAACATAATTAAAATATTTCTTTAAAAATTCGTTAAAAATAGAAGTTTGAGTTATACATTAAAACACTGATACCATTAGAAAACTAATTTTTTAATCTTTAAATTGATGTAAAAATCATGTTTGTGCGATAATATTTTCGGAAGTTATAGCGGAAAAACGTCGAAATGTCGCTTACATTTTAATTAATTCAAATTCTAATTAAAAATTCGAAGAAAGGGCTCCGAGGTGCACATTCCGGACCTCCAAGGTATACATGTACCAAATTTGGTAGCTGTAGGTCCAACGGTCTGGCCTGTAGAGCCCCAACACACACACACACATTGAGCTTTATTATAAGTATAGATTATGATATTGCGCGACCATAAAAGTATTTATAACTTGTAAGTATTCGCATTAAGATTAAATATATTTCTATCAATACAGCGAATCAGTTGAAATGTAAGAAGGATAATTTTAAATATTGTAACATGAAATCAAATTTCATAAACAGTTTATTTTTCAATGTTTTCTATTTATTTGTTTATTTTATATTTTGCAATATATAAGTGCCTTCCATATTTACTTCATTTATATCAATCATCACTACTAATATATATATATATATATATATCCATTTTTTTACTGTTAAAATAGGAAAATTCTTTTTTTGTGTGTGTGGAATAGATTTCGGTGTAAGGTATGTTTGGAAAAAATTTAAATTTTGTTGTAGTCGCATTTAAGGTTTAATTTCGGAATCAAGTGGAGGTAAGATTCCTTAAAGTCTGCCCATTTGTAAACTGCTTCTCTTTCCTTTGATGTAATTTAATTTTTAAATACTTAGGCAGACAATTACCGAAATTCATGAAATTTCAGAAAAAATATTTTACCAATAAGGGTATTAAGAACAGTTACACAAAATATGTAACCAAACTTTTAAGCATACAGTAATCCTTTAATTACCAAAAATGGCTATTCCTTATCTATACTCATAATAAAGTTCAATGTGTGTGTGTGTGTTGGCGCTCTACAGGCCAGACCGTTGGACCTACAGCTACCAAATTTGGTACATGAATACCTTGGAGGTCCGGAATGTGCACCTCGGAGTCCTTTTTTCGAATTTTTAATTAGAATTTGAATTAATTAAAATTTAAGAAATATTTTTAAAGAAATATTTTAACCATGTTTTTTTAGCACGTGACTGGATAAAATAAAAGAATGCCGGAAGTTCAGAAAAAAATTATCATTTCAAAATAAATCTAAAGAAATGCAACTTTCAGCACGTGACTGGATAAAATAAAAGAAATATAAAATGTGATACTTTCTTTAAAAAATAAATGCAAAGCAAAGGTTTCTACAATCGTTTGCAATATCTATATCATTAACTCAATAAATCTTCTTTATGGTATACCTGATTGAATTTAGACAGGATATGCATTGAAATCCCGACTTAATGGCATATTTATGTAATCGTTTGCAATATCTGTATGATTAATTCAATACTTTTTTTCCCTTTCTCACTTTCTTTAAAAAAACATATTTAATATTTTGGCAACATCATCGAATTTTTTTTTTTTTTAATATTTTGGAAGCATAACCGATGGTTAAAACTGACTGATTTATAAAATTAAAGAATATTATTAGGAAAAGGTGTACTTATAGAACTTTCTGTCCATCATCTTAAAGAAAATATTAATTTCAGGCCAATACATGCCCGGAATTACTTCAAGGCTAATGAATATGTGATTTAATTGAAAATATTAGAACGAATTACTCATGGCGAACAAGCTGGTCGACAAAGGCGGCTAGTTAAGAATAAAGATAAATACATATATGTGTTGGTATTCTACAAAGGCTGACCTAAAAATAAATTTTGTACTGTTTCAAAATTTAAAAATTGTCTTTTTTAAAACACGAATTTGATAGCCGTGAAAACTTTGCTTGTATTTTGACAATTTGAATTTTTTTTGTCTAATCACCTACAATATACTGATGTCATGAAATTTAAACCGTCTCATCCATTTCATTGTCACATTTTTCAGTTTTTCATCAAATATTTAATAGCATAATTTTCTTTTACTCTCAAATGCTAAAGAATAAAAGAAATTTCCCGGCAGATATTTCTTGTTTAATATCTACTGTGAAATTTGCAAGAGGAATGAAAAATGTGAAATCACACTACCCCGAAATTTAAAATATATATTAATCTGACATTTACAGTTTTAATAGCGCTATGATGTCAGGATGAAGGTATGTATTAGAAAGATACATGTACATAAAAAACAGAACTTATGTAAGAAGGTTAAAATAACAAAGATTTAATGTCTGACAATTTCGAATGACCAAAGATTTCAACTAAATTATTAGTTGAAGATAACTAAATTATTTACCACATAAATAATTAATGACCACATGTGATCATCACTTGGCGATAAGCAGATCCCCCGTCTGGTAATCTGGAAGCATTTAACAGTGGAGGGTTTTAACAAGTGTGACACAACTGGCTGGAAATGCCGCTTATCGTGAATGGTACAGGAGAATGTTATGACGCCTATTCCCTATTACTAATTAAGAATCTGTGTTTATGCCGGCTCTCTGTGTATTGGCACTATACAATCCCACATTTCACTGTACAATCTAGATCTACCAAACTGGTTACGTATATATCTTAGAAGATAAGAATGTGTACATTTTTTTATATTTGTAATCAAAATTTGAATTCATTGAAAATTAAGCTGAATTTTCGTACTTTACACTTTACTGCGATAACTTCTGAAAATGTTGCTGCACATGTAAGAGTTTTACGTCATTTCAAAATTTAAAAAATCGTGGCATTTTAATTATACCCTTTTAAAAATTGAGCAAATTTCCCCCAATATCAGTTATTCTTAAAAGAATATATATTTTTTCCTATTTTTAAATAATAAATTATATTATTGCCCTGAAATTCACATCATTTTCATTGTTTCAACAAATGTTTAATAGCGGAGTTTTCTCTCTTTCGTTTAAACCTAAAAATGAATAATTATTTTATTATAACTATTTAGCTTATGAAATGGACAAAATAGCGACATTATTATACTCCAAAATTTAGCAGAAAGGTATTTTTAACAGCATAGTGATGTCATGGGATTGGTCTCCGCTAGAAAGATTACTGTATTCAATGATGAGATCATATGCAAGACAAATAAAATAACGCAATAATTAATATCTGACAATCTCATATTATCATAGGTATGAAGTTATATTTAAACAATTCAGCTGAAATATAAATAGCATTATAGTCGTACCAAGTGGTAATCAAAAGTATATAGGAAATAATAAAAAAAAATATTAACGATGTCAACTGTTTTAGTAACATAGTAAAAATTTAAGAAAGCATAGAAAGTAAATATATATATATTTTCTGTTTGGTGACTAACCAGGAGACTCATTGTTGTTTTATCAGCAATTATTCAACACATCTTTATTGCCTTTGTTGAAAATTATTATTTGAAATTGTTAGATAACAATTATTTTAACACTTTTATTCATTTCTTATTGAGAAATTCGACAACGAAATTCAAAAATCGTATTTCGACAGAAACCATTAAACTCCTCACAATTTAAAATTATTATGTTGATTTGAAAATTAAAAATTGGACCCAAATTTTTTAAATCTCGCAAATAAGTTGCTTAAAGAAGTGTTGTATAAAAAAATGGATGAAGAAATACAGACTGATGATAACGTTTGTTTGAAAAGGTAATCAGTAATATCATTAAACTTACATTATTATCGTACATATAAACATATTTATCGTAAAAAAAACTTTCATTTATGTATAGGTTTGAACAATTTCTATTCAAATTTAACAATAATGCACAATTTTGCTTTCTATAAATTTGATGTAATTTTAATTTTTTTGAATTGTTCTTAAATTGGAGCCAGAAGTAGCGACGTTGTTTCACCTCAATTTCTTAAACGAACTAAGATTATTAGGAAATGCGTATGATCATTTCGTATAGTCACATTAGATCTGTAGTAGCATGGAAAATGTATAATTTATCTAATTTGTCATTTAACTGTACATTATTCTGTAGCACCATGACCTTTCGCCCTTTTTCGTATACGAAACATGTAAAAGAAAATTAGTATAGTAATAATAATAATAATCCTAAAAATTTGATGAGTTTACAGTTAAGATAACCTTCATTCTAAAATTGTCGAAATATATCCATCTGTTGGTTGTGAGCGCGATAACATGAAAATGATAAGCTAAACATATGAAATTATGTACTGATGTTTTCACAAAATTTTGGATTTCTATCAAACATTGGCGAGAATTTTTTCAGCTGCGATAACATATTTAGATATTTTGCGGCCTTATGTAGTGAACATTATTTATATATTAATGATTATTTTATGATTTTTAATGATTTATTTTATTATTTATTTAATGATTTGTTAATGATTTATATTAATGAATTATTTTAGATAAAAATTTTATTACTTTATTAACTTTATGAGAAGGCATTTCATTTTATTTATTTATTATGACTCCAGAAAAACCGATATCCACGTTTGTGCTCAATGATATTGAAACAGGTGTACGGTTTTATAACTAATCTGATTGCTAAAAGGGCATATTGAAATGTATAGGAATCTGACAAATTATGTAAGGTAAAATATTAATATATTCTTATTATTTTATCATTCGAAAAATTTGTAATTTTCGCAAACTTATTTATTGGGTGCATAAGAAAATTTTTAAATTGACCTGCTGCCTGCCCATTTTAGGTTCAGCAGTTATAGAAAACTGCCTGGTTTAAAATCTGCCACTTTTTTAGTGGTTAGTCTGTAGGTCCGATTACTTATGAATATATAGACGAGCTTAATGAAATGTATTCGAATTTGACTAATTATACTTGTTAATATATTAATATTTTATCATTCATAGAATTTATATTTTCCACAAATTTTTTGGCACATTAGAAAATTAAAATTTTTTAATTGACGTGCTTGCTGACCGTTCTTAATCTAACAAGCTACCTAATTAGAAATCTGCCACTTTTCAGGGAGAAGTCAGTAGGTCCGAATTACTTATAAAAATGAAAGTCGAAAAATATAAAGATCTTGTAGAAGGTGAAATGTGCTCGGAATAGAACTCGGGGTCTTTGGGTCTGAAGTCTAGTTACATAGCCAGTGGACAAAAGCAATTGCTCAACCCCGTAGATGTTATCTGGCTTATTAAGATATCACCGCAATCTAACTATATGGAATTTGGTATATATTTTATGACTAGAATTGTAGATTTGCGTCAAGTTTTATATTAACCCCATTTAGAAGTTGCGTGACTGTTCGTCTACTGATCTGAATAAATTTAAAATGAGGGAGGTTAGAAAGCTGAAATTTAATATTATATATGGACAAGAAATTTGTGAGTTTGCTTCTAATTTTGCATCATATGGTCAGAAAAAGGATTCAAAATGAGTATTCAATTCACTGTTATTTATGATGAAGCAAAAAATAGGCATGTGGAAGTATGCGAAAAAAAAGTGGGAAGGCTATTGCCGCAATATCTTTTTGTAAGATTTATAATGAAATCCAAAGATAAATTTTTTGCTCTTTATGACATAATATGCAAAGCTACATGTGTATATAAAAAATTGCATAAGTAGGTCAGAAAGTCGAGGGGAGAACATTCCAGGTAAATCTTTCTATAATATTCGTACTAGGTTCCAAAAATACTCTTTAAGACGCAAAATGAAATTTCATGCGTATATGCAAAATTATATAAGCATATGAGAAAATCGAGGCGATAACATTCCAACTAGATATTCCTGTAATGTTTATACTAGATTCCAGAAATAAATTCTTAGTTCTTTATGATGCAATATGAAATTTCATGTGTATATGCAAAATTATATAAATGCATGAGAAAGTCGAGGGACGAATATTTCATTTAGATCTTTTTGTAAGATTTACAATGGATTCCAAAAGTAAATTATTGGAGTTTGTTTCACATGTGAGCCATAAACTGACTTTATGACTAATATCCTTTAATTCTTTTGTTTAAAATCAAATGATACCGACTAGTAATGTCTTGATAACTTAATAATGATTTCATAGTTTTCATTATTAGCATTAAGAATAAGTATTGCTCAAATAGTATAAAGCAACTGAATGTGAATTATGAATGATTGTATTTATATTAATTAAAATATTTTACATGACAAAATCAAACTATTTTCTCTATATTAGAGTCCTATATTTTTTTCATGTCAAGCTTACGATTCATGATTTCACTATCAAAAATTAATAAGAAAATTTTATTTTAATTTCTTGTGTTTTTGAATTATGTATCAACAAAAGAGAAATTTAATGTTGAATTTATTGAAATAAATATAGTTCAAAATATGTTATTCTTTTTCTCGAAAAATTATTTTTTAGAACAAGAATAAGCGGACCCACAGAATTCAATGAGGCAATAAATAAGAACAGAATATTAAATGAATTCCATTGCCATTCTATTGAATGCAAATTTTATATGTGAAGTCAAGCGCATACGTCGACTCAACCTTTATGCGTAATGCACAGGATTAAAATTCTGTTTTTCATTTGTCCATTCAGCTGCGCGAGTTGCATTGGTACTCTTACCAGAATGAAAAATTTATTTAGGAAGTAATGAATACTTTTTCTTTCAAATTAGTTAAATTTCGTTTTGCCAAATAAAAAAATATATCATTCCAATTTTCGGAATTGGATATTTCTTTCTTCACTTCTATGTGTTTATTTTTATTTTTTAGTTTCTTTCTCTTCATTTATTTAAACTATAAAGTTAAATTCAATTACATTTGAAATAACGAAATTAATAAATTCTTTCTATAAAAACAAATTTTTTTCATGGATGAAAGAAGGAAACAACTATTCTTTTTATCGAGAACGGAAAGCAAGAAAGATAATGACAAAATTTATATTTAGAACATTCAGGAAATACAGCAGTAAAAACAATGATTCTATTTCATTTACGGAAATTATCACCGATTTACATTATATCGAAGCCCACAATTTTCTAAATTTTTATTTTGAATTTTAGTTTTAAAAAGTCATTTTGAGATGTAAATTTTTTACGGTTAAAATATCTTCTAGTAAAAATAAAATTCGTGAATTAACTAACGACTTTTTTATGATATAAATAATAAAAATTGGGCAACTAAAATATAATGAAATTTTATTTAAAATGACATGATTTTGTATTCAATATGAATGTCATCCATAAAAGGTCGGGAGAATATGTATATTAATTTGCTTAGATTAATTAGATTTTTCATTTTGTTGAGTTTTATCTACGTTCTTAATTTAAATAAGCATATATATTAAGTATAATCTGGTATATTGTTAATTTTATTCCTAATGCATTCTTCATTTATTGGCGAATTTCATGTGAAATTCATACACTTTTTTTCAGTCATGTTCCCGTCAGACTTGCATACAATTCTTTTGAACCTGAATGCGAAGACTGGAGTTTGTCTCCTTATAGACGGAATTCTCCCATTATTTTTCTGCACGGTTTGACTTCTTGCAAGGAAACCTGGGCCCGTATTCCTCAGATATTAGCGAATGAATTAAAGAGAAAAGTAAGTAAATTGAATTTGTGAAGTTATTTATTTCTGGTGGACATTTCTTCAAATTACTAAATTATATAAAAGCCGCCTTTGGCGAACAGCTTGTTCTCTCAGATTATGGATTTTTTTTTGGGCTTTTAAATTATTAATATGGAATACCTTTACAATCAAAATTTCACCTTTTCTATTTGAAGTGACTGAAAAACATGAATTCAAGTAATTCTGTCTGTTAAAAATTAAAAAGTGAGGCGAAATTCCCTCCAGGGAGTTAATAATTTCCAAGAGCACGCTATCGAATGGTTTTAATGGATGAATTGAAATTCCAGTTTAACATTTCAAGAATGATTATGCTTCAAACTAAATCTGAAAATATTTGAATATGGAAATGAAATTGATGCCATTAAAATGTTAATTTTTTAAGATAATACAGTTTTTGTAGAAAAATTTGGAAGATAGCTGTTGTTTGCCGATTTTCATTACCAAATAGTTTAGTTTCATTATATTAACGTTCTGTTTTAAAGCAATTCAAGGGCTATTTTGGGATGGAGCTCGTAATTTTGAACTGCAGTCAGATGACACGTTTCTTCAGTAGAACTGGGCCTCGAACTTGAAACCCCACGGTTGACAAGCCGAGACCCACCCCAAAACATTTTTAATGATGCTAATTTTGTATCTTATTTATCGGTTAAGAAAAGCGCTGAATTTGATGCGGCTGAATGGAATAGTCAAAAATCCATGTGATGGTTTGTGGACATTTGATTATTGCAATTCAACAATAAGTAATAAAAGCGATTTTTGTGCCACGTGTGTTAGCGTTTTATATAGATACATTATAAGAATATCTATAGTGAGTACCATTAAATGACTGACTGCACAAAGTTGTGTTCGCAGAGACAGTGATATGGTATATAAAACTGATGGTGTAAGGAATTTGTTATATCAGTGATTATCTCACAGAAGATTCACTAATCAGTAGAGGTCGCTTCCTAGAATCGACTGCCTAAAGATTTAGAATTTCAAAAAATGATAAAATTTAAAGTTTCGTAATTTCGTCACACTTGATTGATGAAGAGGGAAGAATTTTTTTTTAAATGTCAGTATGTCAAGATTATTTTTTTGCATATGATTAGTAGGACTAGATAACTCTATAAAAGAATAATTGCCTAGATTTCATCTTTTTAAATAAATTTTATAACTTAAATTTCTAATTTAACCCATTTATGCCTACTGTTCCATTTCTCGAACACCCCTTACAACAAATCATTGTTTATTATATTTTTTTACCTAACATATAGAAATTTCATGCAAAAATTCC
Organism: Argiope trifasciata; assembly: GCA_026543055.1. Taxonomy (NCBI): domain Eukaryota; kingdom Metazoa; phylum Arthropoda; class Arachnida; order Araneae; family Araneidae; genus Argiope; species Argiope trifasciata. Next base: position 412,044 of record JAPMOQ010025180.1, on the reverse strand, counting down.
AATTTTTTAACCTTAGGCATAAATGGGTTAAGCAGAGTATCTATTGATTCAAAACCCGCGCCCTTCAGCATCATTTTCAGAATCCCTCAAACTTTAATATAATAATATTAGAATGTTAACTTGTGTTTTAAAATCATAAACTAAAATTTCCAAACAATAACCTTATCAAATTATAATATCTTGCGTGCCCGAACCCCAATGAGAATCTAAGGAAAATGGTAAAATATGACATAAGTATAGCTTTTTTTAAATAAATGATTCATTCTACCATCGCTTTTCACATAGATTTATTGATGCATTTAGTCTTTGAATTTAAGAAACAATACGTTTTAATGCTGATTTTATATACATATATGGATAGTATTGAAATCATATTTATTTTATTTACCTTTCTTAATCAGGTAATTGTTCGGGGGTTGTAGTGCTCTATGTAATTGGACAGGGAATGCAATTCTTGTATTACACTGATATTAAATGTAATAAAAAAGTATAAACCTGTATTTATAGGTATCTAGATTTATAAGTTATACATATTTCTTCTAGGCCTACACGCTGGATGCGAGGAATCATGGAGACAGTGGTTGGAGCGATATATTCACAACTGACGACCTGGTGAACGATCTTCTGTTTTTCATGGATGCTATCAATGCAGATAGAGCTATTCTTATTGGCCACAGCATGGGAGGAACCGTAGCTATTCAAATGGCCATTGAAGCTGTGAGTATTGTTGCTCGCGTCTGAGTTAGAAATAGTTCAATTTATATTTTTAGATGCTATTCTACAATATTCTTTAAGTGGGAAGTGATTCCATCAGTGTCAGTTTCCTTCTTTTTACTTCACTGAAACCAATTCTGATTTTGCAGCGCCATGCATATGGTTCATAAAAAGGCACATGGTTATGTTTTAAAAGTGTAATTAAAATCTCTGCTCAAATTTTCTATTCTATATTTAAAAAAAAATATGTATAAATTAACTGTTAAAAGAGAATGAAAAATTCTTATATCAGATAAAAGAAACCAATCATTTTTAAAAATGTAAAAAGTTAAGGACGAGGCACTTTATGAAGGATGTCTTTTAAAACTAAGTCAGAGTTATGAAAACATTGAATTCGTTGAGAATAAAAATGTGGGAACTCTACAAGAATGTGCCGAACTGTTTAAAGGCTTGATATATAGTACATTGAGGGGCTTGCTCCCCCAACAACATATGCCTTTGAGTAAATTTAGTATGGATAATTCTTAAACAAGGAATAATTGTATCCACTTTTCTGTTAGGTAAACTGGGCCAATATTCGATGGAATATTTGATAAAATGAAGTTTGTTTGCTACTTTACTGTCCCATTCTGATTGCTACTCTGAGTTTAAAATGGTTTTCATATATCTCTTGATGTCATTAAAAGAAACAGGGTCATCCAAAAGTTGAAGAAAATCCATAGTAAGAAGATTGAAAAGTTGATAGAAATTTGATTGGCTGATAGAAAGAAATAACAGACAAAAATTTCAAGTCAATATATACATGATATGTTTAAAAAAAATCCACACTGTTTTTAAAAAAAACAGGCTTTTTGAGAAATGATTATAAACGTTTTTGTGACATTCTGAATTTACAGATTGAAAAGAAAATCCAATTCTGTACCTATTTTCCTATAATTTTAAATGAAATAGCAATTGTTTTGTCTATTTTCAAAAGAGAGACAGAGAAAATTGAATTTGTAAAGAAGAAAAAATAAAAAAATAAAAACAACTTTACGGCGATTGATTTTCGAAAAAATATATGTAAAAAAAATAGATCGTTAAGGCAATTAGAAAATGCTTTCAGGTTTCGACATTGAGATAATAAGCTATTTTTAAAAGTAATTGCCTTTTTTTTTTTCAAAATCGATTATTACGATACTATCCGAATAGCGCTTTTAGGATTAAATTCTGCTGTAGAAAAGCACTAATAATCATTTTTTAATAATTCAGGGTTTTTTTTTCCATCACTTTTTCGAATATTTTTCGAAAAATTCATCTTTGTTCGAAAAATAGCATCTTCGAAAACATCTGTAAGTATATACTGTCAGTCAGAGCTTCATTCTAAACGTTTTATTCAAACGGCAACTTAATGATAGATTTATGAAAAAAGTCGGGGAAATTTAAATTTGAAGTCGATTCGTAAGCTTGAAATCATTTTCTAATAACCCTTACGTACTATATTTTTTCATGCTTTTCGAGAAACAGTCATTCAAAGAACAGCTTATTTTTTTTTCTGAAAATTTACTACTACAATTCTATTTTATCGAAAGAAAAAAAAACACCGTTTTTGGCAATTAGTTGCCATTAAGATCCATCTTCTTAACATTAAATTTTGCGATTAAAAAAAACCTACACAGCTATAGATGAATTTTTGGTAAAAATTTGTATATTTCAGATAAAATCATTTTAATTACGAATGAATTAATAATTAGTAAGTGAGTTAGTAGTTAGTAAATAGATCATATTGTTTCTGATATTTATGCATGTCTCTTTTTTTTAATCCATCCTGTTGTATTGCAGCCTGAAAAGGTGGAGATGATCGTCGTTGAGGAGATGTTCGTGTCTCAACCTCCCGAGATCTTGCTGCAGGTGCCTCTTCTGTACGTGAGACGGGCCCCCATGGCTGTCCAGTTGATCCCCAAGGATGCTGACGACATGCAGGCTGTTCGATTCATCATGGATTACGTGAACAAAGGCCTTCCACCTGGATTAGTAAGTTAGATGCTGTTTACTTCATACTTATCATATAGAGAAAACTGTATGCCTGTATAATAATTTGATTATAAAAAAAAGAATTTTTTTTTAAATGAAAAAAATAACCAATAAAGATTTGATAAGCAAACTTCATTTTTCACACAGCGCTGTGACTTAGTGGTATAATCTCAACTTCGGTACCGAAGGGTTTCAAAGTCCAGATCTGATTCCGCCGAGGAACCGTCGTGTAAGTGGGTTTGGGGTACGTTAAATCCATTGGGTCTCCCGTTGGTGTGGTGTGGAAGTTTGGAGAGAAGGGTGACAGTTCAGGTGTCGTCTTCGTAATCTGATCTCGGCTCAAAATGGCGAGGTCCATCTGAAAATAGGCCTAATGATGCTTTAAAACGGACCGTTAATATAACTAAACCAGTTACGCAAACTTGCAGCCGCTTTTAGTAATAAAATCATTCTGGGGTAAGGAGAAATAAAATGCTCTGCAGCAATAATTTGTATAAAGTTAATTTTTGCTTCTCATACAAACTATATCACAAAAGCGTAATTATAGGCTTTTCTAGGAAATCAACTTGTGAGTGTGTGAAAATGAATTCTTACCTCCTTCTATCCCCCTGAGATACCTCGTATTTGAGGATGAGATGCTTCCGGCATAGTGGCTGGATCTAACCAACCCGGTGGGTACAATAATAGGTGGGTGTCAGACCCTTCTATCGATGACAGGTTGTACTCCCTACGGGGAGGGTTGTATCGTGAACGTTCAACCACAGTTCCCACCAGTGTTGCTGTTGTGGTGGTCCGGTCATTCAGTTTAACGGGGTGTATACAAGCGCCCTCGTGTGGGTCGGATGTCAGTTATATGACTTACCCCCCCACCTTCTTTTATATGCCATTTATATGACTGGAAAGCGGAGGCAGAAACTACCTACATTTTAGAATTTAAAAATATGTAGAATGCAGTTCTTACAGCACTTAGTTTCTTTGAAAAACTCAACTGCCCAGAAAGGCATCTCTTTATTAGTCTATACAACAGCGAGGTAAATATGTTTCGCAAAGAATTTAAAAAAATAATATTTTAATGAATGAGAAAATAATTTGTTATTAATTTTAAATAAAACCACAAAGCAGGGAACGAAATAAGAAACAAAATTTTAGTACACAAATAAAATTGTATTTCATCTAATTATCTCACATTAAAGAAAAATTTATAAAAGAAAAAGATAAATTAGTTTGTTTTTTTTTTTTCAAAATTGGCCCTTCTTTTTCTAATAGTTATTATACGAGAAATAGGTTGTGAGCAATCCTAAATTCAATTTATAATTCTTTATTACAATTTTTATTAAAATCCTTGGTTGGATTTGTGATACTATTATCAAAAAGTAAATACGTATATGTTCCAGTTAGTTTCTTCATCATCGATTATCAAGAGCGAGTCTCGAACTATTATTTAAAAAATATCTAGTCATTTTAACATACCCATGATGGAATATTTTGCTCGTGAGTCGCAGTTTGTCAATACCTGTTGTGTTAGATAGTAATGATCAAACGAATTATATTGAAATATCATTTATACCAATTTGTTTCGTAATTTTTAAGAAAATTTGCAATAAAATTTTCATTCCCTGATGTACTAGCATTTTGAAACTTTTTATACTATTATATTTTCAATAATAATATCCTATTTCAAAGCTTAAAAATTTAAACATGAATTTGTTGATTATTTTAATTGAATTTTTATTTCGTATTAGTGAGGCCACCAAACAGCAAATTCCAGTTTAAGATTTCATAATATTTATCATAATGAAACCTGCTGGAATAATTTCCCCCAAAATTTCTCGTATGATCTCTAATAAATGCATTATGCCAGAGAACGCTTTGTATAGCATTGGCTAACAATAGTTGCGAAATGTTAACTTCTGGAGCGAATTTATCATTATTTCTTAGTCTATCGGATCATCTTTGGCTTGTTTTTTTTTCTTTTTGTTGTTGATTAATTCCTCGTGTGAATTAATAGTATTCAAAAATCGAATTTATGTTTTAAACACGTTTTAGTCAACCGATTGAAACAAAAATATGATACTGAATAGCACTTTTAGTAACAAAACTCCATACCAAATTTGATATATTTAGGGTCGGGCGTTTTTTAATTATCGAGTTTACCTATTTCTGAAAGCGCAGACTGACAGAAAGTAACCCTTAATTAGATTTGACTAAAACATTTGACAGATATCTGCACTATAGATGTTGTATCTGTATTCCGAATGTTATCTATTTAGTTCCCTTTGTTTGTAACTAAATTGTTAATTTATATTTAAACAGACGAGCAAATGGACTTCATCTGAACAGATTTTATAGAAATTTGATAGAAATCTGTAGATTTGGCGTACAGATCTTACACTAAATTTCAAAAGTCCAGCTCAAAGTGTTTTTGAGTTATCTTTGTACAGACAGACGGATATTTTTTATTGCGTTTTTCGAATAAGGAGATTTAAAACGTAGAGATTCGCCAAAATCTCGAGTTCGAATTTTTTGACAATTATTATATCTTTTTTATACTAGAATATCAGAAAGTAAAAATAAAAGAATAATAATTTAAATGATATAATTTTTGCTGTTTATTGCAATAATACAAATTTAATTAAAATTTTCAGAGTGATATCCACAATCCCAGCAAGATCGATAAATCGACGTGGGCCTTGAGGAGAACTGCAGAAGGTCATCTGACTTTAAAAGCCAACATGGCGGTGCTGGAGAAGAGTTTGATAAATGCAAAGGATACGATAAAAGTGCTGAATGGTTCATTTGATGGGCCAGCCTGCTTCATTTATGGAAAGCAATCTGCCTTTAACGTGTAAGATCTGTATGCATTTTGAAACATTCATGATAGTTGAAATATCTTTGACATTACGTTAGGTATAAAGACTGTATTACAGGTATATAATAATTATGCTATGGTTACGAATATCGCCCAACATCTAACACGATATTTATATCATTTTGTTAATTGAATAACACAAACATTATGTAAAAACTAGAAATTAAATTTCAAATTTAAACTGACACATTGGGATAGCAATATGCAAATATACAGATGGCAGAAGTATCGCAGCGAAAAAGTATAAATGCGCAGTTCGTTTTCCAGAACTTTCATTTGTGTTCTAGTTATTCATGAGAACAGGTTTTTCGTGATTTATGGCGACACGACGAGAATTAACAGACTTTCAACGTGGAATGTTAGTTGGAGCTAGACGCATGGGTCATTCCATTGCGGATATCGTTAGTGAATTCAACATTCCGAGATCCACAGTATCAAGAGTGTGTCGAGAGTATGAAATTTCAGGCATCCCATTCAATCATGGACAGCGCAGTGGGCGACCACCTGCACTTAACGACCGAGACCGCCAACGTCTGTGTAGAATAGTCAATGATAATAGACACCCAACACTTCGTCAAATAACTGCAGGAATCAATGTGGGACGTACGAGGGACGTGTCCGATAGGACTGTGTGGCGAAATATGTCTTCCTTGGGCTATTACAGCAGAAGACCGACTCGAGTGCCTTTACTGACAGCACGACATCGCCTGCAGCGACTCTCCTGGGCTCGTGAGCATATCGATTGGTCCCTAGACCAGTGGAAAACCGTGGCGTGGTCAGATGAGTCACGATTTCAGATGTTACGAGCTGATGGTAGAGTTCGAGTGTGGCGCAGACCCCACGAAGCCATGGACCCAAACTGTCAGCAAGGCATTTTTCAAGCTGGTGGTGGCTGCATAATGGTATGGGCTGTTTTTACATGGCATGGACTCGGTCCTCTGGTGCAACTGAACCGATCATTGGCTGGAAATGGTTATGTTCAGCTGCTTGCAGATCACTTGCAGCCATTCATGGACTTCACGTACCCACACAACGATGGGATTTTTATGAATGACAATGCGCCATGTCACCGGGCCAGAACTGTTCGCGATTGGTTTGAAGAACATTCCGGACAATTCCAGCGCATGATCTGGCCACCTAGATCGCCCGGTATGAATCCCATCGAGCATTTATGGGACATCATCGAAAGGTCCATTCGTGCCCAAACTCCTGCAACATCCACACTTTCACAATTATGGTCGTCTATACAGGCTCAATATTCCTGCAGAGGACTTCCAACGACTTGTGGACTCCATGACGCGTCGAGTTGTTGCACTTCGCAGGGCAAAAGGAGGACCGACACGATATTAACAATCCCATGACTTTTGTCACCTCAGTGTATAATGAGAATATGAATTGATTTCATACCATGCAGTTTCTATTTTTATCTCAAATATATTTTATTTTTCAAACTGAGAATATATTTTTTCCTGGATTTCATAAATAGCACCATTTCAAAATATGATATAAAGAAGTAAAAGATATGAGTAATATTCTCGTAACTACAATAATGAAATTGTAAATGAAATATATTCATAATTAATTTATAATGTCTTCCTCTTCCTTAAAGACATATATATAAGCCAGAATAAAATATACACTATATATATGTTCCAGAAAAAGGCATATGTCTTACTATGGAAGATGTATGTCGATGAATATTGAATAAGTTGATAGTTTATATATGTTTTTATATATGTTTATTTATATTTATTTCAAACTATCAATGTCCTTTTTTGACATTTGACTTCTCAATTTTTTTTATTATTCCTATAAATATTGCTTAGTTTTTATTAGTCTACTTAGCTGTGGAATGTTTTCCCGTTTCATTTCCGAGTTTTTAACAATAATACCTCTCTTTCTAGTTTCAATCAATTTTAAAAACCTTTGAAATAGTATGTCGCTTTTAGTGACCAGCTTGTTCCTCCAAATTATTGACTTTTAAGGCAGTGAAATGCTTAAAATTGAATGCATTTTTAAAAATAAATTCTTAATTAGTCAGTCGCTTTTGGCGACCAGCTTGTTCTCCAGATTACTGACTTTTAAGTCAGTGAAAGAAAATTGTATGGGTATTCAAAAAGAAATTCAGCATGTTTTGTTATACGACTGAAATACGTGAATTTAACTTAATATAAATTGACCACTATAAATTACTCTGGTGCGAATTGAAAAAATTTATATACTATGATGTTGAATCGGAAATGAAAGTCCTACTTCCTTATTATATCCAATGATGACAATTTTTAATCTCAATTTTCAGTCTCGTAAAAGAATGCGAGTGATTTCTGAGTGATTTTTTAAATTGAAATCAAAGCAAATAAAAAAATATGTATTAAAAATAAAGAATGGTATTATAAAAATAAAACTGATATCCTTAAATTTTTAATTTTTTTTTAAAGTAATGTAAAAATTATATCTGGGTAATAATAGTTTGGGAATATAGAAGTATCAATTTACATACGTACATCATAGCGATTATCCACCTGTTTAAACCTATTTAGAGCTCAATTGAACTTTGTAACTTGTTATTATTTCTATTATTCCGATTTACTACTGAGTTTAATTTTTACTGCTGTTTAATCCAAGTGTTGCTCTTTATACATCCGTTGTATTTTGCAATTGCTCAGACGTGTCTTTATGTAGAGTAAACTGTCTTTATTCGTTATTGAACCTGTCTGGAATTTTGGATTTTTCTGTGTCAATATAAAAATAATGAATGACCTATCTTTAATGTTTGTTTCATGATTTTAGAAACATTTCTGCATACCAGTTTTAGGACATACATATGGGAACAAAGCTGTATATTTCACCTATTGAAGATTTTTCATCTATGAAAATAGGACAGACAGATGAAAGCTATTATCTTAATAAACGGTGGAAGTAGCGATAAGAAATTTGCATTTGCTATTCTGGAGTTTATTTTTGAGCAAACTACGTTATTTTTTAAATGAGTTATTTCCTTAAATGTTTAAATAAATGAAAATGGTAATTAATTTTGGTGCATTTGCTCTGTGTTTAGCCTATTTCAGTAATAATTATTACAAGAAAATGATCTATATGTATATATATGTTTTATAAGTGGAAATAAATATTTTTCAATGGCATTAATCCAATTGCTAAGTGATGATCCTTTAAATTTTTTACAAATGTTTAGATATTCCTAATCAATATGTCAGGCGATGGAATGTTATATTTTTCAGAATGCTCATATCAAAGATGCATATTTGGGCAGAAAAAAAGGACCCCATGTGCTGCTTTTCCAATAAAGGATATAAATTACAAAAAAACACACAAAAAAACTGGTACTTAGGAACATTATAAAATAAGGATAATGATTCGAAGAAACTTCTGTTGTCTCTTTATAAATTGTGATAGGGGAAACTGCAATTTAAAAAGTTGTCTTGCGTTTTCAGATAGAGACACTTTGAAAAATGAGGAAAGGAGATGAATGAAAGATGCAGTAATGAGAAATTATTTTTAAAAATGCTAATTTAAGTATTTAGATTATGAAACATTTTTATTTCGATAGATGCCGGACATATCAACTAGCATAATGTACAATGAACATATTACATAAACACAGAAATTGTTATAATTTATTTATTGCTAATTCCATCGATTTTTACCGTGATATAGTTTTAGCTTTTAGAAATTTGTATAATTTTCAAGATATTTTTAATTTTAATATAAGACCTGAATATAACGTTCACATAGATAAATAATTATAACTATTTTAAAGTAGAATTTGCTGAAATTAAGTTTCTCTTTATTAAGAAGATTATTTCACATTTTCTTGTTTTAGATCCTTGGACGAAGAAAATATCAGGAAATGCTTTCCTAATGCCATATTAATTGGAGTGGAGGATGCAAAACATACCGTGCACAGCGACAACCCCCAGCAGTTCGTGGATGCTGTCTTGAACTTTCTCGCGAGCAACATGACTCCCAAGAACAGGTTGTGAGTGTACGATTAGAATTTTCTGGAATGATAAGAAAGGAAAAATGAGAAAAAGGCCACGCATATGATTTGGATCAAGATTCAAGAGGTGTCAGCATAATTAAAAAGAAAAACATCATTCTGTATTTTTTTGGACTCAATAAAAAGAAACAGCAACAGAGCTTTGTAAATTATATGTTCAAAAATATAGCATATTATTTAAAAAAATTAAGATTAAAAGTTAACCAATGGTGAGATAAAACTTGTATTTTTCTTGATTGAATATAAAAAATATTGAATTTAGTAAGGAAGTATTCTAGAACAAGAATTTATTTTGTTCCATTTCTATAAAATTATCTCCCCCGTAGTTAAATTATTATATCTTCTCTTACTATCATCGATATTGACGAAGAAAAGGATAGCAAATCAAGTATAAAATTTTATCATATTTGAAACTAGTGTTTTGTATCTGAATTATCATTCTGAAAGATATATGGACAGTTACATACTTAAAATGTGTCAATATAGTACATTTTCTGATCCGTAACCAAAATTTCTCTTACGACCAAAATGACTTATCACGGTAAATAATTATAAACTATCACTCTTTTAATAAATAAAAGAAAATAATGAAAATTAACTGCAAATAGCATAAACCGCTTTTGTCGACCAACTGGTTCATTATTGAGTTTAATTGAAACTCAATCTCTTATGCAACTCTGCAAGTTTATGATTCTTTTGATATAAATAATTTCATTCCTTTAAATCCATTTTATCCTTTCCATTAAAATACATTATACATATATAGACATTAAAGCTGTTTTATTTTAATAACTTTATCTCGTTTACAATGTATATAAATTTTCTTTAAAAAGTCTTTAGATATTATAGTGACATTAATTTATCATTTAATTGCATGTTATCTTACGAGGTATTGTAACTTCCCTTTCTTATAACGTCTATAACTTAGATAATGTAACCGATAAACGAAATTTTAACAAGAAGGCATCACTAAAGAATAAATTGCTTTTATACAAACAAGTTTAAAGACCTGTCCTCATTTGTGTTAATCAAATTCGAGGATTTGAGCTAACAGAATAAAATTCAGGTTTTTCAAAATAAAATATGGCATATCGTTATCAATGCCCCTTGTTTTATCTAGAATGAGATTTTACACAGCTATTTTAAAATTATGAACCAATTTTTCAGTCAACTCAAAATTCATAAAAAGCCCAGAATCAAGGAACAAATTAACTATGCCGTTTGCGATGGAAAATATGCCTTTCCTCACTTTACTATTAAATGGACTTTGCCTCTTAAATCTTTATAGCTTCTTTCGAAATTTAAACAGCATTTAATGACCTGCTTCAGTTTGAACCTTATTTGCTTTTAAGCAATCCTTCCTCTACTCAACTGACGCTCCAATGCCATGTAACTATTGTTTTTCCTCTGCTATTTATTACCTCTAACTGAGTAGAAATGCCTTGGCATTAAGATCCATCAAGCATTTACATGAAAGTACAGACTAACAGATGGTCAATTCTTTGACAAATTTGATTCAAAATTTGACAAAAATTTATACTTTAGTTTCTACAAATGTGAATTAAATTTCTTTTATTTCATTTTTTAAGTTTTTTTTGGATAATTTAATTTGTGTGCGTGCAGAAGTACAGACCGATAAATGTTTAATCCTTTGACAAGTAACGCTCGAAGTTTAATGCATATCTAAATTTTAGATGCTTACATGTGTGCGAATTTTATTTTAGCTTTTTACATTATCGAGCTCACAACCAAACCTATAGATTTCCTGTGAATGGATTTCGTTCGAAATTTTATCACAAATTCGATGTAAAGGCCATATACCAAATTTCATTAACGTAGCTCAAAGTGTTTATGGGTTAACATATTCAAAGAATTCAAAAGCTTCGTAAAAATATCCAGTTCAACATTTTCGCTTTTTAAATTTCGTATGCGAGGAAATCAAAAGGAGCACTATTTTTAATGAGGCCTTTATTTTCCCTATTCACTGCAAATTTGAATTTGTACAATTATTATATAAAAACAAATGTTAGATAGATTACATATGACATTCTGTGTAAAGAATAAAATTTACTGCAATAGTAGGAAATATTTGAACATGCGCAACAATTTGGAAATTATGTAAAGACGTTTGAAAATTATGTAAAACTACAAAAAATGTGCTTAACCATTTTTTAAAAAAAAACTTTATCAGGAATTTTATATTTCCTTAAAGTCAAAAGCCCGAAATATCCAATTTTGATCAGAAGTTAATTTTTTTATCAATCCTACCACCATTTAATTCCGAAATGATATCTACTAGATTGATTTTTTTAATGTTGTTTATGCGAAAAACAAAGAAAAGAAAAACATAAACTAATTCTTTAAAACTAATTTATATTAACTAATTTTATTAGGCTAAAATCTCAGTTTTTATTTACATGATTAATTAGAAGAGAGCAAAGTTATTCGACAAAAAATCTGAGCTAATAAATGTAATGTTTGAGTTATGTTCTTGTAAAGCTTGGGAAATCTAAAAAGATACTACTAAAATAAATCACAGAGAATACTTAATTTGAAAATTAGTTTAGTTATATTAAAGTTCAATTTTAAACTATCTCTAAGGCTATTTTGCGATAAGTTTCGTAATTTTGAACCTGGTCAGGTAACGAGGGCAACACTTGAATGTTCGCTTTCCATATCTGTCTAGTCAAAGAACATTTTGCCGGGATGAATTTGATGTGCTTCATCAAACTCAAAGTGGTTCTTCAGTGAAACAGAATCTAGCAATGAGAGCCTCATCAACGCAGTGAGAGCCTTATTGCGGTCTGAAGAGAGCTTAACCCTTTATTTATCGAATTATGTTACCATCACTTTAATTAATTAATAATTAAATGTTTTTCAGTGCTTCTTTCAATTTACATAAACTTATTGCAATCTGATTTACATTCTAAGTGTTCTTTTGAGTATCATCAGAAAATATTGTCATATTACGAAAATATAAGCCAGATTTAAATGGCACTTTTAAGTACTATCGGCGGATGAAGGGTTAAAGAATGCTTCGGAAGATAATAGATGATATTTTTGAAATGCTAACTATTTTCAACTAGTTTCTCGTTTACGTTTTTTAAAAAATAACAGAAGCACAAACCACAAGATTCAACTCTTTATTTGTTTATTAAAAGAAAATGCGCACTGCAGATTGTTTATTACAGAGTGCATTAAAAATGAACAATAATCACTCACGCTCAAAAACTATAAGTCATGAAGGATAAGAACCATTATAAACATATTAAATATATACAATCAATTCAAAAATGTTAAAAACTGCAAAAAAAAAAGTTGCGAATTATGAACCTTAAAAACATCAAAAAGATTACAAGAAATTAAAAAACTAAATATATTCAATCTGAAAAGTATATAAATGCTCTAAAAAACAGCTATTTATTTCCATGAATCGATTAGCTACCACTTATTAAGGAATCGATTAACCATTATAACCATCACAATCATTTATTGAAAACAAACATATGGATCACTTTAATTTATTATATTATGAATTAAATTATTCCCGGAATCACAAAGAAAAATATGGACCTGAAAAAAAATGTAAAAATTTCTCTTTTATTCCATTTTTTTTCCTTCACATTTATTCATTTATGGTCATCGATTTTATTGAATAAAATAGTGTATTGCTAAGACACTATGTTTAAACTTCTCTTTTTTGATATGCTTGAAGCTATATTAAAAGTCTTAATGTATCCGAAATCGATATTATCTACTTCATAACTGTCATCTAAACATTTTATTCAGTAGTTTAGCAATCACATACATATACACACTCATAAAAAAACTCATTCAAAATTTATGAAAGTAAGATTCAATTTCATTGTATAAAAGATGTATTGAATCGGTTGGTATTATAAGATGCTGTTTGTGAGGTATTGTGAGAGATTTCGTGACATTGTGAAGAATGTTTTGTTGTGAAATAAAGTATATGGATCGATATTGATCTTTTTGATGCATATTTAGTTGCACTTAAAGGGTTTCCAAAACAAGACGAGGAGTTTTTAAAAAGACTTCTGTAATAAAAAATTTAAAGATCTGTTTCAGAATATTTGGTATAATATCTGGAATTATTTTAATAAGTTCAGATATATTTTTCTTTTTAATATTATTTAGTTATCTTTCTTTTCTAAAGTTTCAGTAGCTAACAACAACAACAAAAAGAAATAAAAAAGAGTGAGAGAGAGGAAGAGAGAAGATTAGCAAGAGAAGCTTAGGATGAGTTGCACAGTAGTAACATCAAAAAAATGTCCAAACATTTGCTTATGCATAGATTTCTGATATGGATGGAAAAAACTATGATTATTTCCCGCAACTAACAACGAATGCTGCAGAGATGAAAAAAATTCAATTTTGGCATTCCACGAAATAAAGTTTTTTTAAACTCTTATTTAAGACTCTGTTTATTTGTATTTTTTCATCGTTTTTTTTTAAATCAGTTTTATTTCTCCTCTACTCCTACTGAAATATATTTGATTTAATACAAACTCTTTTTTATTCAGAAATCAATCACTGAAAAATAATATGCCAATAATTTTCTACAGTGCAATAGTTGCAATTAAAGAATTTAAACCTATTTAGAGATAAAATTCCTTCCTTAAGATTATATTTCAATTATATTATGAGAAATAATACGGACCTTCTTACTTCAGAATTGAAGGTTTACCTTTACATTTTGTTTTGAGAGTTCAGCAAAATAACTACTATTCCAAAGAACACAAAATGCTTCATATTATTATATCTATATCAAATATTATAGGTTTAAAGAATACTGATTGGAAATTTCCTTTGGGTAAGTGCATATTAGAGGCCCCTTAATCATTTTTATTCCGGGATTTGATAATTTTGATAACATAAACGGACTGGTAACAATAACCGAATTAGGTAAAATCAACTGTGTTCTTATCACACCAACGGCAAGGAAAAATTGAACGTTAATCTCTGTTTGATCTCTCTAATTTATTGCAATCAGTGGTAAAAAACTTGGTCAAAAATTTAAAAATATATATATTCAGAAACAAGATTCTTTACCGCTACAACTATTTCTAAATCTAATTACTTATATTTAAGAGAACAATTCACTGAATTTTTTTAAAAAAAAGCTATTTTTATTTCTGAAAATGCAACAATAACCTCACTGTATACAAAGTTTCAGAAAGCTCTTATTATGGACAAATGAACATGCTATTTAGTATTTTTTTGATGATTTTCTCTGGTCTATAAAATTTAATTTTCTATTTTCGTTGTCTTCGTATTCACCTGCCCAAATTAATTCATTATTTCTTTTAGTAATGCGTATCGGCAGGAATATTTGACTAATAGGTCCTTAGGCAGAATTTCTATCTCACAAATTTATTTCCCTTCAATCGGGCTTTAAAAATTGAGTATAAAGAAGAAAAAATTAATTTATATGCATGAAAGTATTGTAAATGACCTGAAAAAGGAAACGTATGTGCTGAGTGGGCGCATTATAAGAAAATATAATTTTAAAGTATGTCTTTTTTAATTTTAAAAAAGTGAAGTTTTTTTTTGCGATTGTAAGTATGGATATTCAAAGGCTGCATAGGTCGCAAACCCGTATGAATATTTATTAATTCAAGCTCTTTTTTTAATGCTTTATAATGATTAATTTATGACGCTTTTAAAGGTTAATATAAGGTTCCTTTGGATTCTTTTTGAAAATCAAGTGCATCATGTTTATTATGAAAGGAAAATCACTGCGATTATTATCTTATGAATGAGATGGTCAGTGTAATATACTCGGATTACAGTTTGGGTTGTGACAAGCGACAACTAAGCTCACTAATACCGCAGGATGGTTTTTAAAAGTCGACAACTAATTCCACAGTAACATAGTTGCATTTACTGAATTGCATTACATAAATATAAATTTTTAATGATATTTTGAGAAAATACTATGGTTTTGAAGAATTAAAGTCGTTTGACCGAGTTTATCAATGTCTGCATTCAAAGAAAACTTTAATACAGCATTTAGAGAAAAATTATATTAAAAAAAGAATATTATAAGTACTTTTTACATTCTATTTCATTGCAAGCATTCATAGCGACATCTAGTGAAGTTCTGAGAAGCTATTTCCATTTCAGATTTACAGGTTCATTAAATTACTTCTTATTCCAAAGCAAATAAAGCAAGAGAGTTTTTTTTTTAATTATTATTATCTTTTGTTCTTGATGGCTTGAATAAAATTTTTAATAAGATGCAAATAATTTAATAATCTAATTTGGATTATGTTTTAAAATAAATTCCTTTTGATGTGATTTTGCGGCTTTGCTTAAAAAATTGTTTTAATAATTTTTTTAAAAATATTTTGAAATGGACTAAAATGTACAAAACAATTTCTTCCATTCCCATACAAAATATTTAAACTCAAATAAATCGTCCTGAAAACTTGTGATTAGAATCCATTTATGATTAAAAGACATTATTTTATATTTAATCAGTTTTGAAAACATGGTAAATGTTTAAATGCTTAATTTTTATAAGTTTGGGAAATACGAAATTTTTCAATATATTTTAAATAACTTCCTGATGAGCCAAATTCTTCCTGAATATTAGTATTTGTAGTACACAAGTAAAAAGCGAGTTAATATTGCATTGTCTCTATTTCAGACATGATTTTAAAGTTTCAGGTTCTTTAGATCATCGGAATGTTAATTTAAAATCAATTGTAAAATTTGTACCAAACAGAAAACAATGCTTGTAATATACAGTGGGTCAAAAAATTGAGAGTACACCTTATTTTTACTTGATATATCCGAATTTCAATGCAAATTACACATTACAGCGAAGTGCACATATTTTTATTTTATTTTTTACACATAAAAAATGGCTCAATTTAGAATAAAAATCAACAAAAAACTTCTAAACTGAAAAATTTTAGATGCATTTGAATAAACATTCGCAGATTTTTGCCTCAAAAAAATGAGAGTACACTAATGAAATTTTTGTAAGATCTCGCATGTAAAGAAAGTGTCACTGTGAAGTTGCATGTCTTTTGGCTTTTATAATGACTTTAAAGCATCGTGGTGCCTATTCGATCAATTTTTGGTGGTATCTGAATATATTTCATACCATTCTCTTTGTAGTACTTGTTTTAAATAGCTTTTGTTTCTTATTTTGCGTTTTTGAATCCCTTTTTCGAGTATGGCCCACGAATTTTCAACCGCGTCGATGTAGGGGTACTATGGTGGTGGTGTGTAACTACTGCATGCTGTGAAAAAGACACCATATTTTGACGTTATGTGTAGTATGTTTGGAGTCGTTGCCAAGCAGGAACATAACATTTTCATCTAAACTCAAATTTTTAGCACTTTCCTTTATATTGCTGAGATCATTTGATTCATCCAACTTGCTGTAGAAACTTGGTAACTCATAGGAAAAAATATGAATGCTGAAACTGTGCTAAATGCTATTAGTCAATCTGGATATAGAAGTCGCATTGTTAGAGAGAAACAGTTTATTAGTCAGCAAATTCAGAAAAAACATTTGAAGTTTGCAAAAACTCATCATTGAAGACTAACTCTTGAAAGAAAGTTATTATTAGTAATGATAAAAAAAAATGCTCAATATTTTTAGTAGGGATAATCGTCGTACTATATGGAGAAAATCTACTACTGCTTTGGTTCAAAATAAATTTACGTCCTACTATTAAACATGGTAGTGACTCCGTCGTGATTTGAGGTTGCATAGTTTCATCCGGGGTAGAAAATTTTATTCTTATAGAGGACATTATAAACCATATGGTTTATTTAGGTATACTTTGTAAGTACTCTGAAGGAAAGAGTTAAAAATTTGGGTTTAGATGGAAATTCCATTTTCTAGTAGGAAAACACCCCCAAACAGAATCCTCGTAAAGTTAAAATGTAGCGAATTTTTCTTGTAAACATTAAACCACTTGTTATGTGTAAAAATAAAAACATTTTTACATTTACTGTTAATGTGTTATTTAGACTGAAAGTCGGAATTATCAACTAAAAGTAAGGTGTGCTTTGAATTTTTTGTGCCACTGTATATAATTTCATTAATTAACAAACGATTATAAAATATTATTTTATCCGAATTAAATCATATTATTCTAAACAGAAAATTCTTAGAATGAGGAAAATCATACTTGTACTCGCACTCCACTCTTTAAATTAGAGCCTGTGTAAGTAGAAAATATTTCTTATCATTACATAAAACAGAGCAATCTTAATGTTTAGAAGCACAAAAAAGCACAAAAATATGATATTGTTCAATATTCCCAGATTTTAAAAATAATATCCTATATTCAGCAATATTAAAGAGATTTTTTTTCCAACTCAGTATGGAAAAGTTGATGTTCTATTAAAAGGAATTATGAGAAGAAAAAAATAATATTTAATGTGTTTTCATTTCTACCAACTATCATAAAATATATATGACTCACTGTAGAAGCTGAAAACGATACTCATTTGATAAATATTCTGCAGCGTAGTTTTTCAAGACAAAAAAAAAATGTGGTGAAAATCGTTTGCTTTGTTTAATTAAATTTAAATGATGTTTTAGATTAATCATATTGATGTTTTGCTTCATTATATGATTAAAAGACTTTCGGTTCATTGACACTGCTTTCTGAAAAGTTCTTAAGGTTTTATAGTTCCTTTAAATTTGCTGACGTTTCTGATTTGAAAGAGTCGATATCTATTATATTTTAATAGTCCTGAACAATCTTATATTGTTACAGTTTTATAGATTGAAAAGAAAAACAGATATGGCAAGGTAAGCGAAAATTTTTATTTTAATTTTGTTTTTCAAAAAATTAATAATAGCTTTGTAACTTCGTATTTACTATTAGTTTTATGAGAAATTTTAGTGAAAAGTAGCTATTTCAAGTATAAAAATTATCCTTAATCAGCTTGTTACTTTTCTACATAATGATAGTATTTAAATTTGTAATAAGTGTTTGTAATATAGATTTATTAATATGTATAATTTTTGAATAGATCAAATGTGAAATATTATTTCCTGATTTACAAGTTCTTTTTCAATTTTGTGAAAAAATTAAGACAAAAGGCATTGTTATCATAAACCAAATCTGTAGCTCTAAAAATGGACGTAAATGTCAATTTTTCAGGATAGCATAAATATTAAAAATAAAGAACTCATTGCTTGTTAGGATTTAAACTCTAATAACTCTAGTGAATTATAAATATTGTATTTTTAAAATCAAATCTGATAACTCTAGTGAATTATAAATATTGTATTTTTTAAATTAAATTTTATAACTCTGGTGAATTATAAATATTCCATTTTTTAAAATCAAATACACACTTTTACGAAGATTTCACTCGAAAACATAATAGGTTTCGGAAGGTCTATTTTGGTTCTGTAATTCTAATGTAGTCTAAGAATATATATTTTAATATATGCATAAAATTAGCAGGAACAAGGAATTTTCATCAATTTGCGCTTAATAATCGAATCACCGGCATTTGTTGAAAATCTAATCATATCTGTTTCATCAGAAATCAGTTTGAATCTTGGTTGCGACATTCAGTCCGATTTAATTTATATTTGTTATATTGTCAAATTTTGAACGAACTCATGAACTATATTGGGAACAGATATATCAATAGTCCGATGCGCAAGATGACAATTGTGAAACGAATCCACCCTTCAACAATGAGAAAATATTTGACTCATAGCAATCCAATACTCATACCATTACTATATGCACTTCGCACATTTGGCCAAATCCTCATTCCACCTGTCCTAAGCAGAGACTTTATCTATTTTTGACACAAAAAGATAGATTCGTAAAACAACTATAAATGGAAACTAAATTTTATACCTCCGATTTTCATATAAATATTTTATTCATGCTTATGTTTGATATTATAAACAGAAATTTCAAAAAGTTTTTATGCTATTTGGTGTGAAAGCTCAGATTTTCTGCTGATTCAGAGATTGTATGTAGATGTATTTTTAAATACACAAAAAAAGTTAAAAACGAATTTATGTTTTAGATTTATAAGAAAAAAAGAAAAAAACCTTAATTTTTCCCTTATAAAAAAGAAAGAAATTCTTAAAATTCTTTTTTATAAATACATTTTCTTGAATGAAGAGATAAACTTGCATTTTGGAGTTTTGAAATTTTTTTATTAGGCTGTCTATTATTTTAAGGAGATAAATTCTGAAAATTCTGTTATTAAATTTAATTTCATGAAATTACTATACACAATTTTCTTAACACTATACAAGAGTAAAATTTTTTAAACATTCAAAAAATTAAAAGATATAATTTAAAACAATCCGTCAAATTTTAATATATCTAAAATCAATTTAATTTTTAAAGTTATTTTATAATCTATGTGGGTGACCGTTATACCTTGGACATTGTTAAAATTTGGATGTCTTATTCTTATTTCACACGGTGTGTCATCTTGTACTCAGCAACTAACAATTTCATTTAATATTATTCATAGTCTTTAGTAGAGGCTTCTTCTTTACTTTCAGTTCTCATTTATGAGAGAAGCCATAAAATCGGTTTTTTTCCATAAATATAAATTAAAAGATTTAAAGAAAGAACATATTTTTTTATTTAGAAACTGAAGAATTTCCACTATATTCTAGTTTTGCGCATAGTTTGGTAAGAAAACCTGTTTGTTGTTTGCAATTTCAAATAAAGATTACCACATTTCGAACATTACCACATTCACTATGAATCACATATTAAAACATGTACTTTAGATCAACAATCTTAGATAATATATGATGTTGATTTTCTCTGTTTGTTTTCTGGAACAAGACAAGGTAGGCGAGGGAGAGAAACGAAAATACTGTTTCTAAATTCGTAAAATAAACAATTAAATCTATTTTTGCTGAAGGAAAAAAAAAAACCATTAGAGAATCATCTAAAATGTTTTATTTTCTATAACAACATAAATTCTGTATTTAATGGCTCCTAAAAATCTAGAAAAGAAAAATTCAAATATAATGTTTGAAACAACATTTTAAAAATATTTTCTTTTTAAGATTTGTAAAGAAGGGCATATTGCAAAGTTGCTTAAATGAGCAATGTATTGTTAGAGAAAACAGGAAACTGGCTTGCATGTTTTCTATGGTTAATAATAAAATTTTCAAATAGTAAGAAGAAAATTGATTGAGAAAGAAATGTTTAAAATGATTCACCTAATCTTTCTATACAAAGTCATTAATTTATCTATAATGCTAGAGAAATCATTTGACCCATATTGGCCATAATTTAAACTATCCATAATCAGAAACTATAAGAATAAATCTCGAAAAATAAGTTATACTTTTTAATGAGATGTTAATTTCACATTTTTAACAGTTCAGTGTCGATATTTTTATTCACAATTGAGTATTTTTACCTTTACAAAGTCATACATTTACCTCAAAGATGGTTTAAGTTTAAAATAAAATTACTTTTTAATAAAAAATATGAAAAATACATTATAAAATACAGAGTGTTGTTTTTATAGTGTTTCGTGTTTCGAAAAAGTGTGTTCGAAAAAAATTGTTTATCAGCAGCAATAAAAAAAAGAATTCTTGTGATATTTGCATTTTGAGAGTTATCCTTTTTCAACTATTAATGAATTATTAATGAGAAGCAAACTGCCAAATGCTCTTATAAAAAGACAAAAAAAAAGTCTGTTGCCAAGAGCAACAGTTTTCAGTCCTACTAATATTAGAGCTTATTTTCAAAATCTTCGAAAACTGAGATATCTATTTCCTCCTCAACATATCTGGAATCAAGATGATATATTATTAAGAATAATACACGAAATCGTATGATCCAAGGCATCAGATCATTCTGTATCGTGGATCATTTTGCGTGCAATTATAATTTTTAATAAACTTTCTTTATGTTATTATTTAAAAATAATGGTACTAAAGTTGAGTAGATGTTACATTGAATATGAGAGCCACAGTTAAAATAAAATCGTAAAACCAATAATTTGCAGTTGTTTAATAAAACAGTGGTAATGCAAGGTGCAATGGAGTCTGCTCTTTAATTTCAAGAATACTTTTTTGTATAGTTGGGTAGAATTGAATTATTGTGGAAATTATCAATTTCAACGATTTATCGATGATATTTTAGATCATAGAAGAAAAATTTTCTATCAGCTTTATAAGATAAATTTATATATTATTTTCTTTATTAAGGTTTTTAGATATTCTCCAATTTAAAAGGAGTAGAAGAATTTTTCAACTATGGAAGAGAAAGAAACTATCCCTGCGTTAGAGCTTTTATCGCCCCCCCCCCGAAATATTCAGATGCCTAATGTAAAAATGTGATTCATTGAACTTTCGTAAAACGAAATAGACACGCTTTTGAACAACGTTACTTATGGCAACGTGTTTCCCGCGCAGAAAGAACATTCGGAAGATGGAATTTAATATTGTTTATTTTCTTCTTGTAAATAATCCCTTTTTAATTCTTTAGCTCATTTTATGTGATGTGTTTAGTGGTAAGGGGAATACATATATTAGATACTGCTAAAAATTAAACAGTCGGTTTTCATTAATTTAAAAATATTAGAATCATATTTAGAAGCAACATGAAAGCTATTTTAGGATGGCTTTGTAATTTTAAATTTTGTTTTGTGACCGGTGGTTGGTGGGTTCTAATTAAAATGAGCCTTCTTGTGTAACAATAATTTATTATTAAAACATATAAGGTTACGTTACACGCAGACACAAAACAGAGAGTGGACAAAAAACACGTCAACACATAACGATAACAGAGGCTTAACTGACTGTCTCTCTAAGCACTCGCCAGAGGGCGGCGTGTGATGAGTAAATCATAGTGTAGGGGGAAAACAGAGTGCTACAGTCTCCCCCTCTGGCTGCGCCGACGTCCCGGCAAGTAGCCAGTACTAGAAGTAGGAGCTCTTGTTGCAGTCTGTGTTCTTGTTTTTGGCCTTTGGTTTCTCTGGGTAAAGGGTTTAAGCCGAGAAGATTTTGGCACAAACGAAGTTCCTTGATTTGTGGCATGGGGTGTCACAGTAATTTTTGGTTCAGATGAAGCGTCGTGATTTGTGGCATGGGGTGGCACAGTGATTTTTGGTGGTCGACCTCGCTTTCTGAGTGGAGCAATTGGCTTTGAAGCCACATCTTTAAAAGGTGAAAGTGCAGAAACATGATAGGTTGCAATAGGTTCTGACGGCTTGTCAAGACTAGAAATAACATATGATGTTGGCGACTTCTGAGTTAGTATAAGGTATGGACCATCACGTTTGGGCATAAACTTTGAGGTCTTCTTGTTTTTGGCTTTGCTAATGGGATGCAAATTTACCAAAACTTTATCACCAGGAGAAAAATAAACAGTTCTTCGATTTTTATCATAGTATTTCTTCCGTTGATCTTGCTTCTTTTCTATTCGGTCTCGTATATCATTAGTGATATGTGCAAATCTTTTGAGATATGGGGTTATCTCTGGAACAAAGTTATCATTTTCAACCACGGCTTTGAAATTTTGCACAACATCGTCAACAGTGAGCAGTTCTCTTCTAAATTGTAGGAAGGCAGAAGTATGTCCTGTAGTATCACAAATAGTTGTATTCATGGCAAATCGAATTACAGGGAGTTTCGAATGCCAGTTATCATGTTCATCTCCCACAAGTATTGCTAGACGAGGTTTAAGGTCTCTGTTTTTCCTTTCGACAGGGTTTGCTTGGGGAAAATAGACTGGAATTAAACATTGGTCTATATTGAGAGTACAACAGATTTGTTGGAGTACGGAACTAATGAATTGTGATCCGTTATCACTGATGATTCTTCTAGGTATGCCATACCGCATAAACACTTCTTCGATTAATGTTGTAGCACATTCATGCGCGGTGGCATGAGCAAGAGGGAATAATTCAACCCATCTTGTAGCACAGTCTTCCACAATAAAAATCCACTGTTTTCCTGTAGCCGTCCGTGGTAGAGGACCAAATAAGTCAATCGAAATTATCTCGAATCTTTGAGAATATACTGGAGTTCTTAACAATCCAGCAGGCTTTTGGTTGTTAGCCTTGTAACGGTTGCATTCTGGACAATGCTTTATCCATTCTGAAATGTAGGATTTCATTCCAGGAAAATAGTATCGTGAGGCTATTTTATTATAAGTACCTTCAGTGCCGTAATGTCCAGCTGTAGGGGCATCATGGTGTTCTCTAAGAACTCTTTCCCTTTCTTGCTTTGGGACAACCAATTGTGCTTCTTCAGATTCAGAATCTGGAGAGTAGCGATAGAGTAAACCATTACTCATAAGGTAACCTCGGTTTGACCAGTTAGCAAAATTTTCATCTTTATCATTGTTTTCGAAACAGTCTATTATTTTCTTCAAATCTTCATCTTTTAACTGTTCTTCACGCATATCACTGGCCTTTCTTGATGGCAAATCAATAGATATAGTGCATAATTCACAATTAGAATTGTTGTGAACACATACAGGCCGCGAGAGCATATCATCTATAACATTAGCTTTACCCGGAATGTATTCTACTGTCAGGTCAAATGATTGCAACTGTAAAGCCCATCTTGCCAATCGGCCTGTTGGTGATTTCAGACTCAACAGCCATTTTAAGGGTTGATGGTCAGTCACAACTGTAATTTGTGCTAATCAATGTAACCTCGGAACTTTTCGAGAGCCCATACGACTGCTAATGCTTCTCTCTCGGTTGTAGAATAATTTCTTTCAGATGAAGTAAGTAAACGACTCGCATACTCTATGGGATGTTCTTCTTCATCTTTTCCTTGAATAAGGATAGCTCCTAGAGCATAATTTGAGGCATCTGTTCGGATAGCAAATGGTCTAGTGTCATCGACCTGTTTTAGAACCGGTGGAGAAATTAGTTTTTCTTTTAATGCATCAAATGCACACTGCTCTTCTTCGCCCCATTTCCATGTGGTTTTCTTCTTAGTAAGATTGCTTAATGGGCGAGAAATTTCTGCAAACTGATGTATAAAACGACGATACCAACTGCAGGTTTGCAAAAAACTTTGGACTTGTTTTGTGTTTTTGGGAGGAGGAATTTTTACTATTGCTTCAACTTTTGCAGGATCAACTTCAATACCAGCCTTGGTGATATGGTGACCTAAATATTTTACTTTGGGGCAAGCGAAATTACATTAGTTTCTATTAGCATGCAATTTAAAGTATTTCAGGCGATCAAATACTTGACGTAAATCTTCAAGATGTTCTTCAAATGTAGAAGATATAACAATCAAATCATCTAAATATGCTAAAGTCTTGACTTTAAGGCCATTTCGGAAAATGTCCATGAGTCTTTGGAAAGTCGCGGGTGCTGTTTTTAATCCAAACGGCATCCTTGTAAATCTGTAAATTCCAAATTGACAAACAAATGCAGTTTTGTCTTTGTCAGGAGGATACATTTGAACTTGATGGTATCCACTTTTTAAATCAATGGTAGACATGTAAGCTGTTTGTTTTGCGGTTTGCAATAGGTCATCCATTCGCGGAAGAGGATAGGGATCATGCTTTGTAACCTCATTGAGCTTCCGGTAATCCACGCAAAGACGAAAATCACCGTTGTGTTTTGGAACTAGCACTACTGGAGCGGCATAGGGAGAATCGCATTCTTCGATTACTCCAGAGGCGAGAAGTGAATCGATTTCCTTCTTCAAAATCTCTTGTCTGGCAGGCGACAACCTGTAAGGAGGTACTGCAACAGGAAGCTTATCTCCAGTATCAATTTTGTGTTCGATGAAAGGTGTAGGCTCTCCCCCTGGTTGAAAGCATTTCTCGTATTCTACGAGAAGGGAGTTGAGGCGACGTTTTTGTTCATGCGAAAGATTTATTCCTTCATTTTCATGAAGATCACAGGGATTTGGAGTAGTAGGAACTGCCAGCAGAGCGTTTATGTCAGGTGGTGTTTTAATAAAATCATATTTGATTCGCGGAGATTCTGAGAAATACCAATGCCTGTTGCAGAGATCTAGGACGATTCCTGCTTTACTCAAAAAGTCAACACCTAGAAGAGTTCTGTTTCCTCGAGCGTTTTTCAATACAATGAGTTCTGTCGGAATACTTTTACCCTTAACCGTAATATCTACAGTTGTAGTGAGTATTTCCGTTTTCTGAATTTGGCCATCAGCTAGTGTCATATCTATAACTTGGCTTTTGAATTTCAAGCCGTTCTTCTTAAGAAGTTCAAATAGCTTTTCTCCAGCTACTGAATGTGTTGCACCTGTGTCGGCACAAACAGCTGCATGAGTGTCGCAGACGGAGATATCAATGATGCTTATTTGTTTATCCTCCATTGAAAAACTGTAAAAGTTCATATGATTGAGATATGACGATACATCAGGGTTTAGTTTCAATGCTGGGTTGCATGCGAGACATTTTGCTTTGATTATTCTAGGAGCTTCACAGCCATAACAATTAAGGGGTCTTCTGTCCTCTTCAAGTCTCTCATTATTTCGTTCGTGAACTCTGTCTTTGTTAATGGAGTCCCGCCTACTTTGACTGGGGACCCCGGGATACCGCCTACTTTGACTGGGAATCCCAGACAGAGACAGTCGATCAGGATAATGTTCATTTTGAAACTTTGAGCCTTTAGCGTTAAAAGTCCTATTTCTATTGGATTTTCCATAATCAGCTGGTTTCTTGAAGTTTTCCGACTTGTAAGCTTGTGTTTCTTTACTGTTTGGGCGCAGACTGTCGTAGGTGTCCAGTTTCTCTATTAGGTCATCGGGAGTGACCCATTCACACCATACATCCAAGAAATGGTCCTTTACTTCAGGAGGGACACGTTTTTTCATTTGATCGAGGATCATCAAGTCCTTCAGCTTATCAAAGTCCTGGATATTTAGTTCTTCTAACCATCCTTCAAAGTAATTTCTTAACTCAAAATGGAAATCCTTCCAAGATTTTTCTGGGTTTTTTCTATGAGTTGCGAAAAGATGTCGCAATTTCTCTGCGTTTAATTTATATCTTTTTAAAAGCATAGCTTTTATATGTTCGAAATCCTGAGCTTTTTCCTCAGATTCTCCTGAAATAATTTTTACGACTTCATTTGGCAGGACGCCAAGTAAATATGCTACCCAATTTTTCTTATCTATTTTTAAAAATTTCATTTGTCTTTGAAAGACATTGATAAACAGTGACATGTCATCTTGTTGAGGGTCAAACTCAGGGATTAGACTCTTGAGTTGTAAATTTAGTTGATTTGGTGATGCAGCGACGGAACTTAAAGACTGTGCAAGTTTTTGGACTTCTAATTCCAAACGAAGTTTTTCTAATTTAAACGCGTTTTCACGAGAAACTTTTTCTTCCTCTTTTGCGGCAATCCTTTCACCGATTACCGAATTTAGGAGTTCTCGCACAAAGTCTTCATTGTAGTTTTTACTGTGTATTATTAAGTCCTTTATGTCGGGGAGACGCGCATCTTTCGGGACTTCAATACCCATTTCCTCAGCCACAAAGATGAGATCGGCTTTAAGACCCTTACCCAAGAAACTCATCCTTGCTGTTAGGTTTAGGCACTAGTACACAACTCTTTAAAAAAGTATTTCTTTTTATATTGTGGTTAACACAAAAATGCAAAACAGATAATTTTATTCATTACCACAAATTCTTTTCATAAAAATATACTTATTCATGAACAGTTGCGTATTCTTTTATTTACTCAAAAATATATACTTTTCATATATCACACTAATTCTGACGATTTATTTTCATTATTATTCAAATAGCACTAAAAATAAAATATACCCATGCAGAATATTTAATACAATTTGATTCTTCAAGAAAAGAAAGAAAAAAAAAATGACATTTATCCGACCGTTATTCATAAGAAAGGAATATTCTAAAAGAATCATTTATTCTGTTTTGAAGAAAAAAAAGAAAAAAATTACGCATTAACTGGAATCCCTTTCCAAACCGATTTCCGGTTTTAATAAAATACGTTCATGGCTGACTCATTGATAACAGAAAGAAAGAATCAGAAACGAAACTATGCAATACCAGGATAGATTCAATATTTCCTTTCATAAAATATTTACATACATATCTATGTCATGCCATATTCTCAATGAAATATAATTTTAAATACAATGTAATGATTTACGAACACAATATGCAAAGGTTTAAAACACACACAGTTTTCAATTCTTTTTGTAATTTTTACTTAAACACACTTTCAGTTTCGTAACTAACTTCTGTTTGTGCATTAAATATACACTTTTACACTTAAATACACAATGGAATTTAAATCAATTTGTAATATGGTGTTTCACTTTCAGACAATAATATCACAGGGTGTGATAATATAACATAATAACATTAGAAACGCAAATTGTTTTTAGAAACAAGACTAAATGTTTAAATTTTTAAAATATTCAGCACACCAAAATCAATAACAATGTTGAAAATATGTTATTCTACTTTAACATTCTAAAATCTATCACGGGTTGTGACAATTTAAATTCAAATAACCTGTACATACAATTTGTACAATCAAAATAAAAGTTCACTTAATTCCATAAAATATTTATTCTTTTACTTTAAAGTCGGGAAGACTTAATAAAATTAAATTTGCCTGGATCAGGATGATCACAGTTTTCTCAGCTTTTAAAAGCTATTTCAAGTATCATGATGATACAGATTTTAACGACATAACGAAAACGGAACTTGCCTTTACTTTCGTCGAGGAATCAGTTTCATGATGAAATTACTTACGAACCTCGTCGTCTTTCTTCAGGATGAAGACTCGCTTAGAAAATAAATGCTGAAAAAGAAAGTGAGCCAAACCTCTGTGATCGGAACTTTTACTCTGTTTTTGAAGGCTGAAATTTAAAAGCACGCTTGCGCGGCAATGCGGAGGGCACAATTAAATGCTGGGCGTCAATGTAAACGCAATTAAAACCCGTTGGGCGCCAATGTGACCGGTGGTTGGTGGGTTCTAATTAAAATGAGCCTTCTTGTGTAACAATAATTTATTATTAAAACATATAAGGTTACGTTACACGCAGACACAAAACAGAGAGTGGACAAAAAACACGTCAACACATAACGATAACAGAGGCTTAACTGACTGTCTCTCTAAGCACTCGCCAGAGGGCGGCGTGTGATGAGTAAATCATAGTGTAGGGGGAAAACAGAGTGCTACAGTTTATATAATGAGTATGAAATCTGAGCTTGTAGGGAGCTATTCAAAATAATTTCCTAATTGCGAATGTATAAATGGGCTAAAAAAATATTTTCAAATAAGAAAATCTTAATGTTGCGTCGCTCTTTTGTCTCATTTTCATTTTTTAGTGAGCTATTTTGCTTAAATATGCAAAATAATTCTCTCCTAAATCTCTCAAAATTTTGAAATCTATATTTCGGTATGCGCAAAAATAATTAATGTGATTTATTCTTTAATATACGATGCAAGTTTCAGTTTGTTGTTGTTATTTATGATGCTTTATAAGCCTGCTGACAGAAAGCTGTGAGCAATTTAAGTCGAAATGAGGGTCTCTTGTTTATTCAGTAGCGCCAGCTAGGATCAAGAATAATACTTGACTACTTCATGTTTCACATTCACTTGCACAACTACTTTTTACAGGAAGGCACATTCACACAACTCACAGATATAAAACTGAAGAATAACCATGCTGGAAAAGAGACTCGAACCCGGGACGCCCAGCTCACGGGGAAGACACGCTATCCCTATGCCAGGACACCAGTCATGCTTCTGTTTCTAATACGTAATGCACAAAATAAATTTTAATAATCTCGGAAGGGTGATATTTTGCAACAAGACGTTTAAAACTATCTGGAATTGCACTATATTGATTTGGGGTCGAAACGGGGTACATTAAAGAATTTGGAGAAAATAAGAAAAACTGACAAAGTAAACTTTTGAGTGATTTTACAGAATCATTTTTACTTAAATTATGCTGCTTAAATGTAACAAAATAATTTTGTTTGAATGAACCCTTTTTTAAAAATTCACTTGGTAGTATCATGTGTACCTAGAGTAGAACATTTTACTATAATTTGCTAATTAATTAATATCTATGAATAATTGACATTAATTACTTTCTGGGTACTATAATTTTATTATAATATATTTTATATGATTTCTTATATTAGTCGAAATGAAATGTGAGTGGAAAACAATATCGAAATTTTTTATGCTTGACTACTATTTTTTGCAGATTTATACAGAAATTTAGTTGGGTTTTACAGCAAAAGGCTTTAAAATTTTCCAGACACAGCAGTTGTAATAATGAAGTTTTTCCGAAAATGTTCATTCGACATTCCTCAAGAAAAAGCAAGTAGGTTAACTTGCCAATCTCTCTAACCTTTAATTTTTCCCTTTAGGATTGCCAATAAAGTCTTTTATTCCTTCAAAAATTTTAAATTTCAATAGATTTCCGATTGAATTCTAAGCTGATCATTAACAAATATTTGAATAAAAAAAGAAAACAAAGTATTTTAAAATTCAATTGCCTTATAAAATTTATTTTGAATTTAAAATGAAAGCATTCATTAAAAGGTTTTTAATATTTTAGAACACGCAAAATGAAAAAAAATTTGAATAAGTGGTAATAGTTTTGAAACAAATTTAAAAAAAAGAAATAATATAAATTTGGTGAAATGACTGTTATATAATTTTTTTCGTTTAGACAAGAAAACTGCTCAGAAAATTGTTGTAATTGAATTTTTATCATTCTGAAGAGTGATTTTCCTATTTGAGAAAATTTCATCATATCTTTAAGCTTGTAAATTTTATGTTCATTCCAAGTCATGATTTCAAGTTGACATGAGTAATCTGAATTGTAAATCAATGTTTAAGGAAATCTCTATAAAATCTGATCATAATCGCAGAAATATGAGGATAACTAGGTGGTGAGTTTATTTTATTCTGAATGCCAGCGAATTCGGTAGAGAAGAACTATTTATAATTAAAGATAATTTTTCATTTAGAAAATAATAACAAAATTTAATGGTAAAAATTGATGTTAGTTTTTTTTATCTAAACAACAAACAAAATAATGATTAGAAAAATAATATATTTTAAAAGATTCTATAAATGAAAAAATTCTACATTAATTTTCATTTCAAATTTTACTTCTCAGATATCTGAATGCATCCGAAGAACTAGATGTCATCCTAGAATGGATTTCAAAGTTATAGAATAACTCATTCCTATAAAATACTCTACGTTACCTCTTTAACAGTTTATTCCGATATTAGAACATTTTACGACATGAGTTATGACCAACTGGTTTTCCTGGATCCGTTAGTGTGTGGTGTATAGTAAAAAATGTTAATACAAGAAAAAGTGATTGAAAAGGGAATTCCAAAATCGCCATGTCGGGGAAATTGTTAATCAGTTCCACCTTTCCATATCACCTGGTCTGGAAAAAAAGCGCCATCTTTTATTTCTTTTTGCACATATTAGTATTTTTTATCCTATTATTTAGACGTTATTTCTGCGTGTTTGCCTAAGTACACGTGCATATATAGTTTTATCCTTTTTTTGTACTTGTATTTTGAATATATCATTTTTATTTGGTCATATTTCTCCAATTTTATGTTATTTACGACATGTTTCCGTTCGTATGTGAGCAATTTTGTTATATTTGTTATTGTATTTGTATTTTCTTGCTTCCTCCATTTTTTTGCCTCTGTATCTGCGTCCTTCATATTTGAAACTTTTTGCATTATCAATCGCATACTGTTTAACATTTGTAAGTCTTTCAGCATACTTGTTGATGTAAAAGGAGTTTATGCATCTAGAATTAAAAAAAAAATATTTTTTTTCTGGTTTTTCAATAGAGGCTTTGTAGTTTTCCCTTCGAGCCTCTCATTTTTTTTTTGGGGGGGGGGAGACAATTTATCTCATTTCGAACAAAGTGAGATTGCTATCTGAGGTGTTGCCGAAGTACTCACAGGGCACTTTGATTCTCAGAAAATGTCATACTTCTCTTTTGTAATGGAATTTTCACTCATAGATATGCTAGTGCAGAAAAAATTAGATACAACTTCTTCTAAAAAGAGAAAAGTGAGTTTTTCAAGCAGCTTAGAAAGCCTTGTCATATCTCCCACCTTCTGTAAGAACTTTTATAAACTACCTCTAAGCTCTGCATTTACTCGAAAAACTTAGCCAAATCGCTCAAATTCGCTCCCTAAACTAAGCTCCTGCATAACATTCCACTTAAATTCTTTTAGGTACAAGCCGGTGAGGTTAGCTTATGATATTATCGAGCCAAAAGGTGGTTCAAATGATAAACTTTCTCCTTTAATTTTTCTGCATGGAATAACTTCGTCTAAGGAAGAAACATGGGGTGACCTTCCACAGGTGATAGCGGATCAAACAAAAAGAAAGGTGAGTATGACTTCTTACAACTCATTATCGAATATTCCAGCGAACATTTTAAAATTCCATAACACATTTAACTGCCAAGAGTTTAATAAAAAATTGAAACAAAAAGATTTATTAATTTTAACTTAAATTTGATATTTACTTAATTACTTAAACTTAAATCTGATGAAAAATACGTAGTTTGAGATTTTATTTGTCAATTACAGATATGCTTGAATTGCATCAAATTCATATCGAAAAATGAATAAAGATCTAAAAGCTATTAAGATATAGATTATATAAAATTTCATTTAACCAGTATAGTATAGTAAGCGACCAGTATAGTAATTGGTTGAAAATTGTTTCCGGTGCAACAGAGTGCCACCAGAAAGTGGAAGAAGTATTTTTCTAAAATTGCATTCGGACTTACATTTCCAGTTACAAAGTTTTATTAAATAAAGTGAACAATTGAATGAAAATACTTTGACTTTTGTGGTGATTAACAGTAAAAAGCTAAACATTATTAATTTTTTATTACCTCCATATTGTAAAAATGCCAATTAATAAAAAGTTTCTCTCATTTATCTATGCGTACATAAAATTTTGCATCCATATATCCAAAATGCTGTAGATATTCGTTTAGTTCTAAATTAAAATAGCCTTATCACGAATTGGAAACATTTATTTTAGAAATGTAAATTTACTGCAGAAAAACTATTATATGCAAATATCTGTTTATTGGTACATCATTTTTTCATTCTGACTGGAAAGAATTTGCCACACATTCTTTGATGTGTTGATAGTTGCAATTTCAAAAATGAAAATAATAACTTGTTTAATTCAAGATTAATGATTATTTTCGGAAATACGCAAAAAGACTTATTCAAACTTCAGTTCTGATTATCTTTTAAATACTTAAAAGATTTTGTAGATAATATAAAAATATTTGACAGGTTAACACTTTTTCAATATGGGAAGGCGTATGAAATTAATTTTTTTCTAACTTTATATACTTT
This sequence comes from Argiope trifasciata, assembly GCA_026543055.1. NCBI lineage: Eukaryota > Metazoa > Arthropoda > Arachnida > Araneae > Araneidae > Argiope > Argiope trifasciata. The sequence goes on along the minus strand of JAPMOQ010025180.1, from coordinate 379,055 downwards.
ATATGATTAGTTTCTTTTCTCAAAGAACTGTAATTAATTCATTTAATTCTCTTTTTTGTATTTCTTTCAGGAACATGTAATAATAATTTTACAAATTATTTTAGAAAAAACATTATATCTTTTATTTATTTTTTATTATAATTTCTTTTTGATGTATCTTCCATGTTGACACACAAAAAAAATTATTTTATAAAGAGTTCTTCTTATTGTCTCAAACCTTCTTTAAGGATGTATTTTAAAACATCGAGGGAGATTAAAAGAGAGAATCCCAATTTTGGAAAGTTTCAACGTAATAATAATAAAAAACTTAAATGCTAAGTTAAGAATGATATATAACACAATATTATTTTCTACAAATATTAATTATGTAATATCTAATTTTCCCCGAACTTACTCTATTGAATTGGATATTTCTGCCGTTTATACATTTTTAAAAGAACGTCAGCCGTTGTGCATACCTACATTAAAATTGATAATCACATATCGCAACATTAAAGAGTATACGTGCCGTTTATTGTAGGATAACTTCATCTATTTTTAATTCACTTTACCATAAATACAAATGAAAAACTTAAGTTGTGAAGACTCCACGTCTTTTTTTGTTTACGGTTATTTTATATTAAAAAGACAGTCTTTAAAATAACAAAAAAAAAACCCAATGATATAGCAATAAACAAAATGTGCAAATTCAACCTTTTACTTTTGGCAGAAGAAAGACTAAGCCCTTAGATCAATGTTTTGGTCGTAAAACTGATGCATTATAACCATTAAAATTTCGTTTCCCAAATCCAGTTATTCAATCTGTATATTAATCACTTTATTAATAGTTTTATTTTCTTGTTATATTGTATTATTCTACTTGAAAGTCAAATCTTATTTTCTAATGATAGGAAAAAGAGAAAACGATTTCTTCCCTTTAATATTAAGAGGGTAAGGCCGGGATAGGCTGATTGGTAGGGCGTTGGATTCGCGTCATTTGGATTATGAGTTCCAACTCGGTAGCCGAAGATTCTCCTTGTATGCAATAGTTGGCGCAGGTATAAATCTTTCGTAGTTACAAAGTCCTCCATGTTGAGAGCAATATCACTGGGAGTACTGATTCAGAGGTGAATATTTTCTGATTCTGATCTAAATCACGATGAGTGAATGAAGTCCACCCCGTAAAAAGGGTTGTGGCACGTGAGTAGCTAAGACGTACTCTTGGCCCTTCTGATAAACAAGAGATGCAGTCTCAGCTTAAAATCACTGTATTCGTCAGCGGGTTTTCCCACGGCAAGTGCCCTTAGAAACAACAAGATTAAAAGGAACTTTGATAAATTCTTATACTGAGTAACTTTTAAAATAATCCTTTTTTTTTCATTTCGCGTCTTAAAGGTTGAATGGATGAATATTATGAATCTTATACCGTGTAACGGAATTCCTATACCGTTTTTTTTATCTTCATTGAAATTTGATTCACATCGCTACTTACTAAATCTGGTAACATAAATTGACATTTCAAGGATTCGAGCTTACTCACCTGTAAATGTTAATTAAATAAGACGATTTCTTTAATAAGAATTCACTAAAAAGCTTTTTCTTGAGGATGTGTTTGTGTATCCCATTCATGTATTCTAGCTTTCGACGAATGTTCAAGATCTTTTAAATTTGTCAGGACTCTTGCTAAGTTACTAATTTAAATGTTAAGGCAAGATTAGTTTAGTTCAGCTTAATTATCTTTAAGAAATTTCGTCGTGTTTGAACAATATTCATAAAATGAGGATAAACACAAGGACTATATCTCACCAATTTCTTTTATTTGAGTCACAAAAATGGAATCCATTTATGAACTTAATGCATATGATGACCATGGTTCTGAAAATGACATTCTGTTGTCGCTATCTACAAAAGATTTTTCACTGCGAAAATATTTTTCGCAATTAAATAATAAACATCTAATTTCTATAGTTATCTGAAAAGTCATTACATGGTTTCAGGAAATAATAAACTTATAAATGCCAAAGCTTACTCACAGATACACAAATATTTTTACACATGAATTTGTGTCTATATCTTTCTACGATAAGAAAATGTCTAGAAATATCATTACAAATCATTTTATAAATTTTATCTTTTGCTTTTCGCATTTATTTCTCTTCAATTTTAATGCTAACATATTGTTACTTATAGTTCCGATCTATATAGTTTGAAATTTAGGAATTTCACATATGTTATGATCAAACAGAATAACATTTTCATTACGTTTAGTATTTCTTATGCTTAAAAAGTATTTTTTATTTTTCTGCAGGCTTACAATTTGGATGCAAGGAATCATGGTGACAGTGAATGGAGCGATGAGTTTGATTTCGATCTGATTGCCGAAGACCTTTTGCACTTCATCGATCAGAAGAATTTTCCAAAGGTAGTGATTATAGGCCACAGCATGGGAGGACTCACTGGCATTAAAGCAGCCTTGAAAGAGGTCAGGCAGTGCGACTGCAAAACTAATATCATCTATTTCATCTACGCATTTTTTT
>JAPMOQ010025180.1:366161-376439 GCA_026543055.1 Argiope trifasciata | reverse complement strand
TATATAGGTAGGGATCTCGAGTTCGATTCCTGATTTTGGCATGGTTGTTCCTTACCCTGTATTCTATCTATGAGGTGTGTGAAACAACCCCCCCCCCATAAAGTGGGGTTGTGAAGTGAGAGTGGGATTCTTCCTATGAGTGATTGTGAGTGAGTCTTCCTATGAGCTAGAAGTCAGATTTCTGCCCTCGGTGGCTCAAGGGTTCTTATCCTCAGAAGCTACAGCACTTCTTTTCCCACGATCTCTTGAATATGGTTTGAATTGGAGTTCAATCTAGGGGGGGATAAGAAACAATTAAAAAATAGTTAAATAATGCAAATATTAAAATAATTTATTATCTCCGAATATACGTGTATACAAAATTCGAAAATATTCGAAATTCGTTTGGAAAGTAAAAAAAAAAATACAAAGTCCCAATTTTATAAGTATGAAACAATTTAATTAAAAGAGTGTAAAAAATTGTATTTTATAGCCAGAAAGGATCGAAATGTTGTTTATTGAGGAAATGTTCACCAAGAAAGTTCCCCAAGTCTTCATGAATGATGTTCTCAGCTACATGAATATATGGAAAGAAGCGGAAAAGTTCATTCCTCCAGGTTTGAAGAAAGAGGAAGCTGAAGATTTCATCACAGAATACGTTATGAGGAAATTAAGGCCTAAAAATGTGAGTTGATATTTTTTGATAGCCGTCTTTAGCTACCATCTGGTTCGATAAGCCAACTGAGTTGATGCAATTTCAATTATATCTCCGATTCATAAATTCACATAAATGATTGATTCTACAAATTATTTATAAGTCAAATTAATTTTATAAACTGTCATAGATAATAAAGTCATGCTATTTTAATTACTTTATATTTGCTCTTCTTTGTGTACTTGAACCTTTTTACCGTAATTCAATCCGTCAAGATCATAGCTCTGTGAAAATTAGAAATATGGGAATAATCTATCTTCTAAATAATTCTAACTTGCAGTCAGTAGTAGTGTTAGAATACTACTTGCAGTAGTATTCTAACTTGCAGTCTTTAATCATCATTTAAACTTATCAGATATTCAACAGAATATTTTTCTTCTTCATCTATTCATTTATTTTTATTCTTCAATTTATAATTATTATTATTCAATTATTTAATTCGATTATTTTAAATTTCAATTTAGTTTATCCTTTTTATTCGTCAGTGTATTATTATTTTTATTCAATTATTTATTTCAATTTATTTGTTTTTATTATACAGTTTGGTTTATTCTTCGATTTCTTTAGTTTTCAATAATGCAAAGTAATCATGCTATTAAATATTTCAAAAAAAATTTAAAAAGTATGTATTTCAGGTCTACAATGTAATCTGTTTTTAGAAATTAGGCAAAAAATAATCACAGGTAGTTAAAATGTCGATCAATAATAATTATCAGGAAATATTAATGTAACGCATTATCATCCAGATATCAAATTACAACTTTATAAGTACGAAAAAGTTAAGAAAAAGCAAGCGAAACGATGTAAAACGAATGCAGGAAAGGGATGTGTACAAGCTAGCCCTGTTAATACAAGTTATTGTTTGATATTTCTATGATGTTGTTCGATATTCTAAATCCCGGCCAAGTAAATAAACCTTCAGAGTGTGGATTCAGTTTTTTTACAGCTAAAATAACACCTAGTATTTCTTCACATTGTTTTTTAAGCCACATGTTTATTTTTAGATTTTACACACACATACACATATATATAGTTATGGATTACCGGGTTCGTTTTTTGCAGTGTTGGGTGTATGATATGCAAAACATACAATCAGCAGGCATCAGTAGAAACCAATGACGACGTTTATTTACAAGAAAACAGGACAGCATAAAGATGAAAAATATTTACAGAGAAGACAAACACACAGCAGCACTTGACAACAGTATACAGTAGCTCATAGGTAGAAATTCTGTACTGACAACGTCCACAGCACACAAAGCGGCCAGACAAGATTCAGCAGGTGAGGGGATTCTCGGAGCTTTGCTCGACGGTCTCTCCAGACAGCTGAAAGACATCTCTGTCTCTTCTTGATTTAGCTGCAAACTCACTAATTCAATTCCCGACCACTTTTCAGTTCAGAATTACTTCGCGAAGACTGGATACGGCCCATAGCAATTCAGCACTTCCACCGATGCTTTGGTATTCTTTTGGTGAATCCGACAACTATTCACCAGTATCCATTTCAAGAGAGTACCAGCCTTTTACAATTATCGGGAAACGGGACTAGAAGTTTCTGGACCAATCAGGGCTTATCCGGACGTATCTCGGTTCCTAATGGATGGATCGACAAAATTCTCAAAGTTTCGAGAATTATCCTTTTTGTCGCCAAATTCGTCACTAACTCGCCAATTGTGGCGCTAAGATCTAGGATCACTAATCCGTCATCCGGCAGCATCCAATATGAATTACTGAAAATCATTCTTTCTTATGGCACTAATCGCGCTGGGAAGCAAAATTATTGGTTTGTAACAATATATATTTGTTTGTCGAATTAAGGATACATTTATCTACCGAAGCATTTTTGCATTGTTCCTGAGCGTTCCCTGAGCTCCTTTGTTGCAAAAAATAGAAAATTCTAAGCAAGAAAAACCAGGAAACCTTTTCCTTGACTAGTCATCCATTTATTCACATCGAACCCTTCCTCCTTTTTATACAATTTTGAATAAAAAAATTCAATTTCAGGGTTTCGAATATTTGGTAGAGACAATAAATATTATTTTATTAGTTCCTAATTTCAGAATAAACCCACTGGGTTTCCACGTGATCATTAAAATAAATTTGCTCTGCTTTTCTTCGCAAGCTCTGATTGCTCACACTCCTCGTGAACGTCTACTTTTCTTGATTACCAAGAAAACAAATAATGCTTTCTGCATAGTTTCCAACAGTAATGCTCTGCCATCTGGGGCTAGGAAAGGGAACAAATTTCCAACAATATTTTTAAATCTTGCTATATTCGCTGAAATCTTTTATCTTTTTTGTAAATTTAAAATATGTATATTTTTAGATCTACATCAAATTTGTAAAAAGATTTGTCTTATCGATTTACAGAACCCTCAAGAAAGTCGTCAAAGCCGACAACATCTTTCTTATCCTTTGGAAAAAGATTATAATGGTCATTACTTCTTCAAAGCCAATTTGGAAGTCGTTCTCGGGAAGATGAAAAATGCCGATGCAATGATGGTTGAGAATGAAGGAATCTATGAAGGCCCTTCTTATTTTATATATTCAACCAAATCTCAGTATCAAGTGTAAGAGCTTTGAAGATTTTTTTTCTTACTTTTTAATATAAATTTTGTCATTAAACACATTATAATTGGACTAAATGACAAATTGTTGATATATGATTAGGAGATCCCTATAGAATATTATCGTTTTAAGCTCTTAATCTTATAACATTATAATGTGTATATATAAAGTATGTATAATTATTTTTACATGATCAATTTGATCTATGATAAAAAATATTTTATCTAACCAAATGTACCAAATGTGGTCATTTTGATTAGAATTAAAAATTACTGCCTTATACGTTTTCTGCAAATGGGAAAGAAAATAATATTATATTAGAGTGGATAGGATTTTGTGTGTGTGTGTGTGTGAAAAAGTTCACAAAGGGTAAAACTGATAGTAAAAAAGTTAATAAAAAATATTTTAAAATCTTTAGCTTTCGAATTCGCTGAAAGTCAAATGGGAAAAATAGGCTACCTTTTATTATATTTTCAAATAATTAAATTTCTATTTTTTTTAATAGAGCATAAGTTAAGTCAGTTAAGTAATCAATTCTTTCACAGTTATAAAATTAATTTCATTAGAACCAGTCTATATTTTTCGATTTTATAATATATAAAATTACTTAAGTGTTCTAACCTTCATGTTTTATCTCTCCGACCAACTGCATATATAAGCATAACATAAAACTACTTAGAGCTAAAATGTATCGGTCTCACTCATTTCCTTTGTTTATGGTAACATAATGCGAGTGAACTACAGTAAAAAAATGAATGAATTTTTAATTATAAAAATTAAATTAAATATTATTCGAATAACAAAGAATATTGAAATAAGTATTTGTACCTTTTACATTTCGAATACTTGCAAGTACGAGAAGCGTAGGGTGGTGGTATCAAATGGATATTGTTTTAAATTTGTTCGATACTAAAAAATGAGCTAAGTCATGCAAGTACTAACTTTTACAGACATAGCTCCAAACGAAATTATGTGGAGTTCAGCCCCCCCCCCCCCCCCCCAAATATTCATCAATAAATCCTATTCTATCAATGGATATGAAACTGTTGAATTTTGATATTTTAGGCCCATACCTTATAATGGTCTCTTCAACTATCACCATGGAATTCAATGCAGAAGTCACTCACTTTTTGAGCAAAATCGATCATTTAGAGAAGAAGTAAAGAGCTCATTTTTGGAAGAAAAATTGCTTCTTGAATCAAGACCTATTTCATTAATTTGGAATATTGAGTTTTAAGACTTCTCTAAAAAATTCAATTCATAGTTAAAAGAATTAACATACCTTTTTGTAAAAGGATATGATTTGAATTAAAGTAAATTTTCAATTCTTTCTGGAAAAAAAAAGTTTTTTTTCTCACTTTTGTTTCATAATTTTAAAAAAGAATCTTTGATGCCGGATTTATTAGCAGTTGTAGATAAATCGGTAATAATTACATGCTTTTTATCAAAGATGTCATAAGTAAGGATGAATGATTTAATAATTTTATATAAGCATTAACAGAAATTTTTGAATAACTTCTCATGGATATTAGATTTAGTGATGCAACGATCCTATATGCTGGTTTAAATTTATTTAAGTCCGCCTGAATATCATTGAGAAATCAAAAGAATATGCTCATTACGAAAATGTCATTTTACTTTGTATATAGATACCTTTCCCGCTAGAATCTTTTTTTCCAGGAAGGATGTGAAATTCACTTTTCACCTCTCATAAGGAAAGAGTTAATTCATTTCGATTCTTCTGAATTTTTCATGATTGTATATCTGAGGGATTTATGAATGACGGCGGTGGCCTGATCGTAAGGTCTTCTCATCGGAACAATAGGTTTCTGCTTGGAATCACGATTCCAGCGAAGAATCGTCTTATAGTGCACGTTAAATCCGTCGGGACCAAACGTCTTCTCGCTGTGTAGTGCAGAAGTTTGAAGAAGGGGGGGGGGCAGTTCAGGTGTCGTCCTTGGCATCTGACATTTGTTCAAAATTACTAGATCTGTCCCAGAACAACACCAGTATTGCTTTACAAAGGGAGGTTAATTAACAAAACCATGAATGTATGTGAAAACTTTTTCTTCCTCTTTTTTTCCCTCTCCTTTGAATTAAAAAGCTCACAAAATCCTAAAAAGCAGTATAATTTATTGAATTACTGATTAACAAAGACCATCCTTATCATTCGGGGGGGGGATTTAAATGGTTATTTTTCTCTGTTATTTTAACATTCTATTAGAACTAAACAATTTTACACAAAACAAACATTTGTTGTAGAGGTGATAGATTCAAGTTTTACTATAATCAAAATAATAAAAACAAATAATAGCTTAGAAATAAATCCTGTTTAAATTTTAAAAAGAGGTTTAAAAAAGAATAGGTTGCACGTGAACATCTTATGTTACACAATCACTAAACTTTTGCAAAATCATTCCATTCAGAAAACAGAAAATTCAAAAAGCAGAGAAAAAAACCCCTGTTTACTAAAAATATAAAAAACACGCTTTTAATAGTTTTAAATAAAGGCATTTCTCTGGAATCTGAATGGCAGAGGCCCATAGAGTCTCTCAGAAGCCTTTAAAGAAATTTCCTTTCCGGCACGTTAGTGGTTTGAAAATTCCCGTGGGCATCGACTCCTTTTAAAGAGTCTTCACGTGTCATAAGTAATGATAAGATAGAAGAGGAATGTAAACACTGGAAGCTTATTTTGTAGAAAAGGATGAGTTAAAGTTTGTTCGCTATAAGAGTAAATTTTATTTCTTACTAAGAAATATTTTATATCCAACGAATTTTACGTCATTCTACTTTTTTTTCTTCTTGTGTACGAAATATAAAGGAAATACTACAATCATCAAAAAATTCGAACACATGATTTTGAAGGATTTCTACGTTTTAGATCAACTTGAGTTCAAAAAACACATTTTTAAAACATATTTCTCTATCCGTCCATATGTGACAAAGATGACTCAAATACTCTTTGAATCAACAAATGAAATTTGATGTATGGTTTTTAATTCAAATTTGAGGAAGTCTATCAAACTTGAACAAGATCTATCTATCTTCTATCTGTCCGACAGTTCGAATATAAGTTCACACGATTACTACAAATTGAAGAGAGATAGATTGGTAAAATTCTGTACACAGGTTTAGCAACTATAGTGTAAATGTCTGTCAGATTTTGAACTAAATTTAAGAGCAGATTAACTATCTGTAAGCCTGTATCATACGAAACATGTTAACGGAATAACTCAAAAACGCAATGATTTAAATCTATCAAATTCGGTATGTGATTTTGTGGTAACGAGTGCAGTTTTGTATCGAATGTTTTTTTAATCGATTGGTAAAAATACGTTTAAAATATATTTCGCATGTCAGGAATTAATCAGAAAAAATTTGGCAAGGATTCTATGTGACATTTAGTAAAAATGCTAAATTAATGCTAAAGTTTAATATTTCGTAATTACTGTATGACAATTCCATGCAAGGCATTCTCTCTAACTAATGTCTGCCTTTCTATATCCGAGAAAGTGTTGTGGCGATCACTCCTGCTAATTTTTGAAAGTAAATAAACGTTGCACTTTTTTTTTTTTTTGCAAGAACTATCTAAAAACAGGTACCTATGTGTAATTCAAAACAGACGTGATACAAGGACGATCGTCTGTTCGAACAACCATGTTCTGTAAATTAATGTATGCTTGGTTTGCTTTGGTGTAGAAAAGGAAATGCGCAAGTGAGATTCATGAAAAGATTGACTTTATCTGAAAGTATGAGCAATTTTACAATTTCCTGAGAAATTCAAACCAAAGGCAGATATTTTCATGCAGAGGTTTATGAGAAAATGGACTGGAATTTTAATTTTAATAAAGCCAGATATATTTTAAATTTTAAAATTTTATTTTAAACAAGTTTCGAAACAAAAAAAGTCAAGATCTTAGTTGCAATTACCCTTAAAAGGAATGGATTTTATCGAATGAAAAAAAAATCAAATTTAAGAAATGAAAAAGAAGGAGATGTAAAATTTTATGGTCAGTAATAAATTAAATTTAAAGGAAAGTGAAAACCCTATAAGTCATGTGTAATGAAATTGAATAATGATATATTAAAATGATTATAAGGTATTTATAACTGAATGTTGAGTTTCAGTAGAAAGTTTTAATTATTCATGGTTATAATTTTGTGTTAAATAAAAATGAAATTTGCCCAGAAATTGTCTGTTTATTCGGCTGTTCGAGTGTAAATTAACACGATAGCTACAAAATGAAGAGATCTAAACAAATAAAATTAGGTACTTTAGCATCTATTGTTCAGGAATCCATTAAAATTTATGCTAAATTTAGCAAGGGGTTGACCGTCTGTCTATCTTTTCATTCAGAAAAATACAAACGCAATAGCTCAAAAATGTAATGACTTAACTATATTAAATTTGATATGGGATTTTGTGACTACAACGCAATTATGTGTCAGATTTTGGTTTCAATCGGTCATGAAGCGGATTTATCACACACACACACAAAACACATTTGAATTTTTTTGGTGAATCGGTTGGTAATCAAAGGCGGCTAGTTTTATGTAAAATGTACTCGTCGTCTCAATGAAGTTCTCCGTCTTCTGCTGGAAGAAGTATGAAATAGTATGCTTATTTTAGGAAGTTTGATATATCCTGAGAGAATTTGAATTCATGGAATGCAAGTTTTGTGAATTTACAAGGGTAGTAAGGATCTAATGATTCTAACGCCAAAAAATTATGCACCAATAGAGAGTCAATGTAGTCAAACGTTGGTACAAGAAAAAATATGTAGATATTTTTTTCCTTCGAATTAGAAAGGATATATTTCAAGATAATATAATGATAGGCAATTTGAATCATAGAAATATTTATTTAATATCTCAATACTAAGAATATTTGACTTGTTTTCCAATGAAAGAGAAATTATTGATTTAAAAATTTCATTGTTTAGAAAGCGCTTGATAAGAATTGCATCTGATATAAGATAAAGGTATTGCGAGAAGTATACATGCAGCAAATTCTTGGAAAGTAATACAAAATTTAAATAGTTCACGATAACTGATGCAATTCAGACACCTTTCTTATCATTAAGTGTTCATAGTCCATAGTTCATTATAATGTTATTTTGAAGCTTGATGGAAGATATTCAGCATTTGATGATGATTCGTTCTATAAATACGACAAAAAAATCCCTGTTGACAATAACTAATTATACCGCAAATTATTTAGAAATACAGAACAACGAACCAAAAATATATAATAAGCTATATAAGAAAAAAAGAAATGTCGATAAAAAATGCTGTCTAATTTTTCCGCTTCTAAAATTCTACATTTTGTTTGAAAATCATAGTAAGTTTATTAATCCAGTGATAATTTTTCTGTTCATTTTCGGTAAATGAGAAAATGTTCAATTTTCGGAATAAAATTTTCCATGTTTATAGTGTATTTATGCTTCTTACCGGATATAAAAAAAAACAATTCGTAGTTATACTCTACAAAAATTTACCTTCTCTCTTTTGCAACTACATTTACTTCATGCATACATATTTTCTGTTCTATATATATACTAACATTGAATAAAACCGGGATATTTTTCGAAGTTTAAAAATAGTGAATTGCGTAGAGACAAGAAGAATTTCATCTAAAAGAAATTTTTTTTTTCAGAATATTTATTTGATATTTGTAAAGATGGTGGAGGGTATCAGACTGATTTGCATTAACTGTCAAGCCTTCTATTATACAGAGTTATTGATTGCTATTGATAGACTATTGCTATTTATTTCAAAACCAATCAATGGTATAGTAAAATTGACAAGCAAATATTTTGCAAATGTATTATAACTTGCTATAATTTTTGTTAATAAAAGCAAATAATGCTGAAATTTTGAGATATTGTTTTTAAGTCTTAATACCCTATAAATGTAAATTTGTTTTTGTGAGTTTGAGATCATGTAGCTAACATTCGTGAGCCGCTTTCTCTTTGTTATCAAATGATTTTAAAAAGAGTAGAATAGAAAAAACATTTTTCCTTTTTTAAATTTTTAATAGAGCTAAAAAATGTATTTTGGCGAAAAAATAATTTGATGGTTATTGGAACATATTTTTATTGCGTAATAGATATAATGTTTCATTTATTTGAAATATTTTGTTAACTTGTTAATAATTTTGTTCTAATGTTAATGTTTTATTGTTAATGTTAATAATTTTTCAAAATTTAAAAGACTTGGATTTTTTAGACCAAATAGACTAAAACTTTTCCCTTCACTGGTTTTAAAATGAGATTATGTGACACGTGTAGTCGTAGAAAAAGAAAATTTATATATCTTTAAAAGAATATTGCAAACATTAACGATTTATATCCTTTCACTTGGAGCGTGAGAAAATACTGAAAGAGCAGATTGGTAGAGCCCGTGCTGAATTCAATAAATGAAAAAAAGATAGAATTGAATCAGTTAATATGGGGAAGTTAATATGGGTTAATATAAGGTAAAAATTTGGAAATTAATGAGATTAAGACACACAGATATATACACACAAGGTGTAGCCGAATTCGACCGATAAGTAGGCGCCAAAAGGATTCAAAACTACTATACAACATAGGGTCCGAAACGATGTTTAATAGATGAAAGTCTCAAAAATGTAGGGAGCCCTAAAATTGTTGAAAACTGCAAAAAATTAGATCAAAAAATGACAAATGGTGTTCGAAATAGGAATTTTCTTCAAAGTGAAAGCACAATTTTAAAGGATATTTTTCAATTAAGTGACATACCGATTTGATGATCCAGGGGGCCGTAAATTACTGAAAATGTGAAAGTAGTTTTTTAAACCGTTCTATGCAAAAATATTAAAACTTGAAGAAAAATAAAAGCTTGTGAATGTAACAAAATTCATGCCCTTTAATTTGGCATAATCATGTAGTATGAATACTGAGGAGGTTTTAAGATATTCACCATATATATATATATATATATATATATATATATATATATATATATATATATATATATATATATATATATATCAT
>JAPMOQ010025180.1:254290-366061 GCA_026543055.1 Argiope trifasciata | reverse complement strand
GTGTGTGTGTGTGTGTGTGTGTGTGGATGGATGCGTAATTTCCCTACAGTAACAAAAAATATGTAGTTTAGTTTTTCTCAAAAGAATTCTTTTACTGAATGATTCAGAATCTATAATAGGCAAATCAATAAAAGTTTAATTTGATTATACACACTCACAAACAAGCATGGACACAAGCGTACGTGCACATGTGTTCGAGTATTTAACTTATATAGTACATTAGCTGGTTATTATTTATAATAACAGATTTAACGTATTGGTTGTCACATACATATCGTTATAATATTACGAAAGTAAATTATGAATAAGCCAAATATCCTTTTTTGTTTTTGTAAATTTTGTTCATGTAAGTAATATAATGTTATTAACGCATAAAGTTCCAATGCGATTCAATTGTAAAAGAAAAAAAATATTTTTTTCCCAGAAGATTGAAAATATTTGATAAAGGGCGTCGATTTCTATAGCTTGTATTTCTCACATTTTACGAATAATAAAATATTATTAAGTCTAGAAATTTGCTAAGATTTGAATATAAAAAAGGATACAAAAATTTTTAAGTTTAAATTAAACGTTTACCAGCGGGTGACCGAGCTCCGCTCGGAGAAAACAGGTATCGAAGCTAACTCGAAGATTTAAATTTTCAATTGTGATTTATCAAAACAATACATGCCATAAGAAAATTTGTGAAACCATTGGTGAAAAGATAACCGGTTAAAGTGCACCATTGTAAACTATTCTAAACAAAGTTAGAGTTTGGAAAGGGAACTATTCTATACAAAGGTAAAGTAAAGGTAAAGAGTGAAGTGTGTTGAAGTTCAACATTTTTGACAAATTTATTTAGAAAAACCAAACATATATACATACATAAGAAACATATTATAAACCTATAACAGCATAAACATAAAACTTTATTAGTTCGCCATATTGGCTATAGATGGCAGCACGTTACCGCTTGAAAATTTAAGTAGCCATTATGGCGAACTAATAAAGTTTGAAAATATCCTATCTGTAACTCCGAACTGCTCGACCGTAGCGCTTCAAAACCGGCGCCAATCGATTCCTCGTGGCCAAAACCCCCAGACCCCCAAGTTTACCGGAGTTTATTATTTCTGGGGCGATTTTCGACTTGGCAACCATTCCTCGTATTATAGTATTAGATAAAACACCTGTCACGGTTAAAGATCTGGTTGCTCACCAGAATTATTTACTTATTTATACTGTTCAGTGATTAATGCAGAGTGTTTTTTTTTTAAATTCACAATATTATTTAAAACCACAGAAAAGCATAAATGTATTAAAAAACATGAATATTAGAATGGGGTCAAATCTAAAATATATATTCTGAGAAATAAGAGCAGAATTAAAGTGGTAAAACCAAAGAAAGCAATTTCTTTAATCTAAGTTTTAACAAAGCCAAAGCATATTATTGAATATTTTTAATCATGAGTTGTCTTAAACTGAATACTAATATTAAACATTCTAAGGCCCAGTGACACTATATTCTTTCTATTTAAATTACTATATCTAGGTAGAGCAATGAAACTACATTTTTAAAAAAATCGAAAAAGCAACTTTTTTCACAAAAACAATTTCGATTAAAAATTCAACAAATAAAAAAATCTTTATTCTTTTAATTCTATTCGAAATATTTGAGTTTCACTCCTGACTATTAAATGGAAGCATGCCAATATATATTTGGAAGCATCCTCCTTCGGCGGATGCTTTCATCTCGTTCATTGTCCTTAGAGTATGAACATTGCATTACTTGTCTTACACCTCCCCTTAATCATTTGTTCATTAGAATTCCTTCAAGACAGACCACCCATGTCGAGTCAGTACTGTATGCTCAAAAAAACCCAACTGGTCACAATTAATTGTTCTAGAAGGAAAATCCAATAAATGATATGCTGAAAATTCTATTCAACAAAATTTAAAACAAAGTGTTTGTCTGTTGATCCTTTACAGGCCAAAGAATTTAATAAAATTGGCCTGAATATATTTTAAAAGATAGAAATTTGTACTTCAAATCGGATTTTTTAAATTCTGATTTATAAAAAATTAAACTAGAATCTAGAAGTTGTTTCTATAATTGCTTCTGAAACCATTTTTAAATATTTTTTTAAAATTCAAAAGCGGTTTTTTCTGTCAATTATTGAATATATTTTTTTCCTTAATTTTCAGCAATACTTGCCATTATTGCAATGAAATTAATATCGTTTTAAATATTTCATCAAGTATTTAATCGTATTATTTTCATCTATTCTTAAAACTCAAAGAAAAAAAATCTCTTTATTAAAACTCTATTAAATCTATTTATTTGAAGATACTAGAGTGAAGTTACAATATACTGTAAAAGATAGCGTACAGTTAGAATATAGATTGTCAGTACTACATCATTTGATGAATTTACTTAATTTAGAAAATCCTTGTACATAGAACAAATATAAAAAATTGCCGTCGTTCTGGCTTAGGGGTAGCACGCCTTCCCTGACCTGGGAGTCTCGGATTCGAGTCCTGGTTCAGACATGGTTGTTCTTCCCTTGTGTTCTATCTATGAGACCTGTGTATGAGACCTCCCCCCGTAAAAGGGGATGTGCAAGCGAATGCGTGTGTGTGTGTCATATTCATTTGAATTAGAAGTCAGACTTTTGCCATCGGGTGCTCAGGGGCCTTTACCCTCAGAAATCACTGCATCACCTTTCCATGTGTTAACACGGACACAACATCATCATCATGAAAAATTACGATTTTGATATTTATCGCAATTATTATCGATAAAAAAAATTTTTTTGATGAAATATGAAACTGTGTACGTTAGATTTAATTAAAAATAAACACAATCAGTATTCTCAGGTAAGTAATTTTGTCTTACAAAGGAGTAAGTACTTTATAAACTCGAATGGATTTTCTTTGGTAAAAGAGAATTATAAACTAGATAGGAATTGGAATATTGAAAATTGATTGGATTTATCATTTGTGAAAAAGTATCATTTATATAGTTTATTCAATTCAGCTTCATTATTCTCTTTGTTTTAAGTATCACTTTTCCTGATTTCCATTTTTAAATTATCTTTAGCTGGAAACAGGATTCTACATTTTTAACACGCATGTTTTTGAGTTATAAAGATTGGTTATATGTTATTAATTGCTTGTATAATAATAAACCAAACTATGCTTAAATATTTTTTTGAATATTTTGTATACTCTTGTTGCGCTTTTATAGTTTTATTTGGATAATTAAGTCCCATTTTCAAGCAACGCGGAGACTTTTCGAAAGGCACCATGACGTTTTGATCCATTATCAGATATACAGAACGCAATCCAAGTTGGTATCTCTCTCCCAAAGAACGGAAATTTATGTATAATATAAATTAACAAAGCAATACTTTTTCAGTTCATTATTTGATTTATAAAAAACAATTAATTGTAGAAATATCTTAATTTTTAAATATTTTATAGAATAGTTATTCTGGTTAATTCATCAATAAATTCGATTATATTTATGTTTTCAAAAATTCCATACTCTACCGACGAAAAAATTAATAAAGCCAGATTATTTTAATAATGCTCTTAAATAGTTCTTTACCCTTCCCGCTGTTGCCATCAAGATGCATGTTTTAATATTATTTCAACGTACTTGAAGTTATAATAAGCATTCTTTTGTTCCAAAATTTCAAAAAACAAACAAACAATCCATGACATTTTTGCAATCATTGCCTCTTCTTAGTTCAAAGGTGCTACACATCTGCAGTATATTTAATTTATTACAAGAAAACGTCAGAATCAAAACAAATGTGACTTATTTGTAAAGTCTATTTTTTAAACAAAAAATATGTTATATATTTGATATCATTAATAAAAAGTTCGATTTCTTGCTCCCTGGAGCAAACTACTAAAAAAAAAATCTATTTACAAAAAAAAATATTTCATGGTTGGTATGAGAGTTATTACATAGAATGTCTCCCCGACGATACAATATAGTTCGTAGAACGCCTAAACGTGCGAAGTATCAAATTATCCATCCGATCTTGGGCAATATTATGCCACTCATCAAGTTCTGAAGTTCCCGTAGTGGTTTTTGATGGGCTGCAACTCGGGGCCAAGCATGTTCCCCACATGCTCTACTGGATTTAAGTCCGGTGAGAAGCTGGATGATATCCTCCGATGGAAGGCTTTCATTTACTATGTTTGAAAGTTGAGGAAGGGCGTTGTGATCGATAAACACGAATTCTGTGCCCATGCATATGTTGTTGCAGAATGACGTCCAGATAGATTTGGCCTGTCATGTTTCCAATTTGAGCATCCAGGTCAATTCTAGAACCCAGAATAATTCCTAACTAAACAAGCAATACTGCTCTACCGTAATGATGTCGTTCAATGATGTTCTATTGGTGGTAACGGGTACTTGGCGCTCTCCATATTAAAGTTCGGCTGGAATCAGACTGCAAGCTACACCTGAACTCATCGGAAAACATCTCACAAGTCCACTTTTGCGATGTCCACACTCTCTACTCCAGGATAACAGCAGTCGACAGTGAATTGTATTAAGTGGAAACCATCTGATAGGATTCAATCTGTCCTAAGCTTCTGTATACAGACTGCCTTGAAACTATCGTACCAGTGACTAAAGAGAGCTGACCGAACAGGTCTGATGCTCTGCTTCGTCTGTTTCTTTTGGCAATAACTGCCAAATACCGGTCTCATTCGACATTGTATCTCGGGGACGACCTGTTCTGTAACGTCTTTTCACATTACCATAATCTTGGAATCGTTGCCATAGCCGAAGGAGGTTACACTCTGGGCTATTCTAAGTTCCTCACATACTTCCATCTGGCTATTCCCATATTCTAGAGGGTCGATAATTCTACCAAGTAAAAAATCATCCAAATGCATTCTTCGTGTAATAACTATGCAGTTATTGCATTGAAAAGCTTATAAAGCGTTTGCGAACTATTTTTCTTTTTTGCCTGTATCCCTTATACATTATTCTTTTACACTCTCGTCATTGTGACGAACTGTCGATGTCATCTGGTGGATTCTTGCAATTTGCATATGATTTTTGAAGATTTGTTAGTTATTTTACGAATGATATATGTATTTTAGAGTTCGATTTCCTCATGACTGAATTATCATTCATTTATGGACATGAGTGTAGTTAAGAGGGCGCTGAAAGCTACTCATATATTTTAGTTGAATTGTATTGACTTTTAATACTCCGACTGTACTTAAAAATACTGTCATATAGATATCTTCATAATATGACAATGCCTTCTAATGACATTAAAAAAAATATAAAAAACTTAGTTAAGAAGCAGATATCAGTTGAAGGTAGAAATAAAAGTTTTTAATTGTTATTAAAAGAATTTTATAAATTTCAATTTAATTATTTTTTAATTCTATTTTAATAAACTTTTAAATTTTCCCGTTTTTCTTGGTATCATTTTCACCAAAATCGATATAATGATGCCATTCTAAAATTGAGAAATCAATGGTAAAATAATTGACTAAATGGTAAAATAATTGACTAAATGGTAAAATAATTCACAATTTAAAGGAAATCAGGCTTCAAAAATATAACATTTGCTTTATTTGCATTTTAAATAAAATAAGCGAATAAAGTTTTATGTACATGCATACTTTATAAAATTCACATTTTTCAATTATTACTTTCTATTTTCAGGGGCAAAGAGAAGGATCATATTCTGAAATATTTTCCGAAAGCTGTTTTCATACCTTTCGAAGGATCCAAGCACTTCGTTCACAAGGTGTTTCCGGATCTGTTTGTGGAAACGGTTGTGAAATTCATCAAACAAAATGAAAAGAGTGAGTGATGTTAGTCACTGCATTGAAGTAGTATCATATTATTTCGAGGATACGGTTACGGTTATTCTCCAAATTAGAAGGAAGTTTATTTGTTGAAGTGTTGAACAAAACAATCTTTACAAAACACAAAATTTGTTGTTGTTTTTGGTTTTGAGATGCTCTATGTATTGTTTTCTATGTCCAGAAATTACCATTACTTCAAATATTATATTTATTTCTCTAACTGAACACATTCATAAACAAATTTAACATCTAGAAATAATCTTTGACTACTAGTTTAATCCTTAATACATGTTATATTTTTTTCCAGTCAAATCTTTTATATCTAAGTTAACAGTTATAATTCCTTCAATTAAAATGGCTTTAAATATCAAACTATTATAAGCATTTAAGCGGCGTTTTCTTAGCAGATTTAGTTATGTTTATTGTTTACATAAGAATTTCGCTATTAGATCAGCCGAAACTGTTTACATCCAAATATATTGTCCATCAAACATATAGACGTCCTTAACAACTTTAAGTAGCAATTTCATTCTCTTATTTCTCTATTAAAGTGCGTAATTAATTCCAATGATGAAATGAAAGATATCTTTAATTGTATTATATGAGTAACCTAGAAGCATAAGTGAATTGCAACCTGCTTATTAAGAAATGTAAAGACAAACAATATAATCTTTTAACATATCAGATAGTTTTCATAACAAAAGACTTGTTTAGTAAAATATACGAAAAAAAAAATGAATCAATAAAATCAGAGAGCGGAAAAAGTTATAACAATGTTTCCAAAGATTCTGAAAATTAGATGAAGAAAGCCAACATTACTTAGTTTTAAACAATGAAAACAATATAGACCTTGAAATATTTTCAGAAGTAATGTGAAAGATGCAAATTTCATGGGGACAATGCAAAATGATTTGGTAGTTGCTTCAGAAAATATCTTTAAATCCTTTTTTAATTTTAGGAAAGTGTGCAAAATAGCTTATTTTACATCACCAAAAGAATATTTATTTCAATTTTAAATGAATGTTAAAATCATCTAGTGAGAATTTCAGGAGTGTCACCTGAGGAAACCAAAATATTTTTTTAATTTGCATTCAGAGAATTTGGAAATTATAATCTTTGTCCTGTAGAACTCCAAAATACTGACATACATTAGTTAAAAATCGTTCAGAATAATTTTCCTTTTTTTGAATGATAATAATAATAATAAAATAAGAAGAAGAAGAGCTTCGCACAGCAAAAAGTTTAGGAAATTAAAGTATTAGGAATTTAAAGTCTTTATGTATAAATTCTGTAAATATTCTTAGGTAATCTGTTTTGAAACTTAATATTATTATAAATATTAAAGTTTTGTTTTAAATATTTATATTGTAAATATTGATATTCTACAAATACCTTTACACAGTTTGGTCATTTAGGATTTTTATATACTATGAACTAAATCACTCCATGATTCTACCTGACGTTTTGAACAAATCGCTCTTCGAGTAATCGAAGATTATCTTGATCACGTTCTTTTCCTAAACAATTGTAGCCAAATGAATAGATTAGAGAGATCCTTTATCAGTTATTATGTCACCTAGTATCATTTGAAGAGTATACTTTCCTACTTTCTGTACACTAACAGTAATTATTTATTGAAATTATAAAAATAATTTGAACTATTCAAAAAATTTTATATCTGAATAAACAGGATATTTTTTGGATTTAATCAAATTCTTGAATAAAGAAATAGCATTAAGAATACATAATTTTATAAATAAAATAATCATAAATCTACTTCTATTTCTGTAATCTTTTAGTTAATAGAACAATAAATTTTATACCAGATTATTTTTCTAGAATCATAATAAATGGAATAATTTTTCCCTTAGAATAAAAATGATATAAAAATATTATTTCCATTTGGATATTCTGCTCCTTAAATCTATCTAGAAAACAATAATTATTGCCTTACCTAAAGGCTGATGGTCGTTGATATTATGAATTAAAATATAGTTACTGTAACGACATTCTAATTAAACTAAGTAAGTAAGTTTTCAATATTTCATTTTATTCTCGCTTTTCTGCACGCACAATGAAATAAATACTTCATAATTCCATTGTATTACTTCACTTTCCATTAGTCCTTCCTCTTTAGTTTTGAAAGAGGGTTGACAGATTGTTAAAATAAAAAGGGAAAAACTGTTTGCATTTCAGGAAACTAGTTGTTTCAGCAAAGGGAATATTAAATGGTCTATTTTGCTTTAGAAAATACTTTATCCCGGAAATTGTAAATACTTTAAAATGGCTTTACTCAATACACTTTATGTGAATTTTCAAACTCAGTAAACAATTTTAAAGCTATACATTTCTTGCAATGTATATTATGCCTAAATCTAAATAATGAAATAATTGTGTGATTATAATTTATATACAGCAATATTAAATGAAATAGCAATGAACCTGTCATTTATTAATTTGGTTTTTTAAGAAAAGAATGCTAATTTTTTTTTTTCTAAAAAATTGAAAATAAAAAGCAAAAGTTTAGAAAGTTTATTTTTACTTTAATCAAACATGTTTCAAGTTGATAAAACTTATATTTATTTATAGGTGATTTAATATTAAGATATTATCGACAAAATAAAAATAAATTTAAGGAAAATTTTTTTGAAAACCACGAAATCGATATTTTTGTTTTAATTGTTTCGATAAAAAGAAGGCCTTTTTTAATTATAATTATTTTAATTTTTACTATGCGTTTTATAAATTTTCTTTTAGCCTTTTAGTCATTTACATTTATAAAATTTATAAAAATTAGCTACGAATTATTCTTGAAAAAAGTTTGTTCTGAATTTTTTTCTTCGTAGAATCATTTATATGAAATCGGCATTTACTGAAAATGATTATATTAAATGAAAATTAAATTCTGAAAGCATTAAAATACGAGATAATGCTGTCGGATACAGCACACTTGCAAATTTTCAAAATTTTTATATATAAGGAAGTAAATACATGGTATATAACGAGAAAAATTTGAAATATGCCAAATAAGAATCAAAATTTTATTTTATTTCTTACATTCTTATAAAAATTTAAAATTATCTGCATGAGATGCACATTTCTATCTGTTAAAGTATACACTTATGGCAAATTTAATAGCCTCAAAATACACAAATATGTTACACATATTCAATCATGCAGCAATACAGAAGTATTCGGCTTCAGTATTAGAATTAGTTATACGATGTTTCCGAAAGAATAATTTTCCAATTTAATGCGAAAACAAGAATAACTCTTTAGTTCTTGAAATGTCTACGAATTGTAAAAATGTCCATGTATAAACCAAGATAATATTGGCGCGGAATTTAAAATTCTATCACAATAAAGTTTTAAAAATATAATCAAGGTTTCCTTTTTAACAATAAAAAACAATAAATCTTTCAAAAATTTCATGAATGAATGCTCCAAAGATAACATTTCCTAAAAGAAAGAATCATTCAGAAATTAATTTTCCTTTCTTTGAATAATAATAATTATAATAAAATAAGAACTTCGCACAGCAAAAAGTTCCTTCCTTGACAGGTTTCAAGAACATAATAGAACTTGTTTTTCTTTTCTCGGAATTCTACTTCTTTTATATTTTTTAAATCAAAATAATAACTGTTACAATATTTTCTCAAGACAAAAGATATACTGAACAATGATTTCATTATTAAATCAGCATTGTTTCCTATTATCATTTATGATACCGATACCGCAATAAAATTTGTGCTATCGGAAATCTTTTATTCTTTTAATAATCCAGGATAAATAGTAATAAAAAATAGTGACCAAGCGAGTATTTTAAGCTAATTTCTATTTAATATTCGGGCTGTTAAAAAATAAGTAAGCTTGTAACAATGTAAAGGCGTAAGAAAATGCTATGTAGAAGACAATTATTTAAATATAGCCAATGAAATATTTATTAAAAAAAGACTATTACTCCTTATGTTTTATTAAATTAAATGACACTGATTTTTTTTGAAAATTGCTATAATTTTTAGTAAAAATTTCGTAAACAAGAAATTAAAATGTCGATGATATCAAACTGTCCAGTTCATAAGCTATTTAAAATTTCCATTCTACCTATAGCGACCGCCTAATTTTGTCCGACTATTAATGTTCCCTAAATATTTAAATATCCATAATGAAAATTCTAATAATAATAAAATTAGTAATGAATCATAATTTCAACTTATACTTCAAAATAAGTCTGTAAGTAAATTAAATCTAATGTTAAAAGAATTGTAAATATATTCAGTTTTTCTCTACCATTTCTTAAATAATTTGAATAATTTGTCATGTTATTCAAATAATTTAAAGTGCTTTTCAAATAAATATAGCATAAAAATGATATAGATATAAAGTAATATAAAATTTAAAACTTCAAATAACTCGACAGCTTGTACCAATAAAAGAAAATATTTAAAAAATAAATGTGTATAATTGAAAACAATAAAATCCATTTTTCTTACTTTTGAATTTAATGATTTCATTATCTATTATTATAACTTTCTAATTAACTGAAAAATTGAAAAATTAGAAATAATTTAAATCAAGATTTCAAAAATTCATAAAATCTCACACGTTCACATATATAATAATATTTTAATACTTAATTTTAATCCAAAATAATTTCTAATGTTTTATCCTAATTTAGCCCATATCAAAATATTCTTAGGTATTCTCTTAATTATTGATCCGATTCCACTTTCTCTATCTAATTAATTCAAGAGAAGCTCGGCAAAATGCTGAATAGACTAAAAGTTTTACTTTCCCTCACTCCGTGTGAAGTGGCAAAATACCGCTGACTTGACAAAACTAATTTCAAATAATCTGTTTCCCTTTCCTGGTGACACGAAAATCCCTGTCTAAATATTATTATATTAACACTGTGAACAATATTGTCCCTCTCCAAAACTGCTATATAAAATGAGGGAAAATTATTTTTTAAACTATAAAAATTAGCCAAACCTAAAAGCTAAATGAAACAATACCTATTTATGAAGCAATCCTAAATTAAAATAATTTAGGAAAAGAATCGAAATTCATTACGGAAACGGAACTAAATATTATTTCGGATTCGAACAAGATTAAATTTTTTTTTAAAAAAGCTATCATTGTATTTAGTGGGATATATATATATATATATATATATATATATATATATATATATATATATATATGAAAAATTTCTCATTCTCGAATCTTCCAACCATCATTCTACAACTTGTTTTTTTTATGTTCCTTTATTTTTTTTTCTTTCCTCTTTCGCCCGCAAAGAATGCTAAGTCGTGTCTTGGAGAGATGGCCTTGACCGTAAATCACAGCAATTAAAGAATTTGTGGAATGAGAACTTAATATCATGCAATAAATATTTAGATTAATATCTTATATAAACTATAATTTTATCGTTTTAAATATAGAGATGATAAATCCTTTTTTATAAGTAAACAAGATTTTATCTGTAAACATTGAATTAGTACAAAATCATAGAGGAATAGAAACTACTGGAAAGACCATTTATATAATTTTGATTAGTTTTATTAATGGACTATGAGCGATACATGCTGTAAAAGCTTGATGATGTAGATAATTATTTGAAGTAAATAACTCTTTTATTGAGACAAGAATTAAAGAATATTCGAGGCTCTAATCTGAAACATCATAGAAAAATAAAGTAATAGACTTTATTCGTCTTTATATTATTTTGTAAAATTTATCTTTAATTATATATTAATTTTAACTTTGATCATAATTGACTTTAATTAGATATCTATGCCCATACAAGAAAATAATATGATATCGTCGCAACGTACAGTATAGATACTGGAATTAAAACTATAAAAAGTACTGTTCTTCAATATAATTTTTAAAGTTTTGCTAATTTATTAAAAATAAAGAAAAGAAACTGCATTAAAAGAAAACTAGTATCGGCAAAATCTAATTTATTGTATTTTAAACAGGTGAAAAAATAATTTTGGGGCATTAAAATATTTCGAAAATATTGAAAGATCTTTATAATTTTAACTAGCTTTAATTAATTAATTATTTTTACAATATTGAAAACTTCATCATCATGTGTACTTAATATATCAGAAGTAATTTCCTGTCCAATTTTATTAGCTCTTAGTCCAATTATTTGTTTCCTAAGAGTTTTGAATGATTTCTGTATTAAATGCATCGCATGATAAATTAGATATCATCACAGATACCAGATTATGAAATTATCATATTAAAATTCAAAAATTAATGAAAGCGAATATTTCTTGCTAACATGAAAATCTGTAAAAGAAAACGTTCTAAAAGAATTTCTTCTTCATCCAATGCATTCATTTTACTATTTCTCTTGCTCGTTTTATATAGTAATATTAAGGAAACTTATACGAGATAAAAATTGATTGTTTTTTTTTTATTTGCAGCACATATAAACTTAATTAAGATTTATTTGCTCCATTTCATCATATTAGCTCGGAAAAAGTGCTTTAAAGTAATATAACGTAATTTAGAAATCAGTATAATTGCACAAGACATTTTTAACATTTTTTATTTCATTATTTTGCTTATATCATTTACATTCAGGGTCAAAATAATTTTTTTAACATTTTCTAATTATTAAATAGACAAGTTTTAAGTCTATTTAATGTCTTATTACCATTTAATTCAAGTACATTAATTTACACCGAAGGTAAGCTTACTTTATTTATTTATTTTACTTGAAGAGCAATTATTCAAATAATTGATTTATAAGAATGTGCTTAAAAAATAACAATGTAATGAACATAAAATAGTGTCGAGTTATAAAGTAAAATGGTTAGAAACAAATATTTACGGTATTTGATTTTTTTTATATAAAACATTCGGGCGAGATAATTTTGGAACGATTCTGACAGTTGCTTAAATTGTTCTTCCGATCTGGAAATGTCGAGGAACGATGATAGATCTTCAAAACGAAAATATAGTTACAGAAAGTGATTAATATTTGCCATTAATTGCTTGACTACTTTAAAATATCACCAAGGAAATGTCGACAAATTTTATGAAATAGGAAGAAATATATTTTTAAAAACTTGTCCAGGAGATGAATCAGATCTGCAATGTCAGGGAATAAATGCTTCAGGATATAACACAAAATTAAGCTATGATCTGAGTGCTTTTATGTTTTTGTTATATCATTAATGCAAAAGAATAATCTTAATTTATGTCTTAAAATCGACACCTATTTTTTACTTATAATTTAAAATCGGAGTCAATATATTAGACATTTATATGTAACAGCTTTTCGTTGTCTTAAGTATCGTGTAGATATAACATTCTTTACATTTGTGCAAGATAAAAGATTTAATCCAATATACAAGATACAAAATAAATTGAAAATTAAATTGACATAACTTAATTTGTGTGAAATGACCATGAATTGATTCTCCTTTAATTTTCTGTAAATATTCATTGCAATTGTAATGATTTATATTAATATTTTATAAATATCTTCATTAATAGATTAGAATTATTTGATTCTATATAAATACTCTACTGAAATCCTCCAAATAAATTGCTTGTACATTTTTGCTATAAAAAATTCTTAATAATTTTTACATGACTATATCAATATTAAGGAAATATTCATTCATTTAAACATCTTAAACATAAAATAGAAGAGAAGAAAAAAGAATATGTTGGAAATAAATTTAAAAGGTGTATAGAATCGTGTCTCTATCAATATAACATTGATGAGACAATAATAAATAATGATATTTGGGCCAACATCAAAAATAATTCGTTTCCTTTGTCATTTTAAAAACAATTTTAGATGGAAACCTTAATAACCAGGCCTACACACAAAAAAAGATTAATTTGAAGTAATTCAAGTTTAAATGGTAACGCCTGAAAAATGTTAAGCTGTTATTGATGAATAATATTTTCAAATTTCAACTTCAGTTCATATTAAACTTCAGATTTATGCGAAAAGGAAATAAATAAAATAAAATAAATTATATGAAATAAAATAAAATTATTTTGAAGATACCACATCATCCCATCTACTCCAAATAGCCTCTCTAAAAATATTTCGGAGGTGTTAGGTGATTACTTATTTTGCTTGTTTAATAACCTTGTCCTGGCTATACCAAGTTAAGGATAACATGCAAGAATTTGTTGGTAAATTCAATCGAAATTTAACTTAAAAGTAAACATTCATTTTTCATTTGAAATGTAACTTAAAAGTAAACATAAAAACTTAGAACGGGTAATTCATGAAAATCCTAAGTATTTATAATATTGCTCAAGCAAATTTAATATGATTCGATATCAAGTACATTTCACCTTTTATTACCAATTAGGTAATAAATTTGGTTTTGATTAATCAATCCGTCCAAGTTGACCATGAAGATTTTTATATTTAATAAAAAATATTATTTGCAGAAAAAAATTGAATCGCAACATAAAACCTCAGAAAATAGTTACAATTCACAAAACTATACATTCATGCAATAATACAGTATAAAAAGATTATACATTTAAAACTCGCAAAAAATTGATCTTAAAACTATTAAAAACATCCAAATATTCTGAATAATTATTAAAAATATTTTAAAGAAATTTTACATTTTAAATTAACAAAAAGGTATTTTGAAATAATCTTATAGCTTTCAAAATTTATGGACTTTGTAGAAAAATGTGTACATGATTATCACAATTACTTGCTACAACTAACACAAAACTCCTTTATTCAACAAAAAATGCTTTTTTAATACCGCGCACACACATGGTGAACGAGAAAGAAAAACACACACATATGATTCTATCAACGAATGGACTCGGAAAGGACATTGCGGCTGAATGGTATAAATTCTACTGTAGAAGAAAAGTACAAGCAATTATTATTGATAAATCATGGTAACATTCTTTTTCAATGCACAATTCATACGGCAGTACAGATACCAGTTTATGTAAAATAAAAAAAGCAAGCAATTATTACTCATAATAATTTTTTTAACAAACAATTTATGAGACAGCAAAGAGGCCCTCAAAGAGACTTTGGAAGTCACTACATGGTCTATATGGATCAATTATTTACCATAGAAGAGAAATTGACTTGCGGTATATGTAATTCTGACTTAGGCACATCAAATTCATAACTTTGAATAAATTTTGTATTTTAAAGAAAAAGGAAAAAAACTGATATGACCAGATAGCCAGGGATTGAATAGATAATTTTACATATAAGAAAGACACCAAGTGGACGAACTCCATTGATAGAAGGGAAAGAATTTACATTTCTGGTCCAAAGTGCAGATACGATACAAACTTTTCATTAGTATTTTGTAAAATCTGTTATGACTATCTAGAGCATAGTATCCATATAATAAGTCTAATGAACAAGCATGGTAAAGAGGAAGATTGAAAATGTATTTCAACAATGAAACTAGTTGCCTTGACAAATGAGACGCCTATGGCATCAGGGAAACCACCTGGGGAGTGCGAGGGATGCTAAGCATCTGGAACCCGCGATTGAAGTGGCCGCATCATGATCAAGAAGTAAAATAATGTTCTGAACAGTATTACCGAGTTGGAAATTTAACAGCAACAATCTATGTTTGTTGAAATATAATGAGATTTGCAGATATATTACAATTTAATTCAAGAATGCAACATATTAACATGATTTGCCCCACCTACTAACTTAAATTGCCTATATTAGTTTGAAAATTCATACGTGTTGGAAAACTGAGTCAGCAGATTCATATGTTGTAACCTTGGCGCCCACGCGCTCTGCTGACGTCAGTAGATATTCCTTCCGCCAGATGCTCAGATGCTTGAGAGATTTTGTACGAGACCGACGTATCGTTAAACGTCGGAAGATGGCCGAATTAATGATCATATAAGCGCGTTGTAAATAATGCATGTATATATTATTCATTATCATATTATATCTGTGTCCTAGAAGAAATAAAAAAGGATTACATCGAAACTGCACTCTTTTTCTTCAAACCATATTTACAGAGATGTTTTTATCGATGAACCCGTGGCAGCAAAGGTAAGAGATTATTTACCTTTTATTTTATTGATTTTGGATTAGAAACTCAAAAATACGAATACATTTTTTATGTTATTATATCTAATCATGTCCGTGCTAAGGAGCGCTCTTTCAGCCAATTAAAATTAATAAAGAATTTTCCTCGGCGTGCATAACGCTTAAATAAACATACTAAGCGTCAAAAAAGATTGCAAAAAATTGCAATTTTTCCGAAGTAATTCATAGCAAAAAAAATCAGGAGTTAAATAAACATGCAATAAAAATAGTGCAATACTTTGTATTTTTTTTCCTTCTATTTTGCAAAATATTAGCTGCTCCAAATGGTTTTTTGCTCTTGGATCTCTTCATACAGAAGACTGGCTCCATACGACACTTAACATTTAATACATTCAAACCATGAAATTCAATAAAAATTCTGTACCAACAGAATTCAAATTTCTTTGCTATCTTTCAATGTAAACCTTTTTGTGTTTTCCTTCAGGTAAAAATTGCACGTGTGACTTGTGATACCTCATAAATGAATCCCATTACACTTGCTGTACTGTGACATCTTGCTCTTTTTTCCTTTGCCTTTCAAGATGCGCAAAAGATTCTAAGAGAATTGGCGTTGTGTACTTGATTTGTGACCCATGGGAATAAATTTACTTCATTAAAATGATTTAATATGAATTTACATTGTGCGATTAATTATTAGCTAACTTATTAGATTTGGATTTCCTGAATGGTTATAACGAGAATTAATTTACAATTATGAAATAAGATCGAATTCTAATCATAAGCTATTGCCACGAAGATGCTCGGAATAGTTGAACACAATAAGTGTAGATTTAATTCGAAGATATCAACTCATAATACGAGGATGAAACTTCCTGACCAATTGTGAGATTCGGCGTTTATACTTTTGTGAAATATTGAAAATAACTCATGTAAAAGAGTAAAGAAATATTTAAAAATTTCCAGAACATAAATTAACAATAAAATTTTAAAATCAAAATACCAGCTCTTGTATTAAAGTATCATGGTTGGGATTTGAAGGGAGAATAATTAAATTAACTGTCAATGGTTTATTATTTGAGTAACAATAAGGATTATTAAGGTGCTTTCTGCAGCAATATTTCTAATAATGAATCAAAAAGCCATTAAATTGAGTGTTTTGTTATTAAGACACAAGACAAATCAACTGAAGGGATTTCCTAAAACTTACTCTCCTATTTTTTATCTCCTCCCCTCTGCATAAAATTGTGCACTTAGAGTGCGGCCACGAATGTCTTGCATGACACTAGCGATCAACAGTAATCAAGAACTGATCTTTGGTGAATCTTTTTTTTTTTGCGGAATGTATCATTGGAATAGGAACTTTGGATGTCTTTTCCCCCAACTAACTGAATTCAACACGGAGCTACAGCTGTTACCACAAGATCGAATAACGAACTTCATTCATTTATTTATTGCGTTTATAAATAATAGCATGTACAAGAAGCAAAAGCACAGATCTATTGATGACCCTTTGTCTGACTTCGTTCAAAATTTTATTTGAATCCGCATTTTAGATATAGAATCTGTACATCAAATTTTATCGAATCCAAATTTTCAAATTTTCACGCTTTTCATTTATCGAGTTCACTTGAGCAACCAGTCAGATAGACTTTCTAAAAAAGAAAGAAAATTCAAAAATTTGGCGTAGAAACCATATACCAAATTTCATCTTCTGGCTCAAACCACTTTAATTATCATGTTGACAGACAAACATAACGTCAAAATCTTGTTTTTCGATCACGAAAAAAAAAGTCTGACACGTGGAGATTCTCCAAAGTCCCGAATTGAAATTTTTTAACAGTGGATAAATGAAGATATATTAGTTATCAGTTTAATTAAATTATTGCGCCACTGCCATGTTTGCAATCTAATTTCCCACGATTCTGAACTATTTCAAAATTTTAATCGATCGAGAAAGGTCAATCAAAAATTCCATTTCATCAACTTTAAATCCTTAAGTGAATTTAGATAAGAAATAGTTTTTAAGAAAATTGATAGGAAGGTTAAAAATAACATATAAAAAATTCAGTAGCAATTATTTGACTAACTTCAAAACAAACACTTATGATTCAAAATTAGATCACAATCATGTAATTGAAATTAAATTTACTGATCGCAATTGATACATATGCATTACATAAATGGCTTTAAATTAAAATAAACTGCTTCACTCGGTTGTTAAATCAATTAAAGTAACTGAAAGAAATTACTCTTTCTTTCTTTTTTATTGGGGGGAGGGAGGGGTGTGTGAATGGGTGAGTTTTCTTTTCAGCTGTTTCTATTCTAAATTGCGTTTCATACTCATTAGAACTTCATCTACTGATTTTAAAAACTTCTTTTGTTTTACTCATTCCTTTGGACTAAAATTGTCGTGGTGAACTTAAAGGAAAAGAATCTAGGAGAGGAATAAAATTTTAAGCCAACAATTTAGTTTAACATTTTATACCACCAATGGTATAAAATGAAGTCTCCTGAAAGTGTCTGTATGTTTGAAAGAGAACAACTCGAGAAATCCTTAACTGATATTGAAGATATTTGTACCATTTTATAGAGCATTTACTGGTGAAGGTTGTAGTATATTGGAATCAAATCAAAAGAAAAAAAGAGTTTTATAATTGCGATTGTAATTATTTTCCTATCACCATTCGCGAATGCGTAAAATAGCAGTATCGAATATTTGCACATCCACGCATGTGTGAAAAACCTTAAACTACGCATGCGCAAATACTAAGGGTTGTGGGATACATTTCTTTGCTTACATCTGATTTTAAAAAGTGATTCAAAATAGTATCCCACACTCCCCCCCCCAAAAGGAAATCCAACTTCTTGGATGTTTCGCCACATTCAACGTTGTGCGGGTACTGCTAGTTAAATTATCAAAATAAACTATTAGCTTATACATGTATGAATTCAAAAAATTAATTCTGCGTTTAAAAATTTCTAATTAATATGCCATATAATATATGTCACATATGCCATATAATATATGTCACAGAGCAGCGATGAAACAACGAAGAGCTGACTGTTAAATGACATAAGCCAGCGCATCTTATTATATTTCTCTTATTAATTTCTCACAATTTTTTTTTTTGTGAATGTGACGCAATTATATTTCTATGAATGTGATTATAAGCAATTATATTTCTCTTATGAATGTGACGTCATGTGAATTGACTTTATAATGACACATTGTTGAAATAACTCGTAGAAATCTATAGATTTATTTAAAAAAATTTTTATATACTAATTGCATCTCCTTGATAAAATCAACTTTATTCATTGAATATTTTATTAGGTTATGCACATTAAAAATGCTAGCGTAACAGTAACTACTAAGCGAAACTAAAAGTAGATAAGTCCAATTGGCGAAACCTCAACTTTATAACTAAAAATTCTTGCCCTGTAATAAAAGTATTGTTGTCACCAATAATGTATTAATTTCTTTAAAAACAATCGAGCGGCCTTTATTTTTTACTTTCTGGTACATTAAATATACAAACAAGAAACGTTGTAATTATGTATCTTTCTGAGTCATAATCGTCTTTCTGTCTGTAAAAAATTACTCAAAAAATGCCTTAACTAAACGATGAAAATTGATGTATGATTTTTACTCTAAAATTTGTAGATTTCCTTCAAAATTTGAACGAGATATTCTCAAAGGAAGTCTATCCGCTGGATACCCCAAGAAAAAAGTAACATTATAATTATCAAACAATAAAAGGCTATATGAATTAAATTTACTTTATTGATATAGTATTTAAAATACAGATCCAAACCAAAATTCGCCCTAAGTACATCCAGGTGTATGTTGCTTTGTACTTTTATCTATATATATGAATGATAACTCAAAAACACAATGACTTAAATATATGGATTGATATATCTTGTGATTCAGCGATTGTAGTAATGTGTCAAATTTTGGTTACAATCATTCGGAAAGGAAAACATGATCACAATGCAGTTTCAGTTTTTTGGTAGTGCATTAATCTCATCTCAGGGATTAATTGCCGAGGCTCGCAAGCTAATAGGCGTTTTCGTAACTATTGTTCACTAATGACATGTAGTAAATAATATAATAGTACAAGGATTAGAGATTACTTGAGAAAGTTTTAAGAATACTATTTTCACTTTCTCAAAAATTTAACTAACTGGATGTTCCGAATCAGATTAAACAACCTAATCGATTACTTCTAATTTATATGAAGTGTCCTGAATTGTCCTAGTATTTAGGTATTAATAAATAGTTCATTACAAAGTACATATAGACTAGATTTGGTATTCAAAAAATTTAGTATCTCAACAATCTGCCAACCCAACTTTATTCTACAAATAACATATTTACCGTAATAAATTCATTGTGGATATATGAGCTTGAAATTTAAGAAACCTCATCATTCAATCAGAACATTCCGTATTCTCAGCCAATGATGTTCTTTTCATCAAAATATCTATTTTTCGATAATCAAAATCTATGAAATTCTGAAATTTAAATTTATTTTTCTCAGAACAGAATTTCTGAGATGTTTAATTTGATGATGTTAATATATTGGATGCACACATGGGGTGTTAGTGACATGAGTAAGGCAAAAATCGCTCATGTATTTGAAAGGACATGCGCTTTTAAGCAAAGGTGGATTTCCAACTAGGCGGAGTTAGCAACTGATTAGGGCTTCTAAAGTGAGGGGATGCAGTAGAAATTAGTCATTCACTTGTTAACTTGTTGGATACACTTTTTTTTCGAATTGCCAAATAAATAAATAAGTAAAAATTCAGATTCTGTAAAGGAATAAAAAAAACATTAGAATATTATTAATATTTCATCAAACATAATTGGCCAGATCCCTATATTTCATTACATTCACTTATTAATCCTCACCGCCAAATTTCTACTTCAATAATATTGCGTAAAAACCAGGATGCAGTGCAGATATATATATATATATTCACAAAATTAAAGAAATAAAAAAGATTAATTTAAAATAAATTATTAACATATTAAAAATATGCGGAAATGTAAAACAAGAACCTTGTTAAAACAGAGATTTGATAACGTACAGTTCCTAGAAACGTTAAATATCGAAAAATGCCAAATTTTTGTACAGTACTTTAATTTTGTACAGTAATTTTGTACTTTACCAAATATAGGTTCTTACTAAAAAAAGGTAACAAATTTTTTAATCAGAGTTTTAACCAAAAAATAATCGACATCTTAACATTTTCTCTAATATTTTAGGATTGTATTATTGTAGCACAAAATTCATTTTTTGTATCGCTATGAAATTTAAATCTTTGCTTTTTCAATTACATAAATTTTATTTTCATATAATTTTTTCTAAAATAAAAGTTTAATAACAATACTTTTTATTGTTTCTACTACTCCATTTGTAATCATGAGCAAACACCTTTTTTTCATGCGTTATTAGTCCTGTAATTAAAGCGTAAGTATTTTTAAAGTGTTATAAAGACAGAGAAATAAAACCTAAAAGTGTATAATACTACGATGTTTCAAATTTCTCCCCACCCACTTCTCCCTCTCTCTTTTTATATTTCGTTTTTTTCTCTGTCATTTTTTTTATTGTCTGTATTTATCCAGATAGTTATTTATTATTTTTAAATTCGTTTCTGTCGTGAAAATAGCATAGCTACACTCTGAAATTCCATTCTTTCCAAACCAAAAGAATCGTGAACCCGGATGAAAATTATGCGAATTCATGTTACTGTCGTCAGGCCTGACAGAGTATCAACAAAATGAAGTAGATAAAATTGACGTTGCGTATCAGATCGTAATATCCGCTACACAAAGAAAGTGGAGCACTTCAAGTACGGGTAGCGACGTCATCCAAAGGATGAATTGACAAGATATACTAAAGGTATCACACAGCTCTACAATTTGTAATTGCATTTTCTGTTCAAAAAGGCAATTGCGATATGCAAAGAAGTTATTAAAAAGAGCGCAGTTCAATTATATGCGTAAAAAACTATTAACAATATTTCGTATTATCTTTGAGAATTTGAAAACTTGGAATTAAGAGGGAAAACAGTGAAATTAGACTTCCTTCGACTTTTTTTTTCCATCCTTGCATTAGAAGTAACAATACACATCGTGTGTGCATCTAGTGCACACGTATGTTGCATGCTTAATAATATAGAGAAAACTCAATAAGCAGTTTTCTTCCACAGTGAAACGAAAATGTATGCAAAACTAGAACAGGCGATTCAAACAGTGATATGAGAACATTACAAATATTTTGTGAATTCCAATTTTCACATTCTTACAAATAACTGATTTGATACAAAATTTTATAAACAAATGATGATAAAACCCATTTATTGTTTGTTAACGGATTCTAAAACCCTGCCGGCTTTTGCGTAGGCTTTAAGATGGGTTTAATTCGGCAAAATACGGGTGAGCGGAAAGATTTAATGATGAGTCATTTATAATTAGTTATAAAGTTAATTCTGGAAATGCTCTCTTCTTCCACGTTTCACCCCTTACTGAGATAGAATCGTGGAAAAGTGGCCGTCTCAGGATATTGAAACGAACAGTATTTGATTTAATTTCTCTCCTTATTTTAATTTTAAGTTAGCATGCCCGAACATAATTGGACAGACAGACTGGTTTCTTGTACATACATTTCATCTAAAACTGGATTTGTATCTACAGTTTTGGTGTTACAATCATAAGTCAAACGTATTTAGCCACCATAAGTTATAGGTAAACCGATTTACGTATTTATTCATAATTACTTACTTACATTCTATTAATGTGCATGATAATTTTTACAACAACATTCGTTAGCTAATTTGCAAAATCAGATTCCAGATATAGTTCAGAATAACCGCCCGTCTAAAGAGACACTTCTAGCCACATACTAAACAAAATTGTGTAAGCAATTTAAGTAGTATTATTAATTAGAGTGTTTAATTTTTGGGCGTTTTTTTTTTTTTCATTCATTTAAAAAATACATTTTACTCCGATTTCACCAGCTATAATATTAAAAACAAAAACGATTCTCGCAAAGAAAGGCTATTTATATTCCTACGTAACGATCTTAGTTTATCATGTATTATGAAATAGAATTTTTTTTGATAATATACTACGTTTATGTAGAAAATGATTTTTCAATACATTTATATACATATAAATAAAATTGATTTGTAAAAAATAGAAAAGAAAAATAATCTAATGAATGATTTAAGAAAAATTAATAAAATCCGTCATACGCTCAAATACCTAAAATATTCAACATTAGATTTATTCTAATATTGTTAAGAAATAATAATGATTTTAGTATTAATCAAAACGCAAAACTCAGTATACAAAGCGAAAGATAAATTATATGAAATAGAAATGTAATTATTACTTTTAATTTTAAGAGCCACAATTGTGCGATGTGCATGAATGAATGAATTTTTGAACTACCGCCCATCCACTTTACGTTTACCACGCGAATTTAAAAGATTAAAATATATTAAATTATCGAATAAACGATTAAAAATTCCTTTTCGTCATTTTTTAATCTTTAATAAAGAGCTAGAAGCTTATTAAAATTTTATTTCATTCTGGGTAATCTTTTTCTTACACTTCTTTTTCTTATATTTTAGAACGTTTTATGTTTATAAACAAAGAACATCGTAATCGAGTTTTGATTTATTTCCTCATGCACTAATATCATGAAATTTTGTGTAACTAAATAGAATATTTTAAAAACTTTAGAGATCTTAACAATTAGTTAATTAAATTAAAAATTGATTTGACTAATGTTCCATAATTTAGAAATTAATTTGAGAAATATTAATTTCCGATCCCACAACATTTGTAGCCATGAATTAAGAAATACATTCAAAATTAAGAAGTAGAAAATAATTGAAAAAACTTAATATGTTTTAAATACTGTATTCTTAGTGCTATAAAAGATTATAATCATATCAAAATTTGTAACGCAACGATAAGAAAGAATTCTTTTTTAATATTCACTGACAACTACAATCTACTAAACTAAATCAACTATTTTTTGAAAAAATTTCGGAGAAAATTATTCCACAAGAAATATTTTTATATAATCTTAGAATTCGCGATTCTATCTTTCAGTGATATCAATTCGCATCCGTGCAATTTTTCCTTCAGTTTAATGAATTAAGAATTTAATGAATAATTTATTAGATGCAGAGTAAGTAAATTTTGAGAAATTTTATAAGTAAGTAAATTTCGAGGTTTTCTCGTGATATCATATGAATGTACAACCCTGCAATAACAATTTTTATATCATATCCAAAAACAGCTTATCATAAAAGCTTTTTAGAAACGCAAATTTCATTTTATATTTATTTCCTTATTTTAATAAATTTTTATTGTCTAAGAACACGAATGCATAACTAAGAACTATTGCCATAACGAAATTCTAGAAGATCATTAAAAGAATAGCTTAGAAGTATACAATTAAAAATTTATGTCAGGAATAGCCGCTGATTTTATTTTTTATAGATACAAAATTATTCATTTAATTATTTATTCCAAATTCTAGAGTACAAAATAAAATCTTAAATGAGTGAGGTTATAAATCTACGATGAATACAATGGAAAAACAAAGAAGTCAAATGCGCTTTGTATTAAAATTACATGCAATATAAAGTGACTACAATTTAAACTTATCTAAAGTTTTTCTATCTATATTTCAAAATTTTACAATTTTTCATTCCATTTATATTTTTGATTTAAAATTTTTTTTTTCCTTTTTAATGCATTGATAAAAGGGTTTTTTAAAAACCTTTTTTTTATTTAATGTTTGATTTTATAGATTGATGTAATAATCGAAAATTTATTGTCTATTAAAGATGTATAAACATGTTATTAGAAAATGTTAAGTTTATCATCGAATTTGATTGAAAAAAATTGAGATAGAAAATTTGAAACTGGGAGTGCTTTTTTTTTTTTTTCGTTTAATATAAAAACAGAGTTTTTAAAACGACAAACAATTTAATTCCAAACACTATCGTTTTTTTTTTTTTTCTTACATAGAGTAATGAAGTAAGTAAATGAAATGCCTTTTCTTATAGTCCTACAAGACAACGCTCTTTTGTCACACCCACATTTTTGTCTACTTTTTGATGCTTCAAAAAAAAAAAAAAAAAAAAAAAACATCAGTCATTATTTAATTCGGATCCCTCTCATAAAAGTGACATCATTTTTCTCTCCTTTCAAGTTGGTCCAAAATATTAGTTGGCGAATGAATGGCAGGTACGGGACTGCTTTACGCATGCTCTGTTCTTATTGTTTGGGTGAACACATAATGACGAAATACACGTTTCGTTTTCAAGGACAAGTAAGAGAATGCTCATGAAGTGCCGCTCTAGAAATGATAATCATCTGGTGAAATATTATTCTGCGAGTTTCTTTCCTGAATAAGAGTGTTTCTATTTTAAAGACGTTTAGGTTGTTTTTCTTTCATATAGCTAAATATAGAGAATAAACGCATGTTTAATCATTGTTTTCTTTTTAAACTTAATTTTAACACTTACCTTAAAAAGTTATATTTAATAGCAGTTTAATATCTAAAAAAAATGTTTTCAAATTTTTTTAGTTCGATGTTTTTGAAATCTTCAACTTCAAAAGAAAAAAAAAGTTCCATCTTTTGTTTTGTTAAATCACCTGTGTTGTAAATAACTGAGCAATCTTCTTCATTCAAATGAATCCTTTTGTTAAAAAAATTGTTTGGAAATACCAAAATATTTTTTTAAAAAATATAGTGAAAAAAATTAAGGAAAAAGTTATTTTAGAATGAAATTGAAAAAAAAAAAATCATGTTCAGAAGCACAAATAAATTTTCATTTAAACTTTTATAATCATTGACATTCTCCAAATAATAAATAACAGCATCTCAAACGATGATTATAACAACTGTAAACTATTTGTTTTTTAAATCTTCAGCATTTTCTCTTTAAAATTTGTAAATGAAATACGCATACTTGATTTAAAGGAAAAAAATATATATAACAAAAAATAATTCATCTGGAATTTAAATAGAATTTTTTTGATAAGAAACATATGACTTTGAAATATCGATTTGCTGTTTTTTTCACTCCTCATTCTATCATTTCATAATCCTAACGTTCATAGAGCGGGTATTACACAACACTCACTTTTGGCGCTAAGTAACAACACCGCAAAGATCGGACAGAACCACTACACATACTAGCAGTGAATGAGCCGTTGATTAAACGTACTGACTGACAACTCTAGCAGACTCCTTTTTCCTCTTTCTCGTTCTGTCTCGAGTGTTTATTCTTCTTTTTCTGTTTTCTTTTCTTTTTTTCCCCTTTCTCCCCACGCTCTTTTTCTCTCGCAGTTGATAACAGAGCCACACCAGCCGGCAGTTTTCTAACCGTGACTGTAACTTTAAGTTAAGCGTTGTCTCGTGCGGAGCATACGAGGTGCGTGTTTATAAAGGGTCGAAAATAATGGCAAGGTAAGATGAATTTTGTTATTTTAAACGATTACATTTTCAAAGCAGGTGCTTACTAAAAAAAATTTTATGTTTTGTAAGCTTATTTTGAATTAAATAACGTTTCTTGGTTTGCAAAGTTTTACAACTTAAGTGCAATGACATTTCATAGATTTTTCTGGAAACTAGATTGATTGTTCATATAGAAATTCGATGATGAATTATTTTAAATGTATTAAATTTCTGTTTTGCTGAGTAGAAATATTTCGTCAATGGTTTTTTATACAAAAAAATTTACTCGAGTAAAACGAAATGAGTTATTAAAACTTGTACGATAATTATTTGGTTACATAAAATGTTTTCCGCCGCTTGAATTTCGCGCTTGTATTTCACGTGGCAAATTTTGCGTTTTCTATTAGAGACAACTTATTTAAACGGCATCGCATTATTATTTTATTTCGTTGTTTAAAAATCTAAACTTTTTTAGTTACTTTTTTAAATTTGTACTATTGATTATTTTAACTGACATAGATTTTCGTTTTTATTGATTTCTTTTATTTAATATATCTTCAATTGTATCATTCATGATTAACTATTTGTTAGAAATTATATAAATTTATCGTATGTAATATATTTTTAAAGAAAATTTATTTTGTTATAGGTTATTTTTGGATATTATACTTACATATTCTAAATATTGGAAAGCGGGGAATAAATTTGTGTACTTTTTTAATTGAATCTATTATTAACTATGTGTTTGAATCGAGATTTAATTTCGATATTGAAATTAAATACAAAACTGGGTAACGATTGAATTCTTTCTTAAGTGTCAAATTTCACCTACGGTTTATATTGTTGAGATATATTCAAAATTGAGCATTCAAAATTGTTGAATTTCTCGAATTCAGAATTTACACTGTCAGTCAAAAACGATAGTGGTGTGTAAATTAAAATTCGGTAATTTAGTGTCTTACAAGAACTCTTAAAGTTAGGTTAACATTTTGTTAAAGATACAATCATAATTCTAAAAACTTTCTTAATAAAGTTTTTTTTTTTAAGCGATTCGTAGAATCTACAAATTTTCGCACTACGCCATCTTTAATTTCTTGAATTCTAAATGCTATTGTTGAAACAAGCGGCAAATGATGATTGATTCATTCAAGCTATAATATTTATATGTTCGATGATGTAATGGTTATATGCTTCAGATCTCGATAAATGAAAGAGAGTGTATTTAAATCACGTTAGTACATTCAAATAGAAGAGTATTTTAAGGTATTTTTTTCTTTAATAATAGCGGTTGAGGAACAGTTCTGTTAACTGTCCTCTGCATTTAATTATATTAAGTTTCAGCAGCTGAACTCTTAGTTCCATTGCGGGATTTGTTGCTTGAATATAAATGGCTGATTGATATCTAATAACTTATGACGTGATTTTCTTTCCATTTTAGTATTGTTATGTTATACTATTTATTCTATACTTTTCATTTTTCGATGCATTCTTAAAGTGACTGGATGTTCCAAATTAATCAGGGTTCATCGGGTATTTTTTTTCTCCCATGTATCGTTTTGGAGTGTGGAAATATTCAGAAATGAGATAAATGTATCTGATTTTTTTTTAAATTTTAAGTTTATTTAGGATTTTTTTTTACATCTGAACAATATTTGATTGCTTTTATGTTTTTAAGAGAATCCACTGAATTATACAGATTCATTGGTTAGACGGAAGGTAGAATGGAATTTGTAAAATGGTACACCCAAGGCTTTTAATGAACATTTTACAATGATTTATATTGTATAGTTTTTTTTTTTGTTAAAACTTTTACAGAAAAAGGTTTTTTCATTTTTTCTCTATATGTTTTGTAACAATTACTGATTTTAGTATTGTCTCTAGATTTGAATTAAATGCCTCGAATCATCTTCTCTTGCACTTAAAAGAAGTAAATTAGATTTAACAATTGCCAAAATATCATTTATGTTAGTTTATAAAAATAGTTTAAAGAATTCCGGGAAACATGTTGATATTGTCTCACAAATTTCTTACTTTCCAGATATCTAAATCATTCTAAGTTGAACTCAGATTGAATACTTAATCATTTTATATATCTTGAAACATCATAATTATAGTTATTTTTCATTTAACATCATCGACTATTTCAAAAAATTAAGTGTTCACAATTTTTATCTAATCCAATGTTATAGTTCCTTGGTTATAGAACTTCTATATCGATTGAACATTCATCATTAAAAAAAGTTATGTAATTTATAGATCGTTTGGGATCGAGGAAAAGATATTTCTTCTCCTTAATTTTAATTAATTCATCCATCATTCTTTAAAAAAATCGATGACGCGTTTCATCCGTCCGTGAAGAAACGGATTCGAATTCTATCTAGTTTTCAACCTTAATATGGTACAATTACTCAAATATATTTACTGACATTCTGCAGATTACCGAAATATATTCAATGCTTATTATGCTTTAATGCAATCTGAATGCTTTTTTCAATTCCCACTATTAGTTCACATTCTCCATTTGTATAATTGTATACCTTGTTCAAATTTTCAATCGTCAATAAAGTATTTTTTATTTATTGACTCATGTTCAAATACATTTTTTTAAAAACTTGTAGAGGATACTTGATGTTAATACAGTTTTCTTTCAAATATTAATTCATTAGTTAAATTAAATTAAATTTTATTACTTTAAATAGTGTTTTAGCAATTTGTAATGGAAATTGGAATCAATAGGTGGAAATCAATGAATTTTTGATAAATTAATTTTAGTTTTATAGGGGAGAAAAAAAATTTCTCTTATATAAGATATTTTGTAGGATATAAATTTAGGAATAAATATTGTTAATGGCGAAGCGTGTTGATTAATTGTAATTATTTAATAAAAAGTTACTAAACCTTTTTCTTTGTTAACCTAGGGAGGAATTGACATAATTTTTAAAAAAAATATTTTCCTTGTTTATTTTTTACATGAAAAAAAGCACTACAGAAAATATTGTAATTACTGCTAAATATCTGCAGTATTTTAGATTCTTGTTAGTTTATAAGAACGCTTTTCGAATCGTGATTCTTTAATGCAATTCCAATTAGTGTGGGATATTCATTGCTCTCTTTATATAAATGAAAACTGTTTATCGTAAAAGAAGGCGAATGTCCTACAATAGGCGTAATAATAATAATCTCTTGTGTCATCAAACATTCAGCGTTTGTTTCTACCATGATTGTAGGAAAAAAAAATCTTTTGTAGAAAAAGACGATGATAACAATGACTTATGACTTTTATGATGCAGAACTCCTTAAGGCATAAGACTTCTCAAATATCAAAAATTAAATAATCTTTTACTAACGCTTATCGTATGATGTAATCCTTACGTCTCTATGTGAATGATACAGCAGGATGGAGAAATAAAGGTCACTTGAACAGGAAATAAAACTAATCTCTCTATTGTCAGATAGTCTCTATTATTTGACGACACTGACGAGGTTTTCTTTGAGCTTTTTCCGATTTTGCTCCTGATTTCAAACTTTCACGGATTATTTGCGGTTGTTATCCAACTATTGGGAGTGGTCTCTCCAAAACTTTCCTGCATGCTCTCTGAAAAAGCGAATTTGTGTTTTAAAGGCGTTTTTTGATTAAAACCAAACCTTAACATTGAACTACAATTGCAGTAAAAAAGAAATATCCCATATCAAATTTTATATGTTCAAGTCGTTGCATTTTTGAGATCGTGTTTACATGCTTTTGAGAGTACAGACCAACAAATGTTCAATTCCCTGTTGGGTTTGCTTCAAAAATAGATTGGTGTCTGTAATATCCGTTAGATCTGTTAACTGAATTTTATTTATTTACCTCCGCTCTTTGTTTTATAGTTAGTATAGTTAACTAGTATTCGAACAGTCGGACCGACTAAGTTCCTTTGAATAGATTTTCTCAAAATTTGACAGAAATCTACAAATTTGATGTAAACACTATATACCGAATTTCATCCGTCTAGCTGAAAAGTGGTTTTGGGTTATCTGTCACTGACGGCTAGACAGACAGAGAGACATTTTTCAAAAATGTGTTTTTGGAATTCGAAGAAATCTGAAATGTGAAGATTTATCAAATTGTCGAGTTTGAAATTTTGGCCAATATAATGCTTTATTCTTCGTATACGAAAAAGTAAAAATGTTAAAATTTCAATAACAAATGAAAAATGGTATTTTGACATCAAAAAGCATAAAGATTTGTGTGCGTAAATCGGTAAAAAAATGGCTTATTGCTTATTGAGTCATATGTGCATATTGAAGCATAAAAGAATACAAAAATCCATGTCCATTTTTTATTTATATTTATTTTTGGATTTTTAATTATTTATATTGTTAATGTTGGATGTTTATTAATTTATTATTTTTTTATATTATTTATTAGATGATCAAAAATCTTTTTTTCCTGTTTCCTAAAACTTACAGGGTAGCCATATTGGGAAAATCCCTACTTCTTCTACTAAAGATAAAGAATTTTCATAAACAGTTCTTGACCTTTCTAAATTCAATCAATTTATTACGTCGAAAAATGCGGTAAGTGCGCTAGTTTAACAGATAATGACAGATTTCTGACCAGTCAGCTGTATAGGGCCAGTGAATTTAGCGGGGCAGGAGCGCATGCGCGACGATTAAAAGGCAAATAATCAATTTCCTGAAACTTTCATTTATTATGTGATAAAAAGATAATATTCTGTCAAGTATAATTAGTCATAATCCTGCAGTATTAATTAACACCTACCCCTTTTTTAAACAGTACTGTGTTCAAACATGAGTGCCGTGCAATCATGAGTCATTATGCATAAATAAATAAAAACACATCTTCATAAATCTACTAAAAATGAACCTAAAATAAATTATCCTTAAAAAAAAAACAGTAATCTATAATAAATCTTCTGCATGTTTAAATTAGAAGTGAATTATAAAACGAAATCGATTATTTCATTAATAATACATGCCTTTGGCGAGCAGTTGATTCTCCGGGAATATATTTCAGTTAACTAGATTAAATATAATTTCATGCTCATGGAATCCATCAAATTTTCAAAACTTTATTGCTGTTTTAATTCCTTACGTGTTTTATATTTGTTTTATATTATTAATTTTTGCTATGAGCTATTTATGACTTTTATTATAACTATTAACTTTTCTAATAAAGATCAGTGACATGGCAACATATCGATATTGAAAATGTGAGTGGGGTTCATCTGTTTTCTAAAATTCA
Source organism: Argiope trifasciata (assembly GCA_026543055.1). NCBI lineage: Eukaryota > Metazoa > Arthropoda > Arachnida > Araneae > Araneidae > Argiope > Argiope trifasciata. The sequence continues at coordinate 334,443 of JAPMOQ010025180.1, read as the reverse complement.
CTTTATTCGTATTATGCTGATATCATAAAAAATCTTTCTTCTTCAACTTTCAGCAGAGGACAGAAGTAAAGTGATAAAATATATGATGAAATAATAAAAGCTGCTTGAATTTCTGGACACCAATGTAATTGATTGTTGAAAATTAGTCGTTTGATATTAAAAAAAAATATTTTTTACGATTTAGGAAACAAATGTGCACAGTTGTTAAATTGCTGTAACTAAAAAAACAATTTTAAAAAGTTTTGAAATAGTGTAAAACTCATTTTTGTAAAATTATGCTTTCAGAAGTTATCCTGGAAAACCCCCAAAATTCAACTTACTTTTTAATTAATTAAAAAAAATTTTTTTTGGTTTAAAGCTCCACAATTACCATTTGGCACAATTTTGTAACACCAGCTTACAACTGTGGAACCAATCTAGATTGTCAAGTTATCCACCATTATTCAAGAAGATGAAAAATGATGTAGTCAAAGAAACTTTTGCTAGCTTATGTGAAGCTTGCTGCGGAAGATTTTCCATTAATCAAAACCTAAAAGTTTTCCAGGAAGGCAGCCAATGGCTGTTAAGCATTAACTGCCTGCTAAAATATCCGATATAAGTATAATGCACTTGGGTTAAATTCTTTTACTAAAATTTCCGACGTTTACCCCAGGTGTTACCTAAGTGTTCCAAAGTCATTTTGACTTGCCAAAAATGCCCTATCACGCCTTCATCATAAATTCGCATTGACTCACCTATCGATTCTAGCTTAGTTGATTTAAACCTATCTACTATCCACAAACACAGTGGATTATAAAACGAAATTGCTTGTTTTTTTAAAAAAAGGATCGAATGATCATAAATCGAATCCACTATGCCACAGTAGAATCGGGAAGTATTTTTATTTTATTGATGTCTGATGATATTTTCATAGTATTAAATAATTTTTAACATTACTAAAATTGATATGTATTGAATGTTCCCGTTTAGTTCAAAATTATCATACAATTCAAGTGAAAGTTAAATTTTTTCCTCCTTTAGAATGTAAGTTGTAATTAGGTTTTGAAGCTCTGAATAACAGAAATTCTTCAAGAATGTCAACTTTTGATTTCAATCAGTCGGGTAAAAGACGTTGAAAATTTATATTCTTTTTTCTGCAGTTTGCGTATTAATCGCATCGCAGCAATTGTTAAAGTTAGCAGCTAATAGGTTTCTTTAGTAATTATTGTACGTCAACCGCGTACAATTAAAAATTCATAGATTAATTTATTTGATTACATGTGAGAACGTTTCAGAAAGACCACTTACATTAGTATTGTTTTGTCAGTTGAAAATTCAATACAAGAAGGCTACAAAGAAGTATCTCGAATGTAATATATAATTCAGTAACGGTTTCAAAGTTACCGATCATATGAAATAAATATATGGCTAAGAATAAGACTATCTTATCCAGTGTTAAAGTCCTTTTTGACTCGTAATTGAGATTATAGATAAGTGCGAAGGATTCATGTCATATCCTTCCTGGACTTTGATTCTCAGAAATTATAAATAAACGAGTTGCTTCCCATTCATAGAAATTTTATTATCGCATGGTGCATAACAGATTCATTCAATCCTGTTAAAACACCGCTTATTTCTCTCGTTTATATCAATAAAAAAAATGCATTTTTTTTTCCTACTGAATTTTTGTTGCTATTCTTAGCCATGGAATTGAAAAGTTGTGATAGTCGGGTTGAAAGAGGATTTATAATATTTATTTATTTTATCGACAGTAAATACCCACTTTAGATACTTTATTTTTAGTTTTTCCTGATAAAACTTGTAAAATATTGATCATAAAAATATTAAAAGACTTTTAAAGTTGAAAGTACTGAATGCTAAAAACATTAAGAAGGTAAAAGCTGAAAAGAAAAACACTAGTTTTAGTCTAATTTTTTATTAGCATCCCTATTTAAAGAAACACTAGAGCTTTTCTAGGACGGACCTCATAATTTTTAACCGCGATTAGATGGCGAGGACGATACCTGAGCTGGCACCTACCGCCCTCTCCACGTTACACCACACCAGCAGGAAGACATTAGGCCCAGACTGATTTAATGTGCACCAGGCGCGCTTACACGACGGTTTGTCGGTTGAATTGGATCACGAACTCCGGTTTCGAAGCCGAGACTTTATCACCAGGCCAAGAAAAACATTAACTTTCTTGCATACTTTCTATTAAAGGTGTTATCTCAGAGAATGCTTTATAATGCTTTGGCGTACAATAGTTACGAAGTATTTAATTTTGACGTGAAGATAGTATTTTTACTGAATCTTATCATGTAATCCTTGTTGAGGTATTTAATGATTAATCAAGGACATACGGTTAATAGTATCCGAAAATCGAATTTGAGCTTTAGATGCGTTTTTTCAGACCGATGAATATCCAGCCCTATACTTGTAGTCACAAATTTCCATGGCAAATTTGATATATTTATGTCACTACGTTTTGGAAATATTCCTTTTACGTATTTTTTAAAATACTGACAACCAGGCAGTCAGCAAGTTGTTGAATTTGGTCCAAAATGTGGCAGATGTCTCCAATATTGATGTTAAATCTGTATACCAAATTTTGTATATCTTATCTCTCTTCGTTTTGTAACTATCGTGTTAACTAACATTCAAATGGACGAACTTCCCTTGAACAGATTATACTCAAAATTTGATAGAAATCTGAAAATTCGATTAGAGACCTATATCAAATTTCAGCCGTATTGCTCAAATTGTTTTTGAATTATCTTTGTCACAGTCAGACGGATATTTTTCAAAATTGCGTTTTTGGAACTTAAGGAGGTCTTAAACTTTAAAGTTCGTGAAAATCTCAAGTTCGATTTTTTATTTTTATTTTTATGATTATTATATTTCTTCTTTACTACGTAGAGAAAGTAAAAACAGTAAACTAAAAATACTCTCTGGATCGATCTTCTTTCTGTCATTCCGTACTTTTGAAAACACATTGTAGGGCTTTGACGTTTTATGAAAGGCAGATCCCAGCAAACTCCACTTTTCCCTCTCCGAAAATAAGCACCTTAGATTTTGAAATTGAATCGGAAAGAGTTTTGTGACGAAAATTCTATTCTAGTACATTAACAGATTCTCAGCCGAGATGCTGTGTTTAGATACTTAGGTATTCTTAGAGTTTGTTGAAGTACAGAGAACATATTTCTATCATTTAATCTTCCTAAGCCCCAAATATTCATCAGAATGGAAAGAAACATATTGAAAGAACGGGGAAAACATTGACACAATAAAAATAAAGTAGTTCCAAAAAGGGCACTTAAAGCATTACCATAAAAGCATATTGCACACATGCAATTATTCGATAAGTTGTAGTTACGGTAGAATTTACAAAATTCAAAGAAAATTTGTGGAGAACTTGTTGCTACTCTAATTATGTGAAGTGTTGACTTGCAATTACGAAAATAAATTGTAAAATGCTTTAGGGTTAGGGAAATACTTCATATATTCAAAAATTGAAAAAAATATTCATCCAATGAATTGGTTTAGCTTAGAAATCTTAATCTCAATTTAGCTAACTGTAGAATAAAAACTTAGAAACCTACATGCTTTAATTTATATAGTGTGCATATGTATTCGAACAGTGTGAGAAGTGTTATAAAAAATCATTTCAATTCATTTATTTTAAAAATACATTTTTTTTTTCAGGTACGAACCAGTTCAGTTGGCGTTCAATTCTGTTGAACCCGAGGGCTGCTCGAAAGACAAAGCACCCATTATATTTGTTCATGGGTTGACTGCATCCAAAGAACTTTGGTTGGACCTACCCGAAATAACAGCTAAGGCTACAAATAGAAAAGTAAGCGATGAAATTATCTATTGCTGTGTGTGTGTATGTTTATAGAAGGATTTTAGTTGTATTGCAGTAATAACTCTGTTGTTTTAATTTCATGTGAAAATATCAAGTATCAAGGAATCAACCTCTGAGTTTTCCAAATTTGCTAGAGGAAAAATCACCTGCATTTTTTAAACTATAAATATCGAAATAATTGAATAAAATTAGGAAATTAGATTATTTTGGTATTAGTTGTAAAAAAGTTTAATTTGATATTAGTTGATAAACATACGGTTATTCCTTCATATCTGGTAAAGATACAGAATTTTATATTCACATTAAATATGAAAAATCAGAAATATTTTTCATTGGTAATTAAAAATCCTTTTCATTGCAGTTATGTTTGCAATTTACCCTACATCAACAAGAAATCTTTTAGCGTTAAAAAGCTTCGTTTATAAACGCATGGAATAGCTTTTTTTAAATAAATTTTAATGAACTTTCTTATTTTAATGAATTACTTGTTTGTAGTTCAATATCAGTTTTTTGAGCTCTAGTAAGCTTCGATTTAACCAAGGTGAGGTACGAGCTACCATTTAGCTTGAAAAAGTGACTGTAAAATCTAAAATCCTTTAAATAATAAATATAGTGAACTCACATAACGCAGTACGGGATAATTTCCGATTAATAAGAAATACCATTATATGGGATATGTACTATTATACTATTGAAGAAATTTATGGAAGTTGAAGCATTCATCTTAAGTATAACTAAACATATTATTAGTTAAATCTTAGTTTTAAATCGTAATTTTTGCTTTTATATATAAAATAATAAGTGTTATATATTTATTAATCAAAATAAGAACGATTTTTAAATAATGTTAAGATAATCTATACATAATTTTTTAGATAAATTTATACGCTAAAACTATTTATTACGCTGTATAAGAACTATATTTGCAACAATATTATCACATTTTACAGATGTTCTTATTAGGAATATTTTCCGAACTGCTATAAACAATACTTCAGATATAATATTGCTCCTGAAATTATACTGTATACTTTTAATATGAAATGTTTAATAAACATATTACGGGAGATATCCAGAAACTTTTCTATTCAATTTTATCTTGAAAATGCTACTTTCCCGTTTTCAAGTGACTTTTCGCTCACTCATTGACAAACAACAGAAATTATTTTTGGATCGTTGACTATGTTCTCGGCTGCATGCTGTAAATTCTTAGAATGTCTTTAAAAATTGAATATCCATAACATGGGAATGACGTTCTTTCATCCTATTTCCTAATGCTAAACACACACACAAATTATAACGCAACCGGCAGAGAAATATTTGAAGTTTCGAAGCATAATGCAGTAGGTGATTCTATGATAGCGAGAGAGAAGCGAAGTTTCAATGAAGGCTGTATGAATGAATGTTCATGATGGAGGAAGAAGTATATGGTGGTTTCTGAGAATATTCACCATTAGGATATTATTAATATTTTTTTCAAATTTATCATTCCTTTCCTTGCCATCAAAGCAACCTCTTTTTCGAGAAAAGCTTGCTTAACTTCGTGCCAATAAGATAAATGCTTCCATAATGCTAGCAGCTGTTTTGGAAAATAACCTAAGCATTATATTTCATTATGTAGCAACAGTGTGTTACTAATAATCGTTTTATTTGTTCAATTGTTTAATGGAACATAGTTTCTGGATACCCTAACAAAACCTTCCAATGTTTATTAGAAGGGGAGTAGATTAGGTGATCAGTGAATGTGTGAAATTCTGTCTTTTAAACTGAGAGTTTAATGCTTTAATCAAATCTTTTGGAACTACTGAGGAACTCTGATCTATTAAACGTGTGTTTAAACAAGTGTATCCTGTCCCATCAGTCTTCCTGGCATCCTAAACTTATTTTAATCATTAGAATTAATGATTTCCTGCGTCTGCCTGAAGAATCTGTGATTTGTCAGAATGAATTTAGACGATTAGATTTTTCATATTAAATAAACAAACGACGGTGTATTTACATAATTTAATGTTGCATATTATTAAAAAACAATAAACTGTGCGAATTTTAATTTTGGCAATTTATTTTCACGAATTAAAGGATGCGAAACATTTTCCACATTTCAATTCTAGACGCAATATTATTTTTTTATTAAAAAAAGTATTCAAAATCAGCGGAACAATCTAGTGTTTCTAAACATTCATTTAAAGTAAAAGTTGCTAACTGATCGCCATATCGAAAATTTATGAAATATTTTTGAAAAAAATTGAATATTTTCCCCATATTTATAAGATACTAGCCGCCTTTGGCGACCAGCTGGTTCGCCATGAGTAATGCGTTCTAAAATTTTCAATTAAATCATATATTCATTAGAAAAAAATTAAGAAATAGTTAAAGTTAAAAGATTCAGTTATTAGTAGTTAATGAGTCGGTAACTTTATTCGGAAAAACTTTTTGAGTTTAACGCTCTAATAATTTATCGATTATGCTTCCAAAATATTAAAAATGTTTTTTTCGGTGATATTGCCGAAATGTTAAATATGTTCTTTAAAGAAAGCGAAAAAGGGAAAAAATTACTGAATTGATACAGATATTGCAAACGATTATAGAAATATGCCATTAAGTCGGGATTTCAATGCATATCCTGTCTAAATTCAATCAGGTTTATTGTAAATAAGGAAGATTTATGGAATTAATGATATAGATATTGCAAACAATCATAGAAACCTTTGCGTTGCATTTATTTTTTTAGAAAATATCACATTTTTTGTTTCTTTTATTTTATCCAGTCACGTGCTAAAAGTATCATTTCTTTAGATTTATTTTGCGATGATAGTTTTTTTTATTCGAACTTCCGGCATTCTTTTATTTTATCCAGTCACGTGCTAAAAGCATGGTTAAAATATTTCTTTAAAAATTCGTTAAAAATAGAAGCTTACGTTATAAATTATAAAAAAACCTGATACCGTTAGAGAGCTAATTTTTTAATCTTTAAACGGATATAAAAATCATGTTTGTGCAATGATATTTTCGGAAGTTATAGCGGAAAAACGTCGAAATTTCGCTTAAATTTTACTTAATGCAAATTCTAATTAAAAATTCGAAAAAAGGGCTCCGAGGTGCACATTCCCGACCTCCAAGGTATACAGTGGGTAAAAAAATTTTCCGTACGGTCACTAAATTTAAGAATAATTGAGCATAATTTGTAAAGTATTGCATTTTTTCTTTAAATACTGTCTATATGTGTTTAGTATAAGTCTATACAAAGAGAGTTTTGTAAATTTTCATTTTTAAAAAACGAGAAAAGCATATTATTTGCAATATCTAAGGTAAGGTGAAAATTGCAGTGCAAAAAAAGTTTCCGTACGCTTTATGCAAATTCTTTCTGAAGTGTTTAAAACAGGCCCGCAGTAAATCTTTGACGTCAGAAAGTTAATTACTGATAAGAAAACAACATTTTGACAGTTGTTGAGTTTAAATTTGTTCTTGATCGTCTCAAAATGGAAGTTCCCAGAGCTATTCGGGAATTGGTGATTAAATTGCGAAATAATGGATTATCCATGAAAAGGATTAGTGAAAGAATTAAGAAATCGAAGTCTACTTTGCAATATATCATTGAAAGATATCGTAAACTTCATTCACTTGAGGATAGTAATCGATCTGGGAGGCCGTCAAAATTAAATCGCGTGCATAACAGAAACATCTTACGCCAAGTTCAAGAAAATCCACGAATTAGTGCACCGAAGTTGGCAGCTGATTTAATATTTGGTTACAACATTAAAGTCTCAACTCAAACCGTGAGAAATGTCATTAAAAAAAGTGGTTATCATGGAAGTGCGGCCCGGAAGAAACCCTATATAAGTTTGTACAACAGGAAAAAGCGCCTCGAGTTTGCAAAGAAGCATGTAAGCAAGCCATTATCTTTTTGGGAATCCATTCTTTTTAGCAATGAATCAAAATTTAGCATTCATGGGTCAGATGACCGAGTTATGGTGTGGAGAAAACCAAATGAACAAATGCTAACTAAGAATTTATGCGGAACTGTGAAGCACGGTGGTGGCGGTGTTATGGTGTGGGGGTGTATGAGTGCTTCTGGAGTAAGAAATTTGCAGTTCATCGAAGGAAATATGGATCGATATGGATATCTGGATATTCTTAAACAAAATGTGTTATCCAGTGCAGAGAAACTATCTCTTGGAACTGGATTTACTTTTCAGCAGGACAACAATCCTAAACACACCTCTAAGATTTGCCAAGAGTGGTGCATTTACCATGTTTAACAACAACTTCATAGCCCTCCCCAGTCACGAGATTTAAACTCCATTGAACATTTGTGGGAAGAAATTGGCCGACAACTTAAAAAATATGACATAAAAGACAAAGTTGAGCTCAAAAGTGCCATTAGTAGTATTTGGTGTAATATTTCTCCAGAAACAACAACAAAAAAAAAAAAACTTGTTGGGGTAAAGCCTCAACGTCTAACAGAGGTGATAAAGGCCAAAAGAGGGCCCACTGATCATTAAATGTATATTTTTTAAATGTATTTTGCATTTTTGTAAACTTTTTTCGTGTGCTAGGGCACCGTACGGAGACTTTTTTGTTCTATGTTTACGGCATTTTTTGAGTTTTTAAGATTTATTATTTAATTTTGTCAGTATTATCATCCTTTTAATGTGAATAATTATTAAATAATATAAGTTTTAACTCATTTTTAAGTTTTCATTTTCATCATTATGAATTTTGTGTGACAAATTAAGCTTTGATTTGCATTCGTATCTGCGTACGGAGACTTTTTTTACCCTCTGTACATGTACCAAATTTGGTATCTGTAGGTCCAACGGTCTGGTCTGTAGAGCGTCAACACACACACACACACATTGAGCTTTATTATAAGTATAGATAAATTTTTCCAGCTTGAATTTTTTGTTTCCATCATAAAATTTTAGTGTACAACACTGCAATTTTGGTGGATATTTTCTCTCAGTGACCATATCTGTGTAGTATTGCTTAACGACTTCACTACCGAAACTGAGGCCGCCTGATATTCGGGTCATCTAATTAGTTAGATGCCACTTTCTTTCCTATCTCATAACTACAGTAGAGAAAGTGTCGTCTAAATCGGCAGTCAGTGTGTTAAAAAGAAATTCCATTAACGTCTGGATGTTAATTTACGTTCATTTCGTTAATTCCATTAACATCTGTTGGGTGCCATTTCGTCTTTCACGGCGTTCTTTTCATTTCAGGTGTATGCCGTGGACTCTAGGAATCACGGAGACAGCCCGTGGTGTGATGTGTTCAACTTCGACTGCAACGTGGATGACCTTCTGCACTTCATGGACAGCATCAACGCGCCCAAAGCCATCATCATCGGGCACAGCATGGGGGGGATCACCGGCATGAAATTGGCCTTGAGAGCGGTGAGCATTTTCTTTTCGAGGCTTAAATCATTAGAGAAGAATTAAGTGTGTGAAGTCCATATTGAAATTCCGTGTATATCCAAGCGTGAATTCCTTATTTCTTGATTCTTTCTTTTTTTAATTGTTCTCTTCTATTATTGCTTATCACATTTGATTTGGACTTCTGAATCATCTCTGGTCAATTCAATAAAAATGAATCATAGAGGGATTATAGGATTCATTTTAAGTTCATTTGAATGAAGTGGAGGTTTTGTTCACCTTTTTGCTGCTAAAATACAAATTTACTGCAAATTTTAAGAAAAAAAAGTTTTGCTATTAAGCATTTTAATAAAGACGGTTTCCATAATTCACTACGAAGAATTTAGTTCTCTAGAACTAAACAATCTGATATTCTTTGTAAATTGTAAGATCAAAAGAATGTATAACGGTTTAGCCTTATTAAAGAGTAAAATCGACAAATATACAGACTCGCTTTCTTTAAGCAATAGGTTTTTATGACAACAAGTGAACCAGTATCTTCTTCAAACTTCTACTTCATATCGGAAACTTAACTACCCGAAGTGGATACTCAATTCATGTTGCTTCACTTCTTAAACACAATTGCATGCTACATGTAACTGCATCCTGTTTTAAACTATTTTGTGTTATCACGCCCTTCCTATTTCTTGTAAATTGAAGCCGTATATGTATATAACATAAATCACGGGGCACGAATTCATTCCGTTTAGACCGGGCAGCGGAAATGATTGATAAAAACGAACGGCGTTTCAACTCTTGTTTCTTTAGACTGTATTACGAAAAGGAAAAATTATAGTTCGGGGCAATAAAAATGTAAGAGATGAATCACACATGGGCGGTTTTATGATTCTTTAATAGAGGATATGACTAAAGAAGATGCAGAATTATTTACGCCCATTGAAATAAAACAAGTGAGTGAAAAAAAAAAAGAACCCTCAGATTTTTATCAGAGATTTGGATTTATTGCAGATCTCATTTGCGTTTTAAAGAATAAATTGTATCATGGAAATAACTTAATTTTAATTGAATTAATTAACATAATCGAATCCACAAGCCATTATTCTTTTCATTGTTTACTTAAACTAATAACTATCATTAAATCTGGAACAAGGATTCTTCAACTTTTTTATGTGTTTATTTTGTTTACAAAATTACTGCGTAGTTCAATCCATTCTTGAAAAATTATAATTAGAAGTGTATATACAGGGTATATTCACTTCTTCTATAATACAAGTGTATATACTGGATGTACTGTGGATCTCCAACTTATTAGAATGATCATATATATTGACAGAGACAGTTTTTGTAATCAAAACATAAGTTCGCAAACGCCAAGAGGGAAAGCTACTAGACCCCTATTAACATAAGATATGCTCCGATATCTCCATGATGTTTTTTGTTCTGAATGCCGAACTGTATTGTGAGAATATCGTAGTGTTGGGCATTTCGTGTTAAAAGAAGGGGCTTGAATCAGAAAGGTGATCAAATGACATTTTTACTCGATTAGCAAAATATATTATACAATATCTCCACGATGTTTTGCGACATTCTGAATGCCAATCAATGAAGATACCTAAACTATATTAATGGGCCTTTTCTGCCACCAGAATAATTAAATTTGAATTTCATTACTATGTTAGTGATTTCTTGGGTAGTAATGAAAATTAATGACATTTTTTTTTGAAAAATTGAAACTTTTTTTCCTTTCAGCCAGAAAGAGTAGAGAAACTCGTTGTCGAAGACATGAGCTGCCGGAAAATATCTCAGCCGATGTTGGACATGGTGTTTCTCTACATATCCTTAGGACGAGCCGCTTTAGAACAAGTGCCAGCTGACGTGGACGAAGATACGGCGAGGAAGATCATCTTCGATACTGTTCTGCAGAGTTTACCACAGGAGCTCGTAAGTTTCAGAAAATCACAATCTAAATATTGCAGGAAGATTATAATATAAACTTACGTTATAGCTAAGTTTTTAAATTACAAATGCGTGTGCACAATAAGTAATCATTCCTAGTGGATTGCTGAAGTATCGGAGCAAATAAATTGACCACAAAGTACTTTTGACCTTATTTTCAGTTCATGCAAACTGTAGGAAATCAACATGATTAACAAATCAGACTGAAATTGTATTCTTATAGGAAGAAATATTTTCAGTTACGTATAAGGATCCAAAAAGTTTTTTTAGTCCAGTAATAGATGCATAAAGTGTTAACCTTTTGCATTCGGATGGAACCTCTCGCTCACTATTCAAGATGGCGCATCATTTTGACGTTTTATTTTTAAAATGTTGATTGTTAAAAACGCCTACAGAATGCTAAAAAAAAAAAGTGGATTGATTTTTCAAATAATTTTCACTTAAAAAATTACTTAAATTTCTCAGAGCAATAAATAAAACGTTTGTATTGCGTGAATAATTATGAATCGAATTACTTTTCTAAAGGTGGGTTCAGACGAGGCTTATTATTGTCCGCAATAGAAGATCACGCCTACTTCTGGAAAATCACGTGACCACAACGGGACAATGGCAAATGATTGTCCCGTCGGGACAAACGTTGTCCGCGTTGTCTAAAGTGTTCACACGGGGACAATGCCGGGACAACAGCAGAGAGACAATGTTTGCGGACAAAAATAAGCCTCGTGTGAACCCACCTTAAGTGCAAGTGATTAAATGTCAGTAGAATTTTCAATTGAGTTGCATTCCTTTTTGTTATTCTTAGTAGTTAATTCAAATTTCCATTTTGGAAATGGATTTGAAAATATATTTAGCAACCTGAACGAGAAACTGAAGAAGCATGTTCGCAGAGAAAGGGCCGGAAATAAACGCGTGCAGACCTCACCTGCGAAAATTCAGAGCATAAAAAGCCAATTACCAGCCTGATCCCAAACTGTTGCAAAACTGTGAAATTAAGAATTGTAGCTCTGCAATTTGTTGACAGATAAAATCGCGCTGGTAGATTTTGGGAGACATTGGAAAAAGCCAAAAGTCTGAATGATTCCAAAGTTAAAGAAACTGTTGATTTTTTAAAAAAAATTTAGATTATTAATTGTAAAATAAAACGATTAAAAGCGCATACAAATTTTATCTGCTACATTTATATCTTTTGGGAAGCCGTATTTTTTTAATAGAAACATTATAATTTTATGAACTAAATACATTCCTAAAATTTTCTTGTTTGATCCATTTGATTTTGCATGAATTAGAGTGATATTCCAAATTGCATGCAGTGTTGTCATAACTTTTTACTCTGGCAGAAAACCATTCTTTTTTTTTTGAAGCAGAGTCAAAAGATACGAAGATATCAAAAAATTAAGGAATTTCCGCTTTCATTTTCTGACTACCCTTCATAAAAGTTATCAACTAATCTCCATCTATATACTGTAAAATAAAGTTTTTTCTTCGATGCTTTATATATATTTTGTTTCTGCGACATATTTAATACTGTGCACTGATTTTGTGTTGAAAGTATTTTAAAAAGAATTGTTAAAAAAATTATTTAAGAAATAATTTTAGAGTTAAGATAAATCCTTTATACATTTATTCCATTGGATAAAAACATTATGAAAAAACCTTCAAAAACGAATCAATTTTGTGCATCAAAATAATTTGCCGTGAAATATGTTTACAAATCATGGAACAAACATTTTGAAAGAAAAAAAGCATCAAAAACTAGTCTATCAACATTAACAAAAACTAGCCTAAATTAAACATTATTATGTAGCCAGCATAATACTGGATTATATTTACTCCTACATCGTATACTTGAGATTGATATACACTTGATTTGTACAGCAAATTCTATCAAGTATTCTAGTTTTTTTCTGCCCAGACGTTAAGACCTCCTGTTTTTCAATGGTGTGCATCAGCTTCCTGTTTTAATGTAAACAAATTAAACAATAGGATACTCTCAGTATATTCGTTTGGAATCTGAATAGGATGCTTAAAATTGAAGCTACAGTTTTGTTTATCATATTGTTGTCAAAGTATCTTTTGAGTTATACTTTTTGAGACTTTAGAGACTCCTTAATCTTTCCCATAACTTTTAGAGAATTATGAAGGAAAAACAAACCCAATGATATGTAAAATATGTCAAGGAGGAACTAAGCCTACTTTACAAATGGTGCATTCAATTGGTTGGGACTAGTTAAGTGCGTCTGTAATTTGTCCTAATTTAGAGAATTTTTATTGCTGTTAAATGCACGATGCTGGCCATCACAAATGTCATTAAATATTCTCTTTTAAATAAATTAATCAATGAAACTTTCGAATTAATGAAACAAATTAAATAATTGTCAATGGCATTAAGAAAGACATTTTTATTCTTTTATGTGAGCTAACGGGTTTGTTGTTGGTTTAATAAAAGTATTATATATTCACTGCAAAATGAGGGAAAGATAGGGATAATTAGGCAAAATAAGTTATTGTTAAATATTTTAGTATTGATTCTAAGAAGCATAAGCAGCAACAAGACATCATCAACTATATGATCAAAAGAAATACTTGTCATTATGTGGTGGAAAATTCATTATATATAATATATATATATATGGATGGATGCAGTATTAAAGTTGGAATAGAAAATATCTATTCCCACTTCTTTGCAGGCACAATTGCCGAACATAATTATCGTTTCATTAGCAGAAAAATAAAAGGTGGTTATTCTCAGTTAAATGGCATTATCTTTTATAAACAATTAAAAACCTTTGTTTGGATGTTATGGCATTTAATTGTTGTATTTCATGCGAGATACTAATCACTGCATTCTGGTAGATCGGAATATTGAAATTAAATCATAGTAAGACATCCGAAATTTCGTAGAGTGAGAAAAATATATCCATCTTTACGAATAATGTTTCATCAGTTGGAAAGAGCATATCTGATCTTTCCTTTTTTTTTTTTTTTTTTTTGCATCATTTCGTATAAATTTGGCGATTTGAATATAGCGCTTATCAAAGCCATTCAATTTAGAATAATGAGGGAAGGAAATTTTTCACGTGATTTTCCATAAGCTAGAAAATTGCTGCAAATATTGTAATTTTTACTGTGAATCATTGTCTAATTCAGAGATATTTGGTATCCCAAGAGTGGTAGATCCATTATTCTAATAATTAAATATAACATTGAATATTTGAGCTTTTAAAGTTTAAAATATCTAAAGTAACTATTTATTAACAAACGATTCCCAAAACATTCAAATAAATTTGGGCCAATTCTTCCTTCAAAAATTATGAAGACCTGGTTTTATTTTCAAAGGTTACATGTTGAAAAAAATGTAACTTTTTTGACAATTTGAAATTTTATATAATCTATAATATTCATAGCCATTATGTGCAAAAAAAAAAAAATTTTACAAACTCGATGTAAAGAGTAATTTTTTTTCCAAAATTACAATAATTTGAACTCTTTATGTAATTTTAGAAACTATTAAAATCTTTTTAAAAAAATATTCATTCTTTTTGCAGAATGTAATTGATTGATATACCATCATTTTCCAGATTTTTATAGGTATGCCATCTTTTTCGAATGTAAACAGTTGTAGTTTACATTCGAAAAAGTAAATCTAAAGCCACTTCAAAAGGCTCCAAGTCTTCACCAGCGCATATCCTTAAACCCATCCTTTCATAATTATCCATATTTCATTGCATTTATAATATAATCGCAATCTTATAATAATTTGTATCAATCGCCATTTAAAAAAAATTCCATATCCGCGCTCTATCAAATTAAAGCCTGAATCAAGGCTTTAGGTATCCACTCCTACGGTTATACTTTGACTCAGCATTCATCAAAAAGATGGTATATCTATAAATGTTTGAACAACAGATTACTTCACCTCAGTCGGATTGGCGAAGGAGGTTTGCACCTAAAGCCAAAGGGATATCTATAATATACTAGAATCAATTCAGATTTCTAATTAAGTTTTTGCTATTCTTGATGTTTTTTTTTAATCTTATTTTGCGAACTTCATTAGAGTTTTATTTAACCAAACGATACCGAATTCAGATTTGAAGAGGATCTAAACTATTTGAGATGCAGTACCTTTCATAAGTTAATTTAAATAGCATACTTGACGTTTGCTCACTCGAGCAATTTTTTTCCTAGCTACAGTTTTTTTGCTTATGTGTAAATTTTGTCTTCATTCCATTTGATCAACAGGGATTTGCAAACCAATTTTCATTGATTCAGTATTTCTCTTCCTTCAGTTGAATGTGATTTGTTTGGACGGAAATCGGAGAGTTCCGAGTCCGTTATTACTCACTATACACAAATTTCTTGAAAAACTGATTAATCTAACAGAAGCTTTCCTTAAAACAAAATTCTTTAGTTATAAAAATTCGTGTCTAATACTGAAAAATATTTAACTTGTTTGACAGATAAAAAATTATAATAAAATTGATTGGTACAAATGGGTAAACAATATAAAATTTTTATATACAACGCTAAAATAGTGTAACTTTTTAATTTATTGTTTAATAAATGAATTATTTTTCATGAGCTTGTAATCATAAAATGTTAATAGGATTTATTTAAATTCTGTTTTGAAACATTACTTTTACATGCATTGATTTAGTAAGTATCTTGTGGATAAAAAACATTGATTATAGTTCATTATTATGACTAACATTAATAATTATAGCTATTCTGAATCATTTCATTCTATTTAAAG
The DNA here is from genome assembly GCA_026543055.1 of Argiope trifasciata. Taxonomy (NCBI): domain Eukaryota; kingdom Metazoa; phylum Arthropoda; class Arachnida; order Araneae; family Araneidae; genus Argiope; species Argiope trifasciata. Next base: position 318,515 of record JAPMOQ010025180.1, on the reverse strand, counting down.
TTGCTATTTCTGTATTAAACCGACTCAGCAAATGAATTGGAAATTATATATTTTTCCTAATTGTAAAAGAAAATAACAGCATTGTGATTTGTTTTTCGTAATTATTATGCAAAGCTTAAATTTTGAAAGCATATACATTTAAACAAATACTGTTTTTGTAATTTTTTTATTATTTTATTCAAACTTATGTAATAGCATATTCCACTGCATTTCTTTATTAACCTCACTTTATATTGATAAATATTAATACATAAATCAGTATTTAATCTGTGATAAAGCGAGTCATTTATCTTTCTAGAAAATGTTAACGAATCCAGATAACGCTAACTTCCGCATCCAGCTGAAGCGAACCCCAGAGGGTCGGTGGGCCTTCAAATCTAACATCGACCTATTGATGAAGGCTCTCAAGAACTCTTCCGAGCTCATGACAGAACCGACTGGAGTCTATGAAGGTCCCTCGTGCTTCATTTACGGAAAGCTTTCGCCGTTCCTCGTGTAAGTATTCATGCTTTTAAATGGATGAACATTCACAAATTCTAATAGAAATTTGCAAATTATTATGTTGTAATAGGCAACTATAATAACTTAAATCGTTAAACTTTAATACATAAATGTTGTGGGTAAATGCAACGATTTGCATTAATATATAAAATATATTTATTAATATTGCAAGGACAAAACTTTACTAAACTAACATAAAACACATAAAAAGATGCATGAGCATGAAAGAACTTTAATACATAGGTGTTGTGACTAAAGGCAACAAGTAGCATTAGTATATAAAATACATTTATTAATATTGCAAGGACAAAACTTTACCAAACTAACATGAAACACATAAAATGATGTATGAGCATGAGTGGCTCGTCTCACCGTCGAGCTCTCTCTTCTGCCGCTTAAGGCGCGAAAGTATCATGTGATCAATGACGCAACATGGCTCCATACAGGATATGAGATCTGTTAATAGCTGCCACAATATGTAACTATATAACTCTAAAATCACAGAAATAAGGAATGTAAGTAATATATTTGCGTAGTACTTAATTTAGACCAATAATTAAAATTAAATAATATATTTTTTTACATAAACAAATTGATATCTAATACTATAATACGAGGAATGGTTGCCAAGTCGAAAATCGCCACAGAATTAATAAACTCCGGTAAACTTGGGGGTCTGGGATTTTTGGGCACGAGGAATCGATTGGCGCCGGTTTTGAAGCGCTACGGTCGAGCAGTTCGGAGTTACAGATAGGATATTTTCAAACTTTATTAGTTCGCCATAATGGCTACTTAAATTTTCAAGTGGTAACGTGCTGCCATCTATAGCCAATATGGCGAATTAATAAAGTTTTATGTTTATGCTGTTATAGGTTTATAATATGTTTCTTATGTATGTATATATGTTTGGTTTTTCTAAATAAATTTGTCAAAAATATTGAACTTCAACACACTTCAATCTTTACCTTTACTTTACCTTTGTATAGAATAGTTCCCTTTCCAAACTCTAACTTTGTTTAGAATAGTGCACTTTAACCGGTTATCTTTTCACCAATGGTTTCACAAATTTTCTTATGGCATGTATTGTTTTGATAAATCACAATTGAAAATTTAAATCTTCGAGTTAGCTTCGATACCTGTTTTCTCCGAGCGGAGCTCGGTCACCCGCTGGTGAAATAAAATACGTAAAATTTTGAAAATAGCATTTTTTTTAAATGATTGTTCGACATTTTAAAAAAAACTCTTAGCTTCTTTTTTATCAGTATGTATTTCTAATTCCATAACTGATATTTATTTTGGCTTAAATTTATTTATTTTATGTCTAATATTTTTTTAAAAGCTAAAAAATTCAGTGTGGTATGCTTGAATCAAATGTTAAGGAAAGAATTATTACTCTGATCTGATTTTTATGTGCATATTAAGGCAGTCCCTTGATATTTTTTCTTATATATTCTGGGTTGTTTTGGCTTAAAAATTTGCATAAAATTTCTTATTTTTCAAGCTTTTATCGAATGAAATTGCATGACATAAAAAAATTAGAATTGTATTAGATAATTTAATGATGAATTAGAAATCAATACAAAGATGAAGCATCTAAAAAAGATTGCGGTTTCCTTGTATTTAAAGAAGATACGTTACTTAATCAAATGATACATTCTGTTTGATTTGAGAATTTGTTGAATGCAAGCAATAAGAATTATAGTTTGATGATTCTTTGTGTTTTGTTTTGTGTACGAATTGTTTTTCAGAGTGGGAAATTTTATCAAATTACTATCCTTCTAAGTAATTTTCGAATATTCACCGATAAGAATATAACAATGAAAAACGAATATTATCTATAGTATTAGCTAAAGTGGATACCCAACAGTATGTTTGGTCTCTCGTTTTAAAAGCAGGAAGTGTGACGGAAGGATGGCAGGATGTGCGAAACAAAAATTACATCGATGAGAAACGGAGAGAAATTAGCTGGAGGTGATTAGCAGCTCTTGGCAGTTGAGTACTCTTTAAATAGATACGGTGGGGAAAGATGTATACGAAGAATTCGCGAGAAGTTCATTGCTTCGTGAGGTAAAAAAAAAAAAAAAAAAAAAATGCATGGAAAGCAATTGTTCTTCTTTTCTACTATTGTAATTATGATCTAAAGTAGAACATCTTGTATATTTTTTACACCGCTTGCAAGCGTCTTTTAAGATAAAGAAGAGGGGAAAAGCATACCCGATTCTATTTTTGACCCTTTTTTCTGAATCATTTATGTGAACTTAGAATGGTACGGATAAAAGAATGGAAATAGAAATATTTGGTGCATTTTAAGTTGAATATATTGAAAATGTTTAAAAATCGACAAAATGCCATGGCAACAAAATTAACTGCGCGATCTGTTATAAGATCGAAACCCACCTAGAAATACGATCATTAGAAGAAATTCGTCACCGAAATTGTTTAAATTAGAATCCCTTCATTGATCACGAAAATTATATTTTAAAATTTGTCATTATTAAATTTTCAATGCCATGGAAACGAAACGAAATAAACTCTTTTATCCATACATAAATATAATACTTTTAATCTCTTGAACCAATAAAATAATTTAACACGTTGACTGCGAGATAACTCGTAGATTGCGTTCTTTTCTAGGACGCTAACTACGAGATACCTCGTACAGTGTTTACTTGCCATTTTTGTGCAACTACGAATCAACTCGTAGTATATCAGTGCTAATATCAATAGATTACTTCTGGGAAAAGAGCAAAAAAAATCAATACTGTCTTGCAACAACAGAAAATTTATTAAAAAAAGGAAAAAAAATATATATAAGTAATTCAAATTGTCATTTTAAGCCAGATTTCCGAAAATTGCCGTGGCATTTAGCGTGTTAATATTTTCATCAGATTGCGCATCCTACTTAAGCTATATACTGTTAAATCAATCTATGTGAAAATATAAAGAAATCTTAATTAAGTAAATTGTGTGTTAGTGACTTTTTCCTTTAAAAATTATTTGTTAATCTGAAAGAGTAAAATTTGATTATTGGTATTTTACTATGAAAAAGAACCCATGCTGAAAAAAAAAATTCAAAAACAAAACAAAAAGTATGAAATGAAATTTCGTAACTTTATTTTGTATCTTACACTATATTTATCAACCATGTTTTCATCACATTTTAGAAACTTATATCTTCTGAATCCCCCCCCCCTCCACTTCCTTTTTCCCTTTTTTATTTGTCAGACGTTTTAGATATTAAAATTAGCAACCGTTGTTCAAAATCGTTATAGTTTATATGCTGAGGTACAATCATACAAAGATTATCTAATCAATTTGAGTTACATTATAATAAAGCTCAATATGTGTGTGTCCTCTATAGGCCAGACCTTCACTCTACTGCTACTAAATTTGGCATGTGTATACCTTGAGGACCTTGAATGTGCACCTCGGAGCTTTTTTCTAATTTTTAATTAGAATTTTAATTAATTAAAAATTAACCTAAATTTTGTCATTTTTTTTCCGCTTTAACTTCCGAAAATATTATCGCACAAAAATAATTTTTACATCAAATTAAAGAACAAAAAATATCTTTTTAGTGATGCGAATACTTTAACCTATAAATTAAGTTTCGATTTTTAATAGATTTTTTAAAGAAATATTTTTCAACAATATATTTCGGAAAAAATGAAAATAAAACTTAATCCGTTCGAGTACGTACGTCAATGGGGGAAAAAATAGCTTTTTTCAACATGTTGCCATCACATTGGCAGTTAGGATTAAGTTAAAATTAAAAAATAAATGAACTGTTATTGCAAATTAAATATATAATTGTGTAATTTTCAGCGCATGTCTGCATGAAGTAAAAAAAAAAAAAAAAAAAAAAAAAAATCGAAAAAGGATATTTTCTGAGAAGTAAATGGAGAAAAATTCTATGATTTTTTATATCTATATTAATAATTCAATAAAACAGTTGAAGGCAAACGCTGTTTAGGATAATCACTTTAATCTAATATGAAGCATGCATCTGCTAACAAAATGATCTAAATGAACTAGATAATTATATTTTATGTAACCTGAGTCAATTAATGATTCAAAATTGTGAATTTTAAGTTTTTACTTAGGCCCACTGTCCTTTGAATTCTATTTAAAATATATTCTTGAGACACTAATATTTTAAATAGAAATTGTTGAAATATAATCGAGTAAATCAAACGCTAACATTGACTACTTCATGAAATTTGAATATGACTTCTATAAAACGGGCGATTTTAAACCACTTCAGCGACCGTCTCAAAGAACTTACTCTAATCTTTGACCAAATTTCTTATAGCATGTGCCCTATGATTATAAAAATGTTGATTGTTCTAGAAGTGTTATGCAGAAATTTCATAAATGTTTCAGATTTGACTCAGAGGATAGAAATATGTATTTATTTACTTAAAAGTTGAAGTATGAAGAGTATTTCGCAGAATATGAACCAAAGGAATGTGTAAAATTTATTCTTCATAATTCTTTCATAGATTTATTTGACTGAAATGAAATATTTCAATCTGCATCTTTTAAATGTTTTTGCATCTTTTAAATAAAACTAAAAAATGAATTTTACGACGAATCAGTTAAATTTTTGTTGAATAACTTTTTTAAGATTTATAAATTATGGAAATTTATCTGTAGTGCACATACAACTTAAATGCCAAATCACTTTGCTTTCAATTTTCTCATTAAAAAGACAATGTTTGTTTCAGTAAAAAAGGTTTTTATATTAATTGCAGTTTAACATTTCCACTTTAATTTAAAGTAGAAATTTTATGGACGCTGACAGAAAATTACGGAGAGAGATAAGTTATTCAACTATTTAAGGACTACATAATAGTATGAATGAACTACTGAATTACATAACTATCAAAATCTGAGGCTTAAAAATATTTTGCAGAAAAAGTCACTTAGACACCAAGTTATATGAAATAATATTTAATTGAAACTTTTAGCGAGCATTAATATTGGCGAACCAGATGGTCGTCAAAGGCGGCTAGTATTTTAATGAATGTTAAATTTTGTCACTTCAAGAATTAATTTTGTTTCATTCTTCGTAATTGTTCTATTATTTTCAAAAAGATTATAATTTTTCGATTATTCAGAATGTAATTTTAGGATTCATTCTATTAATAAACAAATGGGAGAGATCATTAAAAACTTTCAAGCATATTTTCCATTAAAGGTCTTGTTCCATTTTGTCTACACATGTGCGCCTATCGTGTGTGATTGATAATGCACGTGCATGCACCTTTTTACAATAGTACGAAGCGCAAAATTCCTATTTCAGTTTCTCAGTTAAGGAAAGAAAGTTTCTGGAAGGTATTAGTTGAAAAGAAGATACCTATTGGTTAAATTCTATATTGGTCTAGGTAAGCTTTGTAAAGTAAAATATCATCAATATGTCTTATCTATTTTGATTTTTAAAAATGTAAATTTCAATTTCTTAGAAAGAGGGCTTTTTCTTATATATTGTAGCTGAGATAAGCCTTGTGTTAACTACAGTCATAGATAACACTCGATAATCTTAACTCCAAACTTTATTCAAGGAACTAAATCTTGCATCTGTTTTTTGACTTCTATCTTCCAGATTTTGAATTACAGAAAATTCTAGAACGATCGGGAAACTACTAAACAATTTTTAGGTAACTTGAGTGCAGTCTGATACGAACTTACGAACTGTCGATTTCAGTTCACAACATTCAACCACTGAGCCATTCAGTCCGCGTCAAATTAAAACAAGTTTCATTACAATATTTTTAAATTGTATAAAATTTGAATCGTATAATTTTCTGAAATTTTTAAAGCCTTTATTAATTATTCCCTTTTTGTGTGTGTATCTTTTTCAGAGGGCTGGACGAAGCAAACATTCGAAAGCACTTTCCGAATGCGAAAATGGTTGGAATCGACAATGCGACGCATTCCGTCCACACTGATTGCCCCCGTGAATTTACAGACGCACTTCTCAACTTTCTACAAGCATGAGAGCTCTATTTCATGTGTCAAATAAATCTAGCAAATGCGCCTGTCTACTTGCAGCACCATTTTTAAGTTTTTGAAAGTATATCATTTACATAATTGTATATTTTACAATGAAATATGAAGATTTTGCACTTTTGGTTTCCTTGAGTTTATTTCACACCTTCTTTTAAATTTTGTAATAATTAAATTGAAATTGAAATTACAATACGCTCCCAAGTATCCGGCCTAATGTGGTCGAAGAATTGGCCGCATAACAAAGAATCCGAAGTTCTGTGAATTCATTTCTTTGCCCATGAATATCAAAAAACAAAGTTTTTAGGTTAAAACTCACTGTTAGAATACGTATTTTCTCACTTCTTATTGAGTATTAAGGCCTCCATTCATCTTAATGCGAACTCAGCCGGTGCCCGTAACGTGTCGTGTCAAAATGAAGCGCTCTGTACTAATAGTTTATATATTGCTCTGTACATTTCAAGAATTTATTAAAGTAAAAATTAGCTAAAGAATATAAACTGTTTGCATTTTAACAAAAATACTGTAATGCCCAATTTAAATGCTTGGAATAAAAACAAAATCGTAGGCCCAATTCATAAGGAAATTGGTGCAACTGATTTTATTTTTCACTGATAAATGAATGCATTGATTTTATTCATATTTCCTAACGCTATTCTTTTTTCAAAAACTATGAAATATTGTAAAAACAAAACGTTATTTGAATATAATTATACTGTTACACAATTTTTTTTGCATGTATTTAAGTTATATGGTCAAAAATTAAAATTAGAAAAATAGCAGTTAATGAGATAAATCGCAAACTCTTTTTTTTTTAAAAAAGGAAAAACAAATTTTGAATCAAATACTTCAAGTTAGAAAAAACAGTGTATCAAAATTGCTCTATTGAAAGTATCTGAGATTTGTTTCATTGCTTTACTTAATGAGAGTTGTGCAAGATTTGATTTCTGAAAGTTTACAGTCGCTTATCAAAGTTTATTTATTTTGAAATTAATTCTGTTAAGTATAAAATATATGAAAATATTCATCGTGCAGAGTCTCTCCATTGATTGAAATCGGCTTTAATTTCTTAAAACATTCGCTGCCATGGTTTGCGATCATGATTCGGGTCGATTATCTAATTAGATGACCTTCTTCTTTTGTATTCCTTACTACTGTAGAGACGGGACTATTTAATAACGTAATAGTTGTAAATTATAACAGCAATAATAGCGCAGTGTCAACGTGTTATGTCTTCTATATATCTGTATTAAATTACAGTTATGTTAAAAACAAAACAAAACTGAAATCTACTATCGCAAATTTCAAGTTTCGCAATCGCTAAAATTTAAAAAGAAAAAAAAAAGCGATCTCAAAATCAGTCGAGTTAAAAAAAAAATTTCTTGGGGCCAGAATATTTTTTCATGTTATAGTTTAAACCCATTTTAAATAATTACATGTCTATCAGATTGTGCATGCATCGATATTAAAAATAAAAAACAAAAAGTTTTTTTTTTCCCCCGTTTTAAAATTGTTTGCGCTGAAAAACTTCTTTTTCGAAGTCAAAATTAACGAATTATTATGACCTTCTTTTGGTGAGAATCTGTTTTAAACTGGGTTGGAGAGATTACGTAACTATTGTATTGCACAAACGTCAGTTTTTTTATAAACAGAGTATTGTTTTTCCCACCTCAAAATCATCCGATTGAAAATGAATTAAAAAAGAAATATTACTATGTTAATGTAACTTTTGATACCTTCCTTCTGTTTCGCGTTGATTGCCGTTTTCTTCTTCGGTCTATAACTTCTTACGACTATGCCCTTTATTTTCTGCCCAAGCATTTTAATGCTTTTCAAATCTCATTAACGTCATGCTTTCACGTGATTAAAAAAAAGACAAAAGTTTTATGAAATTGTCTTGCTATTTATTATAACTTAGTGTGTAAATTTTTAATTTCCATACGGATTATACATTTTAAGTTTTCAAATATTAAAGTATTCTCCTTCAATTTTGTTAGTCATTTCTCACTCTCATTTTTTATGAGCTAAGGCGCACTCCCTGACTGTCAAAAGAGTTACTAACATTTTTTTTTTCCTAATGTAATATGAAGGTCAAAGGGTTCTCGTAAAAGAATTTTGGTTTCTTGACTAGAATATCAGTAATTTGATTATATATTACACGATTTTCTGAACTCAGTGAATGTCAAATCTAAGGTCAGGGAAACGTCTTTCAACTGGTGTCAAGTGACAGTTTGAAAAGATGCTGCTTGTTTACATGTCATCCCAGGTATCTGAAGATAATTTAAACTTATAAAAGCCATCCCAAAGGAGGTCTTGTGTAGGTTCAAAACAGGGAATTAAAACTATAGCTAAACTAATCCAATCTGACATCACAAAAAGTCATATTTCGAGAGAAATTTTGACTTTTAAATGAACGAAGTATTTAAATTTCCACTCGTAAGTGAATAAAATCCGTTCACACAAATTTCTTTATCTGTTTTTCCGCTTTCAAGTGAACATGATAGCTGGATGGATGAAATTTAGGTAAGAATTTTGCATCAAAATTGGGATTTGAGCCAAATTTGGAACGAAATTCGTCAATGGATCTAACCAATTACCGGTTTATACACTCGCTATACATGTAAACGTGATGTTTCAACAAATGCATTATCTTAAGTTAAAATTTTACTTGTTACCTTGTTGCTAAAATTGTTGTTCTATAACTAATTTTGTGTTTTATTTTTTAAAATACATATTCGATTTTCTTTACTGTGCACACAACTCCAAAATACGGTGGCATGAAAACAAAAAAATAAGCAGTCGTGGCGTTCTTTGTTTCGCCCAACGCCTAATATTTTTATGTTGATGAAGTTGGCAGCATTGGCAAGTTAGCGCAAAAGATATTGGGGGACCACTCCCATTTTTTATTATTACTGTATCTAAAATATTTATTACAAATATGTCAAAAATAATCTGGTGTGACCGAAAGGGCGCCAAAAGTCTAACTCTGTCAGGATAGACTATTAAAATCAATAAATCATGCCAATTTAGTTAAAAATACATTTAATAATATTAAAGGACATGATTTACAAGGGGACAAAACTATTGAGGACAATAACATTTAACATATATGCATAAAAATAATACTCGGGGATTACATCATGCTTTACGTTCGCTTCCAAGACATGGACTGATTGTTCATCGTAACGACCGATAGAGGGCCGAGGAACAGTTACGGTTACACTGGTAAATTAAAAGATACTGTCACAGCAATTTCTTTATTCCAACATGAACTAAAATTTATCAATGCTCCTCACATCTCAGAATTATATATAGATTTACAACATTGTAATAAAAATTTGCATATCCGATTGCATTTACCACTTTTCTTCTTTAAAAGGCAATATCATTATTTTGATTAAGAACCAAAAATAGAAGTTGCGGTCTTAGTAAAAATCTGTTTATATTGATTGAATTAAAGAATTGCTATATTTTAAGCCTTAAGTATGCATGGAACCCAGTGTATTCGGAGTAACGCCCATGAAGAATTAAAGTTAAGACCTTGTGTCCATTTCATTCTACAAAACGGAATTGTCTACCTGATTATATTCTTTTGACTTCGTTTTTTTGAATCATTTAACCACAGAACATTCGGCAGATTTGATATTGAATAATCAACTCCACATGATTGTTTTACCAGTAAGCAGTAACCTACACAGATGAATAAAAACTATAACAAAGCTCTGGCTGTGTTCGGGAATAGCGTTCCAGTCCAATTTAGTTGAACCGTCTTATTTTAATAAAGACAAGGTAAATACAGGAACATTTTTTTTTCTGTTTAATAATTTCTTGGATATTTCTAAGATTTTATTAAAACAAATAATATATCCATCACTAAAAAACATTTGTTAACAAATTTTTAATAATTTTTTATATCTCACCTATTATGGTTTTATATCGCCATTACTCTGTTTTTCAAGAAGCTTTCTGATTTTCAAAAGAACTTATTTATAAATAATGAATCGAATGTGTTTCGATTCGAATGAGAAATTATGAAATTCCTAGAATATTTGATTATTTTAAATGTTTGTTGGCAAAAAGACGTACTTCTAATAAAATAGTAAAACAGCGATTTTAACACGTAATTATTTTGAAAGTTAAATCTACCATTTAGTTTTAATTCAGGTAAAATCGTAGATTTACCTTTCAAAATAATTTTTATATTGTCAGTTAGAATAGGTAATGCAATTCAGACATAATTAAAAATTATTATTCAAACTTTAGTTTCAAAAATGAAATTAATTATGATGAATGTCAGACTTTTATAAAAATGGCAGTTGCATTTTGCAAATTGATTTCCTTCATGATAATACACGAAGAAATATCTATCTACAAGTGTTACATCAAAAACCGATTCTAATTTTCTTAAAATCTTTTAAACCCAAATTTTGGTCTTCATATTTGGAGTTTAAAGTTGTAAAAAATAGATTTAAAATGCCCTTGATGGAAGCATTATAAAGAGCAAAATAATAAATGTTGTCCAAAAAGCGCCAATATGTGTTGGGGAAATAAATAATATCGTAACAACAAATTTTGAAATCTTTTCTTTTTAATTTCAATTTCTTTTATTTTTTATATATTATTTAAATTTACCTTTTGATGTCTGTTATTAACACTACTTTTCGTCGTTTTTATTCATCAACACAAATTTTTTGGATTACTTTCCAACAAGGTACTATTTTCCTATTTCTGAAACGCATGCTATTAAAATAAAACTTTTTTTGTAACTAATATTTTTTTTAGGTTTTGATTAAAAAAAAATTGAGGTTTTAGTTTTAATCACCAGTATCTTTTCTTGATGAAAAAGTTTGTGTTGGTGTAGAAAGTTAAAAATAAACAAACGAAGTGTTTAATTCACTTTAAAATTCCACTAATATGTGCATTTTGATAATTTGAAACAAATTATTAGAAACAATTTTCAGGCTTTTGGACTAAAAAAGTGTTGAAAAATTTAAATGTAACGGTTAATAAGAGTAGATTCAATTTAAAATAATTGCAGCTGAAAACCGCGAATCGGAATAAAAACTCCAAATCTATTTGGATCTACCTCTTTATCATAAATACGTCAAATCAATAGTTTAGTAACTAAATTATCATAACAAATTACTATAAAATAAAAAGATAGATTTACTATCAATGTACTATATATCAATCGAATTTTATTCAGAATATACCAGGGATACGTTGACCAGAAGGTAGATTGCTAATCATTAAATCCATCTGAAGCCTTGCTTCCTTCTTACGCCAATCGCGTGCTTTGGAGCTTTGAGATTATTTATCGAGTAAAGTATAGCCTTCGTCTTCCAATAATTTTAAGGTATACAAAATAAGATTGCAATCCATATTGTTGCACAACAGCCATTTTAAAACAGCTATTGTGTAACTAACATCAAAAGAAAACGTTTAATTAAGATCAAATATGAGTTTGAGTTCATTTGTGTTTTATGACACAAAAGCCAGCACTGCCTAATTATCAAATATGAAGCATGTCATTGTCTTTTAATTTCTACAGAACATCTTCAAATGTGAACGATCAAAGGTTATGCTTGTTAATAGATGCTTGGTGAGATCAACTGTGCTTCCCTTCCTTTCATGCATTCGTTTTGAATATCACTTCCCAGTTTGATCAGAAAATATCATCCTTTGTGCTACTATTTGAAGGCACTGAATATCATGTGTTTGAAATTTTTTTTTATATTTTAATTGAAAATCAATAAGAATATTTTTATCTGTTAGCTTGCCTACTTTATGCTGTCTAACATGGACTGGTCAAGGGAATCTTCTCCGGTCAAGTCCTTTCATGAAGGTCAAGAGCAGTCAAAAACTTGCTCCCAAGTAAATGTTTTTAAATTTTCTCATGGTTATTTAGTATAATTCATGAGAATCATTTTATATATCTCAAAACTACAGTATTTGTTTGAGGATTTACCTGTTGCTTAAGTAACGATACCATATTTACTAATTCTCAAATCCTATCGATTTTTTCCCACTGTTTTCCAGCATAAAATGAAGTTTTTAAACATCCATGTGTGTTTGTGAATCGTTTATTCAACTAAATTGTATAACTGCAGTGCTAGAGGTTAAAGGAGTTAGATTAAAGTGTATTTTTCTCTCTTTTGAATTATTAAAAAAATATTTTCATGTACTTGTCTTATATCAAGCTCAGTTTTTTATCTCCAATCACCACGAAAATATGCAAAGTAAGTGGTAAATTTTATAAAAAATCTTATGTAATTGGTGTTCAAATGAGGTGTTGGAGCATCATTCGAATGTGAATTTATCATATTCTTTAAGTTTGTAACCTAATATTCCATCCATTTACGTTGCATTTGAAATAATGAAATCATTAATCTATCAAATACTTTGCTCTCTAATTGAATAAATACTTTTTCGAAAAAGGGTAATTTATTTATAAATCATAAAGGAAACTGTAAACAAGTAAAATGCTTATTAATAATGATTAAAAGTCAATTTCAAAGGTAACATTTTCGTCTCAGTTTCGATTTCTCAAAGTTAGGACATTTAACCCTTAACTGGAGAGGTGAAATTTTGGGACTTAAGTGGGGAAATGCTCCTGTCTACGAGACCGCATTTCTTTTACACTCAAATTAAATCGCCTAATGAACGTATTAGTATGAAAAACTGCCAATATATTTTTCAGATATTTTTCTTGATATATATATATATATATATATATATATACACATGTTTAAAAAAATTTTCAAAGTATATTATCATTGCAAAAAGTCAATGTGTTGGTACATACATTTTCTTATACAGAAAACAATATAACGTAAAATTCAATAATTATATCTCTCTATATATAAGACGCATTTGTTGTCTGTCTATTTGCCTGTTCCTTTATAACTCAAGATACAGAAAACCAAATAACGTGAAATTTGGTACACGCACACATGGGGAAGGTTCTTAAGCAGGTTTCGTTCCATCCCTATCCTCACTCTGGCCTCCTCAAGCCAAAACTAGAGCTCCATGTGCCTGTTCTGAGCCATGTGATAATGGACCAAAAAAAGAAAAGAAAAAAGGGAAATCGTGCAAGTTGGTCATTAAGAGGTATTTTGAATGTTTTTGTGGTGATGATGAGATGATGAGGATGTAAGTAAAAGTGATGGTCATACATGTGTAAGGTGGGAGAAGGGGGGAGGTGAGGTAGGAAGGTAAGAGGTTTCCCAGGCAAATGTTGCAAGAGACACAGACAGGAGATGATGGATATCCCCTGTGTCGTCGCTGAAAACCAGTTGATAGTGGCAATGTTGTCCCTGGTAGACCACCTGAATCTGGAATGTTGGAGGATGTTGACAACTCTTGGATTGCACCCTATTCTCCATCACTCTGCAGAATCTTCAAAGCTCACATAAATGTGAAGTACTGCAACTCATTCAAAAGCATCAAGTACATTTGCAAATATGTTACCAAGGGAAGTGATGCAGCCATGTTTGCTGTTGCAAATGAAATGCCGAACAGGCTTGATGAGGTTACCACTTATTAACAAGGACGATACATTAGTAGCATTGAGGCAGTGTGGCGTATGCTCAACTTTCCCATCCATCAAAGGCATCCAACAGTTGTTCTCTTGGCACATTCGGCTGACACTCCACCAAAGACTACATTAGCAGCCTTTTTTTTTATCTCTGCAAAACAGACCCTCTTGCAAAGGCATTGCTTTATTCTGAAGTGTCGAGACATTTTCACTGGGATGCTAGTCAAAAGGTCTCAAATCCAAAAAAAAAGGGTGTACCTCTTGCAGATTTCCCGGGATATGTGACAGACAATGTCTTTGGAAGAGTGTACACTGTGCATCCTAACAACAGAGAAGCATTCCACATGTGCCTCCTATTGCACAATGTTCGAGGACCAATATCATTTGAAGATATCAAAACTGTTATTTGAGAGATGAGGATAGTGACTTCCTTGAAATAAAGCCATGCAGCACATACACTGAGGCATGCCAAGTGCTGGGACTGCTGGAAGATGATTCTCATTGGTACCAGGCAAGAGGCAGCTGTGTCTCAGTCACCAGCACAGCTCCGTAACCTCTTTGCCATTTTGGTTGCCTATGTGGCTTAAATAAACCTATCACATTGTGGGAAAATCATAAGACATGAAAGAGAATTTTTTGCACCAGGCAAGACGAAATAATCCAACAAAAAATATTAAATACTATGATGCTCTCTTCAACAATACTTTTCTCATCTTGGAAGATAAAATTCTATCTATAAATGGCGAAAAGCTGGCACTGTATGGTTTGCCAGAACCAGTGCATGATCAACCTGAATTGGCAAGTAAGGATGTCTTGAGGGAAACTAGTTATGATGTTCAAGCACTTCGAGCCTACATGGCAGCAAATGTGCCAAGACTTACTACAGATCAGCAGAAAGCCTTTATAGCTATCACTGGAATGATTGGAAGTGCATGGCATTGCTGCAGGAGGCATTGTCTTTTTGGATGCACCAAGTGGCACAAGCAAGACTTTTCTACTCAATTTTCTATTGGCTTTTGTGATGAAAGAGAAAGATATGGCTGTGGCTGTCACCTTCTCTGGCAGAGCAGCAACTCTGCTTGTTGGTGGTCAAACAGCACATTCGGCCTACAAGTTGCCACTGGACTTGGCCAGATCAGACATTGCCACTTGCAGTATTTCCAAGGGCTCAGGACAGGGACATATTCTCAAAACCTGCAAGCTAATTGTCTAGGATGAGGCTACCATGAGTCACAGAAATGCTTTCCATGCTCTTGACAAGACATAATAGGATTTGCGAGGCAGTTCTGCAATAATCGGTGGAGCAACTGTTGTCCTTGCAGTTCCTGATGCAAAACATGTATATGCATAATTGTAATTATTTAATAAAAAGTAAATAAAAATTTTCTTTGTTGATCGAAATAGGAATTGACTTTTAAATTTTTTTAAATATTACTTTTTCTATTAATTTTGAGAAATTTTTGGCGTCACAGTGATAATTTAATTTTAGCATATCAAATATAAGATTTTGATCCACCGAACATGGGACAAATCTTTATTTAATTTTTGGGTAGGAGGGGGCAGAAAATCACGAGTAGTTTTTAATAGCTCATTATTACGATTCTTATTATTGACCCTGTTGCTGTTTAATGCATTGCTTACCGATTTCTTTGGTATACCTTTCGATTTTGCTTCCCATCGGCAATAAAAAGTATACATTGTCTCCATTTTATTGAAGCATATTTGCATGTTAAATTGCTAAAAAAAGGAAAGGGGTAATTATTACAATAACTTTTAAGAAGTAATTACGTTGATTTTTATAAATCAAAACTTTATGGTTTACTACTTCTGATTTTAAATTTTCTTATTAACTTTCTGACGTAACAGTTGATTAAAATTTTTGATTGGATAATGTCTCCTATTTGGGACATATATTATCCCGGTCTGTTTTTGTGGTTGAAATAGCAATATGAGAACATATAACAATATTGCAATTTCGTAGATTGTATGACTAACCCTTCGTTAGATACAATCATTATTTAGATTTGTTATGATTTTTACCCAAATGACGAAACCTTACCAACTATTATTATAAGGCTCGCCAGATGGCTTCTCTAGTACATAAAAATTAGATATTGGTTCTAAAGATAGGTCAAAATTACTGAAACGTGAAACGTGCAAATTGTTTTTTAATATCAAATTCTACAGTTCAATGCACAAGTCGCTCGTCATTAAAAGCGAAGGTGTTAAGTGTTGAGGTGGTCTGATTGTATTCATGGTTTGGAATCCGAAAATGGCGAATTCGAGACTCAATTTCACCCCAAATTTATGCGTTTAGTGTTCATAAAATCTGCCTGTAAGATAAATCTTCCCAAACTGATGAGTTGCGGGCATTTGAAAAGTAGGTGATGGTTTCAATGTCAACCAAGTTATCTAATCAACGTTCGAAATGGCAGAGACCGCCTAAAATGGTGGTCACGAATTTCTCATAATTTTTGAATAAAAAATAGGAAAGAAAAATATTTTCTTAAAGTAAGTATTAAATAAGAAAATTGCACATTTATACAGTTTATCTGTTGTCAGTGTCATGCCGATCAGAATGTTCTTATATCTTGAATATTTGCTGGGAAACTCTAAATTCTCTTGAAGAAAAAAAGACTACTTAGATTGTTTCTTACAGGGTTTGCTTTGAGGTAATTACGTGCGACGATGGCGGAGTTCCTACCGTCGTGTGTGTAAACGCTAGATTACAGCGAATCCCGTTGGTAAATTCGTCTTCGAGGAAAAAGTCCGATTTGTGTGTAACCAGACTTATTGTGCCGAAATTAAACTGAACTGCTTTAATCCTCCTTCTTAAATGTTTATTTGGTGAAATCGTTCATAAATATTAGTAAGATGAGTTTTCAGAGTACATACTTCTTTAATCTCGCCCCCTTCGTTAATGGATGATAAAATATCGATGCTTTTTATTTGGTATAAAAGTGTAACAACAACCTTACCAATATTTAAAAAAAATATTTCTCGAGGAATTTACCGAGATGCCTTTTCTGCTGTAAATGGAATAGTGATAGTTTCGAATAATTTTTAGTCGAATTTTTTATCAAGTAATTTTAAATTTAATCTCACTTTAGACTGTTACTGCAGTTATGTAAAATTTACTCCAGTTTGAATTCACTTCATTTCAATTTTTATGACTACAGATATTATGAAATCCCTCGTGTCAATCTTTATTTTTAAATCTATGTAACTTGATTAAAAATTTGAATGGTAAATAAACGAAGCTAAAATTGAGAAGAAAAATTATTCTATCTCTATCTAGGACAAGGATTCATAATTACTCCTTAAAATATCAATATTGTTTGTCTGAATTCATTGAAATTTCTAAATTTCTGCTGCATATACTGTCTAATTACAAGTTAATGAAGAATATTGTATTTTCTCTATAAAAGATTTCTCATTTCTCTTGTTCTACCGTAGCAGCTTCATCCGTACACCTGCCGACGTGATTTCATCAGCTCATTGCATTACATCGCAGATTTAAAGCAACTCGTTGGGAAATTAAAGAAAGCGAAATAATTATTAATATATGCATGCAGAGAGATACCATTCCTAATGTTCAGCTGCCTTAAATCATTACCTTTTTGATAGATGATGCAAGCATAAAGCCTCGATTCATTTTATGTGTCTGAATTGTATGCATTATAACTGGTCATAGATCACCTTATCATACTCATTATTTAAAAATGAGAATGTTATAATAATAGCAAGGAATTCGCCATCATTTTATGGCAGCAACTGAAATTCGTATCCAATAATTTTCGCGTTTGAAATCTGAATTTGATTTATGGATTAACTTCTTTTGCTCCATCATAGTCTCTTTAGCATCATTCATCGTTATAAAAACGTGTTAATCGAAACGAAATTTGTAAAAAGTCATAGATTTTTGTTTGAGTATGATATATTGCTAATTTTGAGCTATGATATGTATAATATTTTTAGAAATATATTAAGTATTCTTAGCATTTCTTGAGAAACAAACAGGCTTAAACTATTTTACAGTCACGTTTATTACTGTTTATAAGATGAATACCAGAAAATGATTTTCTGTTGAATCTCAATTATCGTATCTTTGAAACTGTTGGTTTCATTTTTGAACGTAAGACTCCTGGATAGATTATAAAATGATCTCTTATTGCTCATTGCTTAAAATTCCTATCTGAACGACATTTTTAAATTCCATCCTGAATTATAGGTAAGATATTTGCTCTGTATTGTAATTATTTTTACATATTTTAGCTGTAGTAATTTCAATACATAATATCTCCAAAAATATTTAGATATGAGAGTAAATTATCGGTATTTTGTCTGAAAATAATTGTCTGCTTTATCTAATCGGTGATTGAAATCGAGAAGATTTATGAATGCGGATGTCTGGTATTGATTCACAATTTTATCAAATTAAAAAAAATCATGGATTATACATAAATTGAGTTTAAATGTACATGTCATTTTTTTATTTCGCATAGAAATTATTTATTCATATATATTGTCTATAAAATACTTTAATTAATAATTTGTTAACAATTTTTAGACTATTATATTTGCGAGGAGTGTATTTTTTCATAGTTTTCAATTTATTTTAACTCCTTTAAACTTATATTTTATACAATTTTGAAATACTAAATGGAAACACAACATAATTTAATACAAACTAAACATTACTGTAGCCTTTAATACTATTTTCTAATAAATAATCTAGATAACAATAAAAAAAAGCTATTCCTAAAATTTATGCGATAGACACTTTCATTTTGAAAAATAAAATTCATCAAAACTCACATCATTGATGACAGAGATTTGTTTTTATATTCAAAAGGGCCATGGTGACTTGGTGGTAAGTCCTCGGCTTCGGAACTAGGGAGTTTCAGGTTCGAGGCCTGATTTTCTCGAAGAATCACAGTGTAAGAAGGTCTGGTGTACATTACATCCTTCGGGGAAAGACGCCCTCTAGCTGATATGGTGTTGAAGTTTGGAGAGTTAGGGTGCCCGCTCAGGTGGCATCCTCGTCATCTGACCTGGTTCAAAACTTAGAGGTCCATCCCAAAATATCCCTAGTGTTGCATTAAAACTTGATGTTAATATAACTAAACATATATTCAAAGATTTTACTAATTTTTGAAAATTTAAAACTCAAAGTTTAAAAAGTGAATTTACCCTGTGATTGATAGCTTCTTAATATCATAGTTTGTCATAAAGTTTTAGAGAAATTATAGCTCTCTATAAATCAGTGAAAAATTTATATACAATTTAATTTATAGAGTTGTTAAAAATCTCGTAAATAAGATCGATTCAGTTTTGCATTGTAAATTAATACCTCTATTACATTTTATCACAAGAGCGAAACTCAAGTTCTTTGCATATGTAAAAGATTACTCATTTCCAAGTTAATTTACTTTTCAAGGTCGAACAGCTTGAATAACATTTTAGTCACCATTAACTTAACTATTACATTTCCCCCTTCATTTTCTTTCTTTATTATTTTAGTTATATTTAAAAAGCACTTTCCCATTTCTTTGTCGGTGTAATTTTTTTTATCTTTTCCACGCGTCACTGTCAATTGTCCGCGATAAAATGAGCGGATAACACATAAATCAGCCTTGACTCAGTCTACCGCCTACTGTTGAGGAAGGCTGTCGTTTTGGACCACTGCTCTTCTGAATAATAAACGAATATTAAATCATGACGAAGTAAGTCATTTTTTTATATATATATTTAGAAAAAGTTTTATGTATTTTGTATTTTTTTGGTCCCAGAATTAAAAAAAAAAAGAAATTGGATTACTCACTGTGGCATTTTTAAATATTGTCAGGTTGAGTGTTTTTTTTTTTTTTTTTTTTTTTTTTGCATGATTGGTTTAATATAAAACTTCTGAAACTTTGGATTTCCTCTTCAAAAGAGGTCGTGTTCGAGAGCCCGTCTTTATTTCATTATCCACTAGTAAGAAAAATAGTGTTAAAAACGCGTTTCGATTTTTTTAAATATTGTTCAAAAAAGCTATCTCACAATTTAGCTTCATCAGACTGGTAATGAATGTTTCATTTTTCAATTCTTATTATTATTTCACATTCTCTCTCTATATATTTATTTATATGTCTTGTTCAAATTTTCAATCGTTAATAAAATAATTTATATTCATCCACTCAAGTTCCAATACATTTTTAAAAACTTTTAGTTGATGACACTTGATGTTAATACAGTTTTTTTCCAATTATTAATTCATTTATTAAAGTAAATTAATTTTTAATACTTTGAAACGAGTTTTAGCACTTTGTAATGAAAATGAAAATCAGCAGTCAGTAGCTCAATCGGTTAAAATGTAAGGGTTTCAGTATTTTTCACGTGAAGGTGAAGAATGCGAGTTCAATTCTTGCGAAAATTTATTTTTTGATAATTTTTTTTAATAAAAAGTAACTAAAATACAAAAATTTCTTTGTTGACCTTAGTAGGAATTTAACTGATTTTTTAAAATATTACTTGTTCAAGAATTTCGTGACTAAAACTGCATTTGTCAATTTTATTTTTTACGTATGTGCAGCAGTTCCTGTATTTTCTCATTTGGTTAATAGATAGCGATGCCTGATTAGATACACATCCCTATTACATTACGGTTGTAAATAAGGAGATGTGATATTGTTCTATTATGATGCTCTCGCATAAATCTCTTGTTTTCGTGGTTTGTGCGAAATATGACCATCAAAGAAATGTTCTCGAAAACATGGATCCTCTTGCTTCCATTGCAAGGATCATAATGATTTTCATTCCACTACATATCTATATGTGTGCACATAAATTGAGATAAGAGTTTTCGTTCTCTCTCTCTCTGTGTGTGTGTGTGTGCGTGTGTATGTGGAAGACGACTTTTTGTTAGCCATATGGATTTTTCTATTGATATGCTCATGAAGATTTCTTACGTGTGAAAAATAATAATTTATCTGCACCTTATATTCAGTTTGTTTGTTTTAAGTGTAGATAAATTAATAAATGTACTGTTTGTGCATCTGGCCTTTTAAGAGAAATGATTGATTGCTTGCTACTTAGTTTTTTTAAACCGAAATAAAAATCACGTGGTGATTTTTTTTATTTCCATTTCAAGCATGACATATTTAATTGAGCTTAAATGACAATAATATGGAGTTATTAAGTATTATTTTGAGAGTTTAGGGGATTCTTCAAACTATGAAATGAAAGAATTAAAAAATAACGAAGAGAAAAATGAAATAGGATGTACGAAATAAATAACAGGAGGACACCCTATTTTATTATCTCTTTAACTCTTTAGCCGTTCTCTCCTGCCCGTAAAAAATTATGTTTTTCCTCTGTTTTTTGCCGCATTAGAACAAACAAAAATAAAAACTGAAACAAGTAAGCATTTTGAAGTTTTAAAATGTTAAAGAACGTTTGAAGCACGTTACGGCCTCCCTGCAGAAATTTCACTCGAACAGGCAGGGCACGTTACGGGCAATGAAGAGATTAAATGCTATTTTACATTAGTTTCAGAAGAATAACCGAAGTTTTATTTCCCATGGGAATTGGCGAGGGTTTTACAATTTAGTGTGATGACACATTTAAGAGATTTTGAAATATTTAGATTACTTTGTCTCTCTGATTCAATTTAGCATACGAGTTATTTCTTTCAATAGCAGAATTTTTTTATATGAATGGATTTATAATAATTGTTATACAATTCAAAGAAGCTTAAAAATTATCTGTAGTATAATATATAAAAAATGTATGTAATCATATTATTAGGAATAGTAATTTCTTAAATGGGAATAAATTATCAGTTGAAGTTTAATCCGCCAATATACACAAAAGCAATGAATTTAAATAAACGTACCTCAAAATTTAAATAACTGAATTGAATTGAAAAAGAGAACATTTTAATTATCTATGCGATTATGCATTTTATAAATGAGGGCTTTCATTGAAAATTTTAATAAAAAGTTTCGTTGAAACAAATTATTAGAATTTTATATTACTTAACTTGCGTGTATGGGAAAAAGATAACTCATGCAGGTGTAGATGAATGTGCTTGGCATCTTGTCTAAAACACACAGATTTGTATAAAATTTGAATAAAATAAATTCAAGGAAAGAAGTATTCCTAAATATGTATTCGACTTTCTTCTTTATGTTTTACAACTAAAAAAGCAAGATAATTAAAAAGACTGTACCAAGATATAGGTTCATATTCATAATGAAAATGTTATACATATTATAATAATTATGTTTTTTTATCTAGTTGATGGCGTTCAAGCTTTAAAAAAAGTACTGTTCAGAATTTTAATTCTTTTTTCTTTGCATGGCCGTTGTCAAACTGTGCAGTAAAAATAAATGTTTATACGTGTGGGAAACAATCACAAATTTAGAAAATTTGTAAAAATTCGAGAGAAAAAAATATTACAATTATCAATTCGGCATTGTCGAAAAGAAAGTAGTTTTTAATTTTAAGATGTCACGAATACCTCTATTCTTTCTTAAAATATATATATATCAAGTCATTCTGATGCGTTTAGAGAATAAAATTAAAAATGATCAGTTGCATATTTTGGGCTAGTCGTTATAAGAACGGTAGTTGCAAAAAATGGGCAAAAAAAAAGTGAAGAAAAACAATGTTTTCAGTTTTTTTAAACAGACCTGTAAAAATGTCAAAAGTAGCTGAGGCTTTAAATTTGGTTTAACTTGGAGTTTTGATCTTGGATTTAATTGATTTTCGTTGTTGAATGCTTGCGTTTGAATTCAAATGAAATCACCAATGGGTTCAATACTATGTTTAATTCAGAGTAATTAAAATTTAGAGTCTCCTTCTATGTGCTAATTAAAATAATCGCGTTTCTATAAGTAACAGTAAAAATGGTGAGAGTTGATAAGCTTTATGTTCGTTTTTGAAATAAACCTTGTATAGTCAAATAACAAAAATGTTTTCGCGTATTATCGGGATTAGTATTTGGAATGGTAAAGGTCAGTTTGGGTACGTGAAAAACTAACAATATGACCTCGCCAAAGTTTGAAAATCCGAAAACATTTTATAGTAAAGTCAATATTATTGCAGTCGATCAGACTAGCTCATTCCAATTTTATCAATGAATTTAAATGCTTACTTTTCACATTTAAAGCTATTGATATGTCCATTGAATAAACTCACTTTAAACTTGATCGATTTTTTTTTTGCATAAGAAATGTTAAAGATTTAAACTTTAGTGTTCTCAGTATATTGATTAAAAGAGCACATAATTACTTTGTAAGTTAAATATCACTGTTTGCACTAAATTTTCATTTATTTAAGCGTTTTTTCTTTTATGAAATACAAGTTTTCTTCCACACATTTTTTGAATATTTCATATTTTTCACGATAAAATGTTTTACAATTTTTTATGGTTTTATTTTTTGGATAAAAGTCGAAAAATGATATAAAGTGAAAACGACCTATTCAATATTTCGAACTTTGCTTATATTATACTACTTAAAACGCACAGTTTCTTGCATTGTAATTTATAATGAAACAGTTATTTAAATTAATTTAGTAAAAATGTTGAATCAGTATGAGAATGCATCTAAATTAATTGACTTTAAATTGAAAGAATTTTTTAAGGTAAAAAAATCAATCTATCAGCGTTGCAATGGTTCGCATGACACTATTTTACGAAAATCGCATTTTTGCATCGCACTTTCATGGTCTTTGAGAATAAAAACTGTATCTCATTCAGAATCTTATTTAATAAATAGAGATGTAACATTGTGCCTATGTTATCTATGATCTTGACAAATCAAGATTATGATATCATCTTGTGGACTTGACAGATTGTGAAACTTTCATTAAATTTGAACAGTGAGGGACTTGCAGAAGGGTAAACTTACCACCACAGGATGATTAATATATTTATATATATTCGTATTTAGGTTATCTTGATCAAAGGGAAAGAAATTGGATGAAATTTTCATTTCCATATAATCATTTAAATATTTTCCTCATTGCAATGAGCGCATTTTGCACTGAAAGTCTTAAAGATATTTCCAACTCTTAAAGATTAAGGATCGCTAATCTATAAACAGATAAAACACCTCAATAGTTTTGATCAATAGATAGATTTCAATATTTGATCGTCAATAGTTAAGTAGTTTTGGGATTATTTGAATTTGTACTCCTTCTAAAATCATGAATTTGAGCTATTAAAAGACAAGTTACATAAAGTATTTAATATTCAATGACAAGTCACATTAAGTATTTAATTGACAATGACGTTGCATAAAGTATTTTACAGATAATTTTAAACAGCTGTAGGATTGGCGAACCATGTGATCGCCAAAGGCGGCTAGTATTAGAATAAAAACGTACCATAAAATTTCTTGACTAAATATGGAGAATAATTGGACATTTTATCAAATGTATTTTAAATCTTCCTATGATGCTTAGAAAGGCAAGTAAATGGTTAGACAATGATTCAGTTATCTAATTCAAAAACGTTAACGGATATTCAAGGTATGCTGGGCTGTTATTATTATTTTTTTAACTTTCTTGTATATGAAGCATTCAGAAATTAAAGTAAATGGCAAAAAAAAAAAAAAATCTAATTCAGGTTTTGAAGAGTCTCCGCGTTTTAGACCTCCCTGAGAAAGAAAAATACACGAACACGTCAACTAACTGGAAAAATAACTATCTGTCCGGAGTTTTGTCTGTCTGTGACAAAGATGATTGAAAACTCAAGTTTTGCTAGCAAACTATAACGATCTTTGATTCAGGAGGATTACGTTGACATGATGATTACGTTGTTTGATGATTTCATGAAGTTTGAATCATGCCCCCCCCCCCTTCTTTTTAAACTACTTTTTATTTTGGGTGATTTTCACTTCTAAAATTCTTTTTTGTTAATTCATAATTTTAACGTATTGTTGGAGCTATTTTAAATAAGTATTCAATATGCATGTGTTCTTAAAATGCTCATGATTCATCTAATTATTAAATTATTTTCATCAGATGATTGCTTAAAATTAATTTAAACTCCCTATAACTATATAATTTTGCAATGTAAAAATTTTTTCCGGTAATAATTTGCCTCATTTTTTAAAATTATAAAATGTGAATCTTTATTTAAAATCCACTGTGGGGAAATTTGCAAATAATTTACAAGCATCGATTGATAGGGCTCTGGTATCAAAGGTAGCACAAATGTTTTTGTCTACTTTTACAATTCTTTTATCTTCAAGATACCAGTGTATATTGCAGTGACTACTATGACATGTTTTATATCTTTTGGAATAAAATGCTTAAGTAGACATTTAACGATTATAAAAACGTTTAGCTCAAAGAAGTCGCTCGTAGAGATTTGTAATCTCAATCAAGAACTACCAGAACGCGACTACAAAGAGAAAATAGAATATCTTCTGATTTTGAACCGTTTCCATATAGGTGTTCCTCGAAACAACATCAAACATTTTATTTCGTATGATTTTTAAAAAGTGAATTTCTAATCACGACTTTTTTTTAGTTAAAAATAGCTCTTTCAACCTCCGATTCACATTTATAAATGGAAATATAACATGCAAACAAGTCACAAAATGAACTCAGTCATGCAATGGGAAAACATTTTTAATAAAATTGCGCAAAAAATTATAATTGCGCATGAAAAAAATTCATCTTTTATCTGTCTACTAAAATTTAATGAACCATAGACAGTTTTATGCAACAACTACACGCAGGTACAGGTTAGAATGATTAATATGAAAACCACAAAACAGAAATTGGTTCCTGATTATACTGAAAAATAATAAAATATATCTTGAACATGCAAAATTTCACATTGGAGACCCCGTGATTAAAAAAACATTGAGTTTATTCAAATTATTATATTGTTAAAAATTTAATCAATATAACATCATCTACATTTGGATAATCATATAATTATAGTCACATAATATTCACATAATTTCAAATCAATATACTGATTTACATTTTTTAAGAACATGAACTAATAAAAAAACATTCAGATACATAAAAATATTTCGTTTTATTTTATTGTTTATACTTTTGCCAT
Source organism: Argiope trifasciata (assembly GCA_026543055.1). Lineage (NCBI taxonomy): Eukaryota > Metazoa > Arthropoda > Arachnida > Araneae > Araneidae > Argiope > Argiope trifasciata. The sequence continues at coordinate 292,398 of JAPMOQ010025180.1, read as the reverse complement.
ATTTTGCAAAGTATTAAGACACCAGATCTCTTATAATAAGGTAGAAGGCCGAAGACCAAAAAGTTTCCCAAATATGCTCCACGGAAACTTCTGGACGGAAACTTCTCTGATCAGATGTTTCCTTTCTAGCTTTTATTACTCACAGAGAAAATATAGCCGCCGTCTTACGATCTTGACCTGTCTGAAAGCAAAACAGAAAAAAGTGTGGCTAAAAGTAATATTCAAAATAACTTCTACACATTTTTATTTATGTTAAGTAGTAGTTTCTCAGTATTGTTAAAATAATACGCAAGCTATTGCCATTTTCAAAAATTGCAGATTGTGTTTTGGTAGAAAAATTATTATTCAGTGGGCTGATTATCGAAGTAAAATATAGTTACTAATTCAATATATAAAAATAGAAAATATGGTAAAAAGATTATTTTAAGAGATAATGTATTGATTTAATATAAAATTATTAAATTAGTCTTTTATCGAAAATTTAGAAAGCTACGTATATTCAGAAACAGCAATTAAAAGAAGATAAATCAACATTTTTTTTGTCAAAGCCCCCCCCCCAAAAAAAAACCATGTAAAATTCTTTATAAGGGGATTTTTCGCAACCACGTCTTTTACGCAACAGTACAAATGAGCTTTAAGTATCGTTAAAAAGGAAGAGTTAAATGACATTGAAAATAGCATAGTTGCAATAACCTCAATAAAAGTTGGAAAGGAATTTTTAAATGTTTGTAAGAGCAGATAACATAAGTCAATTGTCTATTTATGAATCAAAATTTCTTAAAAGACGACCGGAAATAAAAAGTACAAAAATTCATTGTTAGTACTCAAGAGATCTAAGAATGTATCAAATAAGTAATATAATATGTTTTTATTTAAAAAAAAAACAAGCTAATTCTTTTATTTCATTTAAAATGTAATTGAAAAAGACTTACATTTTTCTATATTTTAATAGAATAAAAAATAGTAATTATAATTTATAACAAATTGTTTTATATTATTGAATTAATTAAAAAGTATTTTTTAATTTTATTTTTATCCAATTTAGGCGCAGGATGATGGGAAAAAAAGGAACGGAAAATATATGACGAATAAACTCTTGACATTTCGGTTACGGAAAAACAGTTGTTTAACAACTGCATCGATGCTGACTAATAAGCACTTGATCTGAATTGGATGTTGCTTAATTTTTTTCTACTTTCAATGAACTGCTTTAAAATATTTAGGGAATTATGGATTTAAACAAAGCAATTAATGGGCTTATAAGCGATTAGGATTCTAAGAATATATATATAAATATAGGTGAGCTATTTTAGTAGTTACACATTTAAATAATATAATTTTTGACAATTTTTTATCATGGATTTTTTTTGCAAGTAATATATTGAGAAACACATAACTGAATGTTGTTGTTGTTGTTACTTATGGCCTTTTAGAAGCCCGCTTTTACAGCGATTTAAGCCTAAATTAGCGTCCTTATTTTTTCAGTTGCGCCAACTAGGGCCAAGAGTACGACTTAGCTACGTTATGCTTCACATTCGCTTGCACTACCCCTTTTTGCAAGAGACCACAATAACAGTACTCACATATAGAACATAAAATAATAACCATCCCCGAACCGGGACTCGATTCCGGGACGCCCAGATCACGGATTATTATTATTGAACGTGAATAAGATGATATGAATTTTTTCCCCGGCTAGCTAGATTCGGTGTTATCCTACTTTTTTTTATTGGAACTTACAATATAAGGCTAATAATTCTCTTGATATTGCTTCAAGACTGAACGCTTATTTACCTTAATTAAATATAGCTATTTGAAGCATCTGTTACTTCCGTTTAGAAAAACATTCCATGTTATTAGCTTTCTACACCCCATGAGGTCCATCTACCTTTAAAAAACATGAAAACATGATACGTATGATATAAGGTATATGTAACCTATGGAAAAGTCTACATAATTACTTATACATATATTTTGTCAAACAAATGGTTTATGACTTTTAAAATAGTACTCGTTACTCTTTTGTAGTTCATAAAAATATTTTATATACCAGTAAAATAGTTAAAAGCATTAAAAAGGGTCATTACAGTAATTATACCAATTTTAACTACGCGTAAATCTATTTTTTCATTTCTCGTTATTTCTGCCATTTATTGCCAAAAATCGAATGACTTAATAGAAATTCTCTTGGCATTTAAAGGTCTTTGCATTTAAAATACTCTTTCTTCCTTTTCTTCTTTTTCTTTCTGTCCTTTTTTTTGGTCCATAATATTTCTCTATTACTAAACATGATTATAAAAGGAAGCAAATTAATTATCTTTGCCTGTACTCATTATTCTTTTGTTGTCTGAATATTGCTAAATGCAAAAATCCTAATAATGCTAATTAATAAATCAAAATTTTTTGTGAGCATTTTTTATCTAATGTCTATGAAACAAATGAAACATTTCCCGGCTTAAAAATTATATAAGTGAAAGCCTTAAAGAGTTGAACTTTCAAAAATATCAATAATTATGGAGCATAAGTAATAATTTATGAATGTCAAAGAAAGTATTTTTTTTTTAAATTGCTTGTTAAATTGATAAAACATTCATCTTGCATTGAACAATAACTCCATTGAAGGAACCAGGATGAAATAATAGGCGGAGTTTTCCTTATATTAGATAATAGCTTTAATAAGTAGTTTTTTCTGATTGGGATTTTTTTTCACCATGTAGTTATTATCATTTCTAAATCGTTAAGACTTAATTTGTCAAAAAAAGCTTATTATAATACAAATTAAAATAACAATAATGCTTATTTTGAAAAATGACATTTTATCGTAACAAGAAAATATGGGTGCCTTCATTTTGCGTCAACAAAAAAAGTAAATTCTAAAGATCTAATCATTGTATTTGATGAATTTCATCAACTTCAGTGAAAGCACTTTTCTACTCAAATGACGGCATGCCACCAAACTCAGATTATTCTACATTGAATCATGAGCGAAACAAAATTTCCAAAAACTGACCTAAAAATTGAAAAAAAAAAATCTATTAGACCGAGATCTAAACGTGGTAACAATTATAAATCTAAATTCTAAATTGCTATTATATCTCATAAAACTTTTCCTACTGGTAATTTTTAGAGTTTATTTTATTTAGAGGAATATTTAATGGATTACCATGAACTTTTTTCGTTTACTTCATTATGAAATGTTGCTCATTTGGCTCTTTAATATGAAAACTATTTATTAATATCATAATGTGATATTTAATATAATCTTAATACTTCCGTAGTAAATCTGTTCTTAAATAGCATTAAAAATGATACTAATTATGTTTAAGTTTTCCATAAGATATTTTTTGTTATATCCTTTGATATCCTTTTGTAAAATTAAACTTCACAGACTACGTATGATTTTATGCAGTAGGAACGACACGAAATTAGAAAACAGTTAATTCTGTCTAAAATGGGATAAATTTTTTATAAATAATTGGTTTGGCGAATTCGCCCTGAAACTTCCCATTTGCTATAGACCAGGAATTTTTCCTTCATTTCTTTTTGTTACCTGAGCCCATATAAATATATAATTAAGAAGCAAATATTCTACAGACGTCTGTGAACGTGACTGAGCGACTTGCGGTTTCTTTTAATAAGGGGTCATAATCAAGACGTCTACATTCTTATTCTTCCTGTGATTCAACCCTCGACGTTCAGACAAATATTTAATATATTTTTCTGACTTCAGGGCAGAAATTGATGTGAAAGGGAAATAGGTCATTTTTTGATGAAGTGTGAACTCTATTTTATAATATTCGTTTCTTTTTTTCAAAATTAGTTTTAAAAGCAAGAGAACTTAGCATCTTAGTTTGTTTTCAAACGATATATTCGGGAAATTCTATATCAATGTGATCCAAAATCTTGAACATGTGAAAACTGAGGCGAAAGAATAAAGAATAGACAGTATAAGCAAAGAGAAAAAAGTAGAAAGATTATACATATTGTTCTGATTTTTTTTTTGAAATTATATACATATATTTCAGTTTGTCTCTATGAAGGAAAAAGATCCGTCATTTTCACTCTCAAGTGAAATTGTTACCGCGGATAATTTTTTAGCATTTTAATTTAGTATATATTTGTGATTTATATGTTTATGAAACTTTCTGTTGCGATGTGCACAGTTAAATTTACATTTACGTGAAATAAAAGAGTGTTGTAATTGAATTTCTATTTGGCTAATACATTGTGCCAAGAAGCAATTAAAATTTTTTGATCAAATGAAAATGTAGTTATATTCATTAGGGTCTATAATTGTCTTAAAAGTATAATAAAACTTTAAAAAAATAGAAAATGTTGATTAGGCCGATTGTTACCAAACACTCTCAATGAAAGCGACTGAAGTTTTGAAATAAAGTTTTCAGATTTAAAAACAGACAATCACCAGTATGGCACGTGGGGTTCCTCTTCATTATATCTCGGAATACAAAAGAATTGAAAAGAGATTATAATTTGGAAAGCAATTAGAAATAAATGTGCAGATAGTAAATATCATTAAAGAATTGACTAATAATAAAGTAGCTTTTGGTGAGATGTACAAAACTTTGTTCTTACTATAAATATTTGCTAATGTCATATGTTCTTTTCCTTCTAATTTAAAACTGGTTTTAAAATATATAAAGTAAATTTAAACTCCTTCCTTCGAATCTTTTTTGTTTGCTTGTTTATTGACTGTGGAAAGCTCTCTCTCTCTCTTTTTAAAAAAAATCATGTTTGCTCTCTTATTTCTGTTGAACAAACACATTATGACTAGATATGTTAGATCAAAACTTAAGAGGACAGAATTTTCTAATAAAAGAAATGAATGGTTCACATCATAGCAAAATACTTGATAGAGCCATTTGCAACTTCTTCAACTATTGACAAACGTTTCTCTTTCATTTTTGTAATGTCTGTTTATTTACTTATAGAATGCAAATATATCTCCCTTCTTGATTTATTTATGTTTTTCATTTATATGCATAAAGTTTATGATCGAATTGATGTTAAAGTGTCCTTTAATCGTATGCAGGGCAGTGATTTTAATTTTTTTTACAATATCGAAATGCAAATAACTGAAATCTGACATATTTTCACAAAATGTAACATTTTATTTCTCATCCAAATTTTAATTATCTTTTTTATTAACTATACTATAATTAGTCTATTCAACATATATTTTAATGGCATAGCTGATTATTATGTTTGTCAGAACAATGTTACCGACAGATATATAAATGCCACTTGTATACTCCCCACATAACAGAAAACAGCCTTCTAGAGCAGAAGCTACCTGTCAATCAATGTTATTTGAAAGAATGAACAGTGTATTTTGATTTCTTTACCTCACAGATTCCACAATGAAACACAATGAATGAGATTTTTCACATTCGCAGAGATTATACATTGCAATATTTTTTTAAAGCTTTTACTGAGTGAAATCAATTCATGCTTTCGTGACGATTGTCAAATGCGGCGCATTGATGAAATCAATTAATTCTCACATAAGACATTTCATAGTGAGAAGATTTTTCATTTTGCAATTCAGTGTAATAGGGTAAAAAAAGACAATTTTGCAAAATAGTGCAGAACAATATGCAATTAAATGGGGTTTATATTGTTCCATAAAACTCCAACACAACTCGTCAAATATAAAAAAATGACATGCGCAACTAGGGTTCCCATGTGACTATGATATCATTCAAATAGATATTGTATAATTTTAGAAATTCGGTAGAAATAGGGCTTGTTTTCACAATTTAATGTGCAATCAGCTATAAAAAAAACAAGCACATGTCGTTTGTTACTTGTGTAAAAATGTGAGCATAAAAATTTAGATTTTCATAAATAAATAAATAATTCTGTTTGTGAATAGTTTAATTTTCCTCGCATGATTTTGAAACATATTTCTGTATGTAAACTTTAGCATGGTTTATTTTTACTCCATCATTTATGATACTTTTCCTAATATTTTGTAAAAGCAGCTTTCATTTTTAAGAAAATCGAATTTTATTTTTAAGTATGCCGAAGTTGCAAAGTCTGTGCTACTTTTCAAATAATAACGTAATTTTATCGGTTTTTTTTTGTCTTAGATACGAACCCGTGCCATTAGTGTACAATTTAGTGGAACCTGATGGAGGTGCGACAGACAAACCACCTGTAATAATCCTCCATGGTTTGACTGCTTCAAAAGAGTATTGGTATGACATTCCAAAGACTGTCGCAAACGCAACAAAACGAAAGGCGAGTATATTCATATGTTGTAGAAGTTTCGAGACTATTTTCTAGGATGTTCTATTTTACATACATTTAATATTAGATGTTGTTTAAAATGAATATTTTTCAGAAATGTAAAAATTTTATTTGCTGACGCAGCTGACAAGATTCGTGATTTTCCAAGCAGTTTTAATTACATTAATTTTGGAATTTACATAGTTGTTTAACTATGGGCTTGTTTTAATTAGATTATTCTTTGAATTTGCATATTTAGCTTAGTTAAATTTATTTTTATTATATTATTCTTGATATTTGCGTGTATAGCTTAGTCACATTTGTTTTAATTAGCTTGTTCTTAGCATTTACAGATTTTATTAGATTTGCTTTTATTTAATTGCTCTTTGAATTTGCATAGTTGTTTAACTATGAACTTATTTTGATTAGATTGTTCTTCGAGTTTGAATATTTAATTAACAATTTGTTTTGATTAAATTACTCTTGTAATTTACGTCTTTAAGTCATTAGGATTTACTTTCCTTGATTGTTCTTGAAATTTATACTTGTGTTCAATTAAGACTTGCTTTCATCAAATGTTCTTGGAATTTATACTTTTCTTTAATTATGAACTTGTTTTAACTAAATTATTCTAGAAGTTAACTGATATTTTTTAGTAAAGACTTGCTTCAATTAGATAACATAGTGATCTAATAAAAATTTTATATTATTTTAGCCAGGAACTTATTTTGATTGAATTGTTTTTGAAAAACTTTTGTTTTTGGCTGGAGATTTTTTAATGATATTGTTTATGCAATATTGAATGTTATGATGCGTAGGTACAGTTATTTAGAGACGGAAATAAAATATTTTCGTAGGTGTATGCGTTGGATTCCAGAAACCATGGAGATAGTCCATGGAGTGATGTATTCAATTTCAAGTGCAATGTGGACGATCTTCTGCACTTCATGGACACCATCAAGGCTCCAAAAGCTATTCTTATTGGACACAGTATGGGAGGAATTACCAGCATCAAGACTGCTCTGAGAGCGGTAAGATAAAAAAAAAAATGATGTTTAACTCTCTTATTGAAAATATTGTTTTCTTTTCTTTGTGATAACTGTAAGTGCTGTCAAATGCAATTCCAGTTGACATTTGAAGAAAGAATGCCGTATGAACAATGAGAAACTTTGCGAGAATTTCTGAAGACCATATGGCTATAGGAAGATTTTGAAAACTTTTTTTAAAAAGGAATTTAGCCTCAAAAAACATAGCATATCAGTAGAAAAATGAAATAATCATTTTTTCCCGAAATAATCCGTATGCCCAAAAATATTTTAGTCTCAGCTGGAATTAAATGCTATGGATTGTTTAGATTTTTACTTAATTAAACATGTATAAATTTATCAAAACAAAATAACGAGCTTCAATTTTTTTTAAAACTGTAAAATATTCTGATATGGTGCATATTACCCCTGAAAAATATTTTTTTAAAATTAGGCAATATATTAGGGTAATTATAGCATTGATATAAGTAAAAAAGATTTTGCATTGAAATTTTGTAAGAAATTGCACTAATAATAAGGAATTATCTCTATTGAAACTATACAGTATGGAAGAAATACCTAATTCATCTACCTGGATAGTTTATTTAAAAAACTGACAAATGTAAGTGAATGGATTTTTCGTGCCACTTGATTGAAGCTTTTTAAATTGACTTGTTTTTTAAAGGCTGATTATATTTGAGACCTTTTTTCAGATGGAAAACAGATTCCAGAATTATTTTCTTCTAAAAATTTTATCGTAACATCAAAATTCGAAAATATATAAAGAAGTTACTGGAATTTTAAGATGCCTCATGTTCCAAATTTATGTATATATTACCAGCAAAGTATGAAGCCTGACATTTTATAGAGTACCTTGGCATTGTATACAATGCCTAAAAGTAGCTAGCAATATTTGAAACGATTCATAATTCAGACATTTTCAAGAAATTCTTTAGACTGCTAAATGAAAAACCTGCAAAGTATGAAATACATCTCCGATTCGAACAGGCAAAACAAGGGATTTCAATCATGTGCTCCAGGCATCTCCGATTCGTTTCAAATATCGCATGGCAGGGACGTAATTTTTGACACGCGTCAAACTGCATCAGGTGCACTTAGCGTACAAATATATGCGATATCACTATTCATTTTATGCCCTAAGAACTTGTTTAGAATTAAATATATTCCTGACCATAAAATTACTCTACAATCAATTACAATTTCTCTGTCCAGAGGAAGCAGCAAAGGAATTCTAAAATGTATGCATAAAATAAAGAGTCAAAATGTGAATGTTTTTAGATGAAAATTGCAATGAATTGTAATTCAAACTGTCATTCAAGTATACCAAGTTGTAACAAATATATTAATCTTAAAATTTTTTTATGTGAAAATTTTCTTTTCCTTAATAAGAAAGATAAAAATTTGGTTTAGCAAAAATTTCATTTTTCTTTAAGTATTTTGAATTAATACCTTTTAATGGCATTCTCATTATTTTTTCAAAATAACATTTGTATTTTATAGGAATTCACATCATTTATATAATAGCTTTATAGGACCATTTTCTATACTTCGCCGAAATATCATTTATCATTCTATAGAATTTTTAGATAATATATACAATGCCTAAGGAAAGTATGTAATAATTTTCATATTTCATACTTTGCCTAAAACATCCAGTATCATACACAATGCCTAGAAATTCTCTAGAATGCCGTTGTTTCATATTTTATCAGTAACGTATAAAGAATATTCAGACCATCAGTAGGAAAGGTAATTTCAAATGATATTGAAGGATATTTTTACTGATTCTTAGAGAGAACGCTGATTTTCTAAGGAGTGAACAAAATAATCTTTGACTATAAGCTGTAAGTAACACGTTTATGGGAAAATGTATCATTAAGCCAAAGAATGAACTCCTTCCCTTTTGTATTTGGATTGTTAGATATTTAAATTTTAACTATTTTAAATCTGTCATTGCTTTCTATTTCAAATATACCACATTTTTCCCAACAGCCTGAGCGAGTTGAAAAGGCTGTCATAGAAGATATGACTGTCAGCAAAATCAACACACAGATAATTGAGATGATCTATAATAAGATAGGATTGGCGAGAAAAGCAGTTGAAGTTATGCCAACCGGATTGGACGAGAAAAGCGCCAGGTTTTTCATCATAGATTTTATAATCAAAGCCTTACCTCCGGAAGCAGTAAGATACATATTCACATTAGATTATTGTAGAATATATGTTCATTTCTAGTTTTTAAATCTTTAGCTACTTTTAAGATGATTGAGTAGGAATTATTATTAATTATTCTATAATTAATTATAACTTATTAAGATTATTACTTGGAGGGTACCATTTGTATTTAATAAGTTACAGACAACAATTAAGGGCTAAGAAAGTCTTATTATATATGTCATAACCACCGCTTATTTTCATTATACTTGTACGGATCGTCATCGCATGAAGCCCTAGAGCTCCAATTTCTTACCTGCATTAAGGAGTTCATGCTTTCGATGCATGTGTGCAGTACGTCGGACTTACATACATCGAAAATTCTTTGGTAGAATTGGATTTGGAGGTTGGGATTTTCTATTCCAATTCCGAATCTGTTACTGAGGAGGAGATCCGTTAGCCGAAAGAAGTCATCTTCCCACGATAAAAATAAATTTTAATTATGTACTGTTGAGGTGTCATTGTTTATATCCTAAAGATTATTCGAAATAATGCAAAATTCAATGTACAAACTGTTAGAAAGTAAAAAATAAACCAATATTATAAGGTGTACAACTTTACTTCCCTAAAATGTGACGTTTTTTTTTCTTAAAAGTGATCACCTATTTATTATTCAAAGTGTTGCCTATCACTGGCCCATACTTTTCCTAATATTTTTGGTAATAATCAGATAGCAGCCTGGAAACATGGTTAGTCTTTTGAGCCGATCCCTATATCGATCCATTTTACGAATTCTTCAAAATTCATAAGAGAAAATATGCTACTCAGCTTAGTGATCGATCAAAACATATGGTAGTCGGAAGGAGCAAAGTTTGAAAAGTACGAGTAGGGTATTTTCATGTATGTCTTGCTGGTCTTGAGAACATGTGATATAACATTGTCATTCTGTGGAATAACTTTGTTATGCCTCTCTTGATATTGTCGCCATTTCTCCTTCAATTTTGGGCTCAAATACATTAGCTGCGATCATTGCTCAAGTATCAATTTAGAAGCATTGAAACCATCCGCTACATGTTCTTTCAAACGCAATATTCTCATCTGACTGATAATAAGAAGACTATTTAATTATTAATAAATCGACGAGTCAAAAAGTAATTTTTCTATTTTAACTTGAAGTAGTCCCCGTTATTATTATTATTATCACAGTCATTCGATATTGCTCTTTATTTAAATTTGCAGATATCATATAAACTTCATAAAAATATTTAAACCATCTATAGGAAATTACTTACTTCATTACAAATTATGCAATGATGCCACTTTCGTTGAACTTATTTTGATTAATATCTGACGTGGAAGTAACTGTTTTTGTTCCTTCATTCCAGAAACAATACGTTCGATTCGACGAAAACGGTTATATGATCCCACTGAAGAAAACTGAAGACGGTCGGTATACTTTTAAATCCAACATAGAAGGTTTACAGAATGCTGTGAAAAACGCAAAAGATCTTCAGTCAAATGAAGCAGAGGAGGAGAGTGGGTTTGAAGGTCCAATCTGTTTTGTTTATGGAAAATTATCGCCTTTTCAAGTGTGAGTAGAATGAATCTTATTTTAAAGTTTTTTAAATGACATTTCATTCTATTTTGAGTATTAGTTTCTACATTTTATTTCGAAAAATATCATATTAAATCATAAAATGGGTACTTCAATGATAATTACAAAATAGCTTGGTAAGGAAATGTGCTGATAAAATCAGATCACTTTTTCCAACAGTTCGTTTTAAACCTATAATATGAAAACAAATTCATAGCCTGAATATGTATGTAAAATCACATTCAGACTATAATAACATATCAAGATAAAAGCTCTTTTGATATAATCATTAACCTATCTCAACGCGGATTTCAGAAAAGAAATCTATTTTGATTTATTATAAATTATTTCTAGTAGAATAAACTTGAACTATTCTTAAGTATTGCTCTCCACTTTCATAAAATATTTCTAAAATTTCTGATATTTTGGTCTCCATATTTTTACAAGAAAGTGATATTTAATGTAACATCGCTGTATTCCCGTTACCGTGGGTTAATTATTACATTTTTCTGTCAACTGCCTTTCATTTGTATATTAACTAGTTGAATTTATTACATCATAACTTTGTTTTGTGAATATCCTTCTTGCACAGAAATCACATATGCGGACAGAAGTCATTGGTTTTAATTGGACCAATATAAGTTGCATGATTTTATTAAATGCTTTCAATACAGCCGAAACTGTGGTAATTGAGAATATAATAAACCATTTGTAATCACCGTCATAATACATATATGGGTGATTATGGATGAATCCAATTTAATGATATATAATACTCTACATTCTTGGATATAATTACTTTGCTGGCCTCAGTAAACTAATCATAATTCAGTGAAAATAATGTAGGGTTTCAGTTGTAACATGAATGAAAAAAATATTTTTTACACTGCGGGGTTGTAATGACTTATTTTTATATAAAAGTGTGATTAATATACATTACTGATTTTAAATATGTAATTTTTCTGCTTCATTTGCTTTTATAATGGACTCTTTACACCAAGCTCATAAACTCTTCCATCATATAAAATCTATTATTGTACTTCCGTACAACATGATTTACTAGGATTCAATGTCATTAAACGAAATTAAATCAAACAAAGGATTTAATTGTCTTTTATTTCAATTATAACCATAACATTAATTTTGTAAACAGATTTATTGACACCCTTGTAACTACAATCCAAAAGGAAGCTGAATGAACAAGAGATTAATCAGTAACTGAAACAACCCTCCAATTCTTCTATACCACTAATAATAGCGTGTTATTCATGCTTGTGCTCATCCACTTTTAATTTCAGACGCAAGGATGAAGAAGCCATCAAAAAAGTTTTCCCCAATGCCAAGTTTGTGGGTATTGAGGGGGCAACTCACACCGTCCACAACGACTGTCCTGCCGAATTCAAGGAAGCTGTCCTCAACTTCCTGCTAAAAGAGTAGAGACGTTCCTCCTGAAGGATAAATGACTGTGATTCTTTTGCTACTTCTTGATTGAAACTCATCATTTTAATTTTATAAATCTGTGGAACTCCATTTTCATTTTGTAATAAAGATAATGGTATATTGATTTTACTTTTCTCTTCATAATTCTTCTCAATAACTCTAGTAATTAGTAAGCGGATGCATTTACAGACAGTGGTTTGGTAGAGATTCGTGAAAACGAAATGCCCATCGGGTTAAATATAAACAGCATGTATTAATGTCGTTAAATGGCAATTTTTGTTAAAATATTTGATGTAAGTTTACTGTTGTTTAACGATAATTTCTGTTAAAATATTTCAATGACTTCCTAAAAAGTTATAAATACCGTATAGGCATTTCATGCATAAAATATAGCTTCTCCCACATTGTCTACCTTCAATTGAAGGATTAAATTAGCACCATGCTTTAATATTTCATTAGTTTAGTTTAGTTTAATTATATTAAGGTCCCGTTTAAAGCAACACGAGGGCTATTTTGGGACGGACCTCGTAATTTTGAACCACGGTCAGATGACGAGGATGACAACTGAAGTGGCACCCCCCTCTCCACACCACACCACACCAGCGGGAGGACTTTGGCCTGACAGATTTAACGTGCAAGAGACCCCCTCACACGACGGATCTTCGGTGGAATCGAGTCTCGAACCTGAAACCCTCCGGTTCCGAAGCCGAGACCTTACCACCAGGCCACCGCGGCCCCTTAAGATTTCATTAGAGCTATTTTATTTATAAATCAATATGTGAGGTCTGTCTTGTTGAAAGTCAGTGCTAATGTTTTCCCTTCTCTTTCTCGAACTTCTTCATCATATGGCTCGTTTAGTGTTTACATTTGTGGCAACGTAATTTCTTGTAAACATCATCACTTGGGCTTACATTTATTACAATACATTTATGATCAGTAACCATTTGCTGACTCATCAAGATTCAGAGTTCATTTCAATTTAACATTCCGCAGTTTTTAAAAATATCTAGGTTTTCCCCCTACTTTTATATGTATAAAAATCTGAGCTATTATTTATATACATCGATTCTTTCAAGCTCTGTGCAAATTTTTACTGCATGAAATAACTTGCGGTGTCTTACTTTTCGATAACCATCGCACGTTAGAAATGATTGTCAGTGAAATATGTTCATTTTTCGCATATTTTCATAGTATTGTGAAGAAAATCACATATACATTTAAGCATCTATACAGGACCGAGTTAGCCTGGTTGGTAGGGCGTTGGACTCTCATCCCTTAGGCTGTGAGCTCTAACCCCGCCGGTCGAAGAATCTCCGCTTGTGTGGTGACTGGCGCGCGTATAAATCTGCCGTGTTGATATATACGCGGGGGTTGATATATATCACTAGAGATATTTGTCAAGAGATGATTGTTCTCTGCTCCAGGTTTAAATTACGATCTGTGGATGAGTGAATGAAATGTATGCATGAAGTCCGCCCCGTAAAAAGGGCTGTGGAGCTTGAGTAGCCAAGTCTTACTCTTGGCAATAGATGGCGCTACTGAAAATAAATAAGTGACGCACATTTCGGATTAAATCGCAATGGCTTTTTAGTCAATGAAGAGTGCCATTATAAATAACAACAAATTATGAAATAATACAACTGCTTCCTAATCGATTGCATTCAAAACTTGATCAACAGCAAATTATGACCAAAATCCACTACATTTGTTTGGAGTTACCATTTCTATTTTTTAATACATAAGAAAAGCAAACGAGGAGACAGTCTAACTTTATAATTTTAATATAACTTAATAATATTAACTTTAAAAATTGACGTCGTAACTTTATAATTTCGGTGAAGGTCATGTGTGTATTTAAGTTATAGCTTTTTCATACACATGCAGAAACAAAGAATTAAATTTTTGTGATTCAAAGTTAGATTTAAATCAGTTTAATGGAACCACAATGAACTTAATGTTTTATGTTAATTAATGTTTGATATAATGTCAAATTTCATTCATTTAATATGTTACTGTTATAGGACAGTTTAATTCAAAAAAATATTAAAAACTTCCGATTCCATCCAAAAAATTATATAAGAGGCAATTTTGGTTTCAAATTGTCATTTGGTTTCAATTCAACCCTCTAGTTTGAGTGTCTTTGATTTGCTTTTTCTATGTTTTCTTTGCGGATAGAAGTCAGACATAATTCCCAAAATGAATTCTGAGCGCTCATGAAAGACCAAAATATAAAAATTCATCTAAATCTGGAATTTGAATCTTTTGACATTTTTTAAAAAATCTATTTCATACTCTAAAAAGCTAAAAAGTGATGAGCCGCGAAAGTGCTATGTGATCGAAATACAACAAAAGGTAGAATCTCACACTACAGATAATTGTCATTTCATATCTTAGATGCGTTTTTGTACCTTTACATTGCCACTTTCTCTACAAGATGCCAATGTTCACGCATTTCGTTTTATCAAATTCTAGATAATCATTTGGTTTTATTGAAACTGTTGTTTGAACTAACGGTAATCTGTGTATTCATGCAGTCCAGCATTTGGATTCATAAAGTATTTTTATCAATCAGATTCAAGATAAAAATAAGAGAATTCAGTGGTTGGTGTTTTATAGATTACGTTATCAAAATATTATACAACTTTCCTTTACAAATTAAATTTATTGCGGTAACTGGTTTTAAGGTTGAGTTTATATGTATATCATGAAATCGATACCATGAAAAAAAAATTACGAACCTGTAAAGATTGGCCAGAAAACGCCTCAAAATTTAATTCAATAGTTCTGTTTCTAGCAATTAATATTCTTACCGAATTTCGTAAAAATGTAGACAAAATTATAATATGGAAAGGATTTAAAAAAATCGACTCATATATGAGATCCAAATATACAAAAAAAGATATAGCAAATGAGGTACTAAAAACAACGACCCACACACTGAACATAAAACGTTTACAAAAGAAAAAAAAATCTAACACATCTGACCAATTAATTTTAACAATTAGTACACCAAGGGAAGAAGATGAAGAAGACGTCTTAAATGAATTAAGTTCGAGAAAATTAAAAAGTGTTGAAAAAAAATTCTATGTATGTAAACAATTGCAATTAAAAAAAAGCATGAAGTTAGATGAATGAGATTTATTACATAGTTCTACATACTTTTATATATTTATGTCAAATTTCAAACTGAATTTATTGAAAGTAAAAAGCCATTGTTATATTTAAATTTATCTATTGTATTGTAAAATGGTTGAAGAATTGGTCATATTTTTAAAGATCTTTTATAATTGCTGTACTCGTTGAATTAAAATGATTTATACATTATTAACATTGGTATTGATTTTCTTGACAACTTCACACACGCACAAGGCAAACATTGTAGGCATTTAATTAGATGCAATTTATTGTGACAAAACAAAAAAACACCTTTGCAATAAAAATAGCATCAATAAAGGATTTATTTTAGATACAGTGAGCATTATTTTCATTAGATAATAATTTTAATATGAAAGCTAAAAAAATAAAAATAATTACGAAATCAAAAAGTATACCATGAAGCGGAATAGATAGCGAATGCTTTTACAACATTTTTTTTCGTGCTTTCTTTTCTTCTTTTCGTTTGTCCCCTTAAACGATAACTTAGGATAGTGTTTGAAATCTCTCTAAATTTTTTTTTTACACATTTAACAACAAAGATGATATTTTAATCTCACCTCGCACAAAAATAAAAGACTTTGGTCAAGTATGCCATACCTTTTGGACAACAGACTTTAGACAAGCTGTAAACGCCACAACTGGTCACATTTTTATTTTGAAGTTCCATTGCATGAGAATTTGATGCTACAGAATAAAAAGATGAAAACTGGGAATAAATTTTAGAATAACTCTTTCGATCGATTGAAATCAAAATTTGAAAAGAATTTGACATTTTTAGCATTTAAGATCATATAACACATTTCAGACAACTAAGCTGTTGTGGTTTTGAGCTATCGTGTTCAGATGTATGAGAACGTACGGGCTTATAGTTTTCTTATTGGTTTTGTTTTAAAATTTGAGACTGATCTACATATGGTTAAACCATGGTTATAAATTTTATTCATCAATATCTTTGTACTCTGTAGATTTCGTGTTCACGAGTAAATACAGACAGGCAATTTTCCTGTATTTATCAATTTTGGATGTAAGTCATTAACCGTCGTTAAAAATTTGTAGAAATTCACAAATTTGGTGTAAGAAACGTTATATTTAGTATCTGGGTCAAATCATTTATGAGTCTTCACCCTCACGGTCATAATTAGCGCAACTCCAAAAATGTGCTTTTTTTTTTTTTTTTTTTTTTTTTTTTTTTTTTGGAAATCTGAAGCAAGAATTGAATTTAAAAAAATTAAGAATCTAAATTGTTTGACGAACATAACTCCTTCGCTTTGCATATTTCGTGTATGAAGCAAATAATTATTTGCCGGTAAAATTATCCAACTTTTGCGCATCACTTGATGTATATCACGTGACTATGGTTTGATGTCATTAAACTTATCGCTTCCTAAATCGTGCGTTATATTTCTCGTGATATCTTTTGATTCTTAATTGAAGTTTTTGGGACAATTCTGAAGTCAACTATTAAAAGCATTAGAATAATTGAAACGTGAAATTTTTTTCCTGAAATAATTACTTTCATTGCAGATACTTAAAATAACTACCGGAAGTTGAATGTATCTACAATGGAAAATATAATATTTAGAACTAAAAACCGGACTTAGAAAATGATTAGATCTTGATACGAATGATAAGCCCTGGCAACATATCCTTTTCCGCTACTTGTCTTATACAAAGTTATGGTGCAGCGAGCGGTAAGTCGATACGTTATACTTTCTCATTCTCTTTCTCTTTAGAAGTATTCTAATTAATTTTGCTTGAAGAAAGAATAATCCTGTAAAATTTTTATCAATATTTTATACAAAATTAGTGTTACAAAATAACAGTAACATCTATTAAACATACGTATATAATATACTTGGATTTGATATCTAAAAAACAAAGGGTACAATGCTCTTTTACAACACTGTTTTATATTCCACTAATGTTCAAAATGTTAGCAATATTATAGTATTTTCAGTAAAGATATTTTGACAATCTGTGCCAATTTCATATTAAATTTACTAATTTTATCATCATGTGAGAGCATAATATTATTTTGGTTATGGGCGTTTGAAGTTTGAAATCGCGTAAACAATGAATAAAGTATAAATGGTAATTTTCATTTTCAATTTTTTGCTTGGCTGGTAAAAAAGTTTTTGAGCTCTCATCTATCTCGAAAGAAAAAAGACATCTTATTTTTTTTTAAGTTGACACATGCGCATTAATATTATCACGTGATCAAAAAATTCTCACATAACTTGAGAATAGCTATAGCAGATTTTAATTTTTTACCTTTGCTTCATAAATTTTTATTTACAGATGTATACAACTTGTCATTAACCTATTACATAATAAGGTTTACTTTATTTATGTATTTATAATTAATATTTGATTGCACTGATTGGAAAACTTTTAAAGCGATTTGCATTTTGATTTATTTCCTTATTTTCAGCCTTTGGCAACTAGCTAGTTCACCTGAAGAATTGATTGTGTCTCTTTCGATTAAATCTCTAATGTATAACTTGATATGCATGATTCTATGGGTGATGAATTTTGAACTTGAATTTCAGGTGTAAAATAGATAAGTGAAATCTCCATTTCAATACATTCTGCTTTTTATATAAATGGACCCTGTTGCTAGACTGAAGTCTTATGTCAGAATCTCATCAGTAACTTAAAATCACGTTATCTAATAACTAATTGCATGTTGTGTTATCAATTCGTTTACATCACTTTTTAATTTCTTCTCTTACAGTTGATTCCAACATTAAACTAGGGAGAAGGGCAAAATTTATATGGATATGTGAGAGATTTTGATAAAACATTTTTAAAGGATAACTATTGTCTTTCATATTACTGAATTCATTTCCTAGCATAGTTAAAATCTTTGCTTTGTTAATAGAAAAAGCAAAATATTAAGTGAAATAAAATCAGAATGAAAAAAATTCACACAGGTACTGCAAAAGAATAAAAGTATATAAATTATACATCAATCAATTCCTTTTCATTTTGTTTTAACAATGGAAGAAAACATTCAATTATATATTTGTAAAATGCGATGAAAACATTTTAATGTAACAATGAAGAAAAAAAAATTGATGCTAACTTAGCAAAATATTTTTAAAAATTGCCAGCTTAATTAGAAAAACACTGTACTAAACGTAATTTATCAATATTTGAAAGAAGATTATTGAGTTCCAAAACGATATAAAACATTCTTTGAGCAAAAATATTTGTGGTAATTATCAATGAAAGTCCAAAAATTATTCTTAGTTAATTAGTAAAATAGCAATTAAAATATTTTTGAAAACTCTTCTAGAAAAAACATTCATATCTTTTTAATATTGTAGTTCTATATCAACTGCCTTATAAAGCTCCGTCATGCACATACATAAATTCACTAATGCATTCTTCCTTATTTTTAATTGATATTCAACTGAATATTAGTCAAAATAATATTGTTTGAAACTTGTAAAACTTACTTCTTCTCCAATATTTATTTATTTAACAAATTAATTAAAAATGTTTTTAATAATTAATTGTTTCCTAATTTTTATCTCATTTGAAGAAACAATCTATAAAATGTTGTTTTATGTCCTAACAATTACTATTACTATTGTAGCTAATGCAGAGATTTGGTGACAGCGTTTTGGCATTTTAAAATAATTTTTGACAGTTATTCGCGTTATATTTTAATTTATTATTTATATTGGCAATTTAAATTTATTTTTAAGATTAAAAAAAAAAACTCCAAATAAAATTGGCAATAACGAGTTTATATTCCTTGATTTTTTTTATTTATCAATGACAGCTGAACACATTTATATAAATTAATATAAAAAAGTAAAAATTATGTAAAAACTTTGATTCAATTTTTCATTAAATTCATCAAAAACATAATTTATTTAATGATATTTTAATGTTATTTTCTTTCCTTTATTATAATTTTTCCTTCTTCGAATCAAAAACGTAGAAAATAAATAATTTGATTAATAAATTATTCAAAATTAATTGAAAAAAAACCCCTCAGAAACGATTGAAACGTTAATAGGAACTTTTAATAGTAGAAAAAATAATTCCTTTTGATAATTTTTTCTTGTGGCAACATCGAATTAGTGAATCATTATCATAAGCGCACTGTACCATCTTTATTCTGCTTACGCTCGGTGAATGTTGTTGTTGTTACTTATGGCACTTGCCATAGACGCAGCCGACGAAATTAACGATTTAAAATGAGCAGTAGCTCCTGAGAGTAAAGGCCTCTGAATACTTGGTGCAGAAGTCCCACTTTTAGCTCATATAAAAATAACACTCACACCCTCGCTTGCACAACCTGTTTTTACAGGGGAGCGAACTCTTTCACACACTATACAAATGGAATACAAAATAAGCAACAACTATGTCCGGACCAAATTTCGAAAAAGATACGGGAGAGACGCACTACACCTAGACACGGATGCACAAAGAATTTCAATGTTAAAGTTTCGACACTCTTATACGAAATTATTCTTAATCAGTTTAATAAAATATAATAGTGAATATAATATTGCAAGCATAAAACTAAGATGCGATTTTTTTAGAATACAATTTCATATTCTTTAGTTGCGAGGGTCATAATTTTAAACCAAATTTTCGACGAAATGATTTATAAATTATAATGTCCGATGTACATTGGGGTAGAATTCGTGCATTAGTGGGGCTTAATATATGAGTTGATAGATCTATTCAGGTCTCGAAAAGCAAAACAAAATAAAATGTATAACATTTGTACAATATTAGAAAAATATCCACAATCTATTTTATTTAAAGTGAAATCAATATAGAATGTAACTTAATTGGTATTCTAATTATCGGCCGATATCGAGGAGCTATTGTAAGAATGTTGTTACACCTTCTGTGAAACAGAAAAAATACAATTGTCACCGAAAAAACAGCAAATTTCAGCATTTTTAATTTTCTGACGCTTTTTACAAAACAAATATATTAACTAAATAAACCAGCGGAAATATTCTCATTCAACTTTTTTCAAATTGTTTGAAAATATAGCGTCCTCTTTTCAATTGTCTATAAAAGCCTACATCCCATGAAAAATGTAAGAATGAAAAAGAATTAATAAATAAACCAGCTCTCCATGGTCATAGCAATTGAACAAAGATGAGAACCTCTCTCCAACATTTATGCTTTGTAACTTAATGTGTTGTATTTTGCGTGTTTGTTCCATGATGAAGAAAACTGAGAACGAATTCTGAACGTCCTCTTTTTCACTGAGTGGTCCACTTTTTACAAAATGGCATTTCAAATTCTGTTTATCTAAATAATCGCGTTTTTTGAGTTACTTTGCTCATATTTATATCAATCGATTATTACTCTTTAATATTATTAAACATATACATTTCTGATGATAAAAATATTACCAAATTTTACCTATCTAAATAATTTGTTTTTGAGTTATAGTATATACTTGAACAGACAAATAAGCCTCCATTTACGGATATCGTCTAAAATTCCGTGCAAATTTACGAATTTGTAGATACTAAATATCATGCCTTAGTTCAATGCATTTTTGAGTTAATTTATATTAATTATAACATATTAAAGATAAACATAATCCCAACCAGAAGGAAAGAATTCTCCAAACTTTTGCATGTATTTGTAAAGATATTACCATCTATTCTTCTACATTATTTTTTTTATCCTTTAAGTCAGTGATTCTCAATCTGTGGGGCGCGAGCACACTAATGGGGGGGCGCAAGCATATCCAAGAGAAAATGTTATTTAAAAAAATTGATTAAGTTACCAAAAGAAAAAAACACACACACATATAAAACAAAATACATTTCGACATATTTAATAATTAACTTATTAAATTAAAACAACTTACTAAATTAAAAACAAATTTAATAATTATTAAGGACTTCCTTGGGCCTGTCTTGTAGAGCAGAGCTTTTCGATGGAGGGTTTAATATTAGAAGTAAACACTCTCAATTATTTTTCTATATTTAGCTGAGATCTATATTTTGTCTTCACAGAAGCCTCTGTAGAAAATCCAGTTTCACATAGGTAAGATGTTGAAAATGGTAGTAAAATGCGAAATGCCCTTGTTTTTAGTGCAGAAAACTCATCATCCACTCATGCCCAAAATTCAGAGAGTGATTTATTACTAAATTGTCTTTTGGTTTCACTGCTTGCCATGAAGTCTATGAAGGTTTCTTCCTCTTCAATTGAGAGTCCTTCGGGAGTGTTTTGAAATGGATGACTCACCCACTTGATATCAGTTTGTTGTCTGCAAGAAAGCACTTTTTAAAATTCTTTGCTAGCATTGTTAAATGATTTTCAATGGTTTCAAAAACAACTTTTATATGTTGTTCTTCAGAATTGTAAGTTTTAATACAATCATTCAAATTTGCAAACATTGTTAAGTTTACTTGCTTTAAATTTCTGCTCCACAATTCCAATTTTCTACAAAAAGCATTAACTTTATCACCCGTATCCAATATTGGCTCCTTGCAGTTGGAGATGCAAGTTATTTAATTTCTCGAGTATGTCGACCATGTTGCTCAATTTCATCACAAATAAACTATTATGAAAATTCTCGGTTTCCGGTCTGTTTTCCTCTTTTAGGAAAACTGCGATTTCTTCTCTTAATTCATAAACACGTTGCAAAAATTTCCCTCAGGGTAACCATCTTGTCTCGCAATAAAATAGTAACGCTGAATGTACTGCACCCATGTCTTTACAAAGTGCGGAAAAAATTCTTGACTTCAGGGATCTCATTTTTATATAATTTACTAATGTTACAACCGTAGTTAACACAAGATTCAAACCAGGACTAATTTCTTTGGAAGTCAAAGCTTCTCTGTGGATCATGCAATGTGTCCAGACGCACTGTGACGATTTTTGTTTCACAAGTGCTTGAATACTTTGGAATCTTCCGGACATAGAACGAGCACCATCGGTGCATATTCCGACGCAATTTTTCCATTCTATGTTTGACTCGTTCATAAAATCATTTAAGATATCAAATAATGCGAGTGCTGTTGCTTTGAGTTCTATTGGTTTTCAGAAAAGTAATTCTTCTACTACTGACAAATCATCCCAAAATCTAACATAGGCAATGAAATGAGCATCTTTATTACTATCTGTTGCCTCATCGAGTTGTATTGAAAACAATTTGTCACGTAACTTCGACAAAAGCTGATACTCTACATCTTCAGCTATATCAGCAATTCGACGGACAACAGTATCATTTGAAAAAGGTATAGACTGCAATTGTTTTGCAAAATTATCTCCAAACATAATTTCTACAATCTCGATTGCGGCTGGCAAAATAAGCTCTTCACCAATGGTGTGAGGCTTTTTACTTCTGGCTATTTTATATGAAACTTTGTAAGAGGCAATTAAAGCTTTTTCCTTCACATACAAAGTTTTTTAAACAATGATTTTTGCTTTTCATGTGATTTTAATTTTAATTCGAAGAATTCTCTGGGTTTGTTTACGTACTCACTATGAAGCGTTTCCAAATGTCGTTTAAGTTTATTAGGTTTCATGCTGTCTGCCGCCAACATTTTTGAGCAAATGATACACAGAGGCCTTTCTTCTTCATTTACTTCAGTACTAGTGAATCCAAAATTTAAGTATTCTTGACAATATTTTCTTGATTTTATTTTCGGAACCACGCTCGTCTGTGTACTTGTTGATACTTGTCTATCGTCTAATGCTCGCTTACGCCCGCTTAAAAATTTATCCATGATTCTGTATAAGTCTGCTGCCTTGAATATTCAATACGGTGAATTGCAATTACACGAAAATATATATAACATAACATTCAGAATAGATTCAATAGCGATAGAATTATCGACGTGAATGAGATTGTCTGGAATTAAAATTGGCGTCATCGAACTTTCTCCTTCTCCCTGTGAGAAAACATCTGTTCACATCTGCGCACGCTTCTAACTTAACTTTTAAGTTGATCAGACAAATTCCAGAAAAATCGAAACCTCGCGAAACCGTGAGAATGCCCGACAAGGCGGGACTCAGGAGCAATAAAAAGGCATAGGATTCTTGCTTTTTCAATGCTGAGGATCGGTGTTGCAAAATGTCAATAAATTTCCGTATTCTTGGTAATTTGTAAAGTTTAAAATTAAGGTTGTAGTGTAGGTTTAGCTCCAAAATACTCAAAATACATTATTATTGTATACATTTTATTGTATGCGATGGAGATGGGGGGCGCGATAAAAATTATGACTGAAAATTGGGCCGTGAATACTAATAGGTTGAGAAACACTGCTTTAAGCATAGATCTTGAATGTTTCTAGTACTCGCATTTTTACTTTGAGATTCGTGTACATGAGCATTTGTTGATTGGCAATATTTGAAGAATACCGAGTATGCTTTTCGGACACTGGTTATTGGATTGAAATTAAAATTGACATAGAATAACAATTTTTCTAGCAAGATCTTATCCTTGTTATCACAAAATATTGCACAATTGATTATACACAAAGTTGTTCGATATTTTGAATGCTTGACAGTATCATAAAGATCTTGTAATTATGTTATATGTCATTTTGTATTAATGTGGATCTCAAGTATCAATATCTAAACTGTTGAATTTTTGAATTATTGTGTGGCCAATACACAGATAACAAGGATCCAGTGCCAGCCTGTTGAAGGATTTGGTTTAAAATTTAAAACTGATTTATTTATATGCTAAAACTATATGGCAATTATCGGCTATCTCTTTAGGTTTTATGTAATTATCTTGTTTATTTGTATTCCAACAGCTGTTTAGCTAAAGACTTCCGCGGAATAAGATATTTTGTTCAAAATTGGAGAGAATACTAATTTTAATACGATTCAGCTAAATTTCCTATAAAAGTTATTTAAATCATTGTTTGTTCAGATATGAAAATTCGTAAATACCTTTTCTCTGAAGTTAGAAATGCTCCGAACTTAGGAGGATTGAAGAAATTCGTAACTAAAATTTCAAGGTTTTTTTTTACCACTATAACACTTTTTCTTCATTATGCTTTTATGTTTCATACACAAAAAAGCAAAAATTGATTATTAGTTTCAAATTTTTTTATTGAAGAATTTTTTATATATTTATGATTGAAAATTTGTTGCACCATTTTAAAATTATCAATATCGAATAATTTACAAAGCTTATTTCGAACTCTGAAAGTATCGAGAAATTAGACGATAAATTTATCCCTACTTTGATCCACGCTAATATTATTGATTTGTAACAAACCATATACTATCAATAGAAGAACACGAACCACTTTTTTTTCTTTTACGAGGAATTTTTATCAATTTTTCTTATATGACTACTTCGAGTACCAACCATTTTGTTCCAGTGCGATAGAATGACAAACTCCATCCTGTCTAAGTTTTTAAAGAAACAGATTCGTGCATAAACAATTGTAGAGTTCAATTAAATTTTACAAATTTAAAAATTATCTTTATAAATTTGTCTTAAAAGTATTATAATGTATAATTTTTCCACCATTTTGTTTTCTTTTACTCAAGGACTGACACGACTAAGAGCATGTTCAACCTGAATGAGATGATTTGAGGGATCTTAGCTTTGCAAACAAGAAGAAGGATCTTTTACCTGCTGTGGTTGATTCTAACCAATTAGAAAGAAGAGTAAAACCAGCTTTTGTAGAAAGCTATGTAATTCTTCTTGTCTGTTGACAGCAAAAAGAAATCGTACGATCAAACCGGTGCCTCTTCATATTTTATTTATTTATTCAGATCATAACTATTGTTCTCAGCAATGTCAAAGTAAGTAATGTCTTTGAAATTTTGAATTAATTTTGATGAATTTCTTTATTTTCATTTGTTTATTGTAATATTTTCCACTAAAACGTATAAGGATTTTTCAGATAGATTTGAAAGCCCGCGTCATTCTTACCGCCAATTAAGAATTTAATTGCTTCTGATGCGAGATGTAATGACAGCGGTAACTTGAAACTAAGTATTTAAATGTAGTTTAAAATTATTTTCTTTGCATTTTGTTTGTGAACATGAGATCATTGCACATTTATTTTTTGTTGCATTTTTATGTGTAAAGTAAAGATTTTCGTATACAGTTCATTAAAAATTTAAACAAGCATAAAAATATATTAAATATATATTTTTATGATTTATATTCTCTTTTTCATTTATTGTTAGTGATATTTTATGAATGCAATTATCTATCTACAGATTGATAAATTGACGCCTTTCTTCATGACGCACTTTAAAATTTCAATAGAAAAGACTTAAAATTACATATCTATATTTACAGTGATAGATTATAAAAGTTAGTTATTAAGATTGTTTAATTTAATGAGCTACTTTTAATAAAATTTATTTATATATTGTTCTGCTACTAAATGTCTCCTCTAAATACATTATCTTTTTGTCCTGATTTAATATATTATTTCTTTATAATCTGTTTAGAGGAATTGTTTCTATTTGTATTTAATTTATAAGATAATTTTTAGCATTATATTTCTTGAGTAAATTAATTAAAAAAACTAATTTTTAAAATTGTGAATTTGAAAATGGTTGTCTTATATTAAATAACTGATTATACAGTTATATTTGACCTGATTTCATATTGTTGATTCTGTATGTGAAAAATATGATAGACCAGGTTTTTATTTATTAATTTAAAATGGATGAAGTAAAAAAAAGGGGGTAAAGCTGTTATAATTATAAAATGACTTACATATATACCTTTAATATTTTTCTTTATCCATTTTTCCATTTTATCAGAATTTTTATTAAATAATGTATAGTATATTTACATAAAGTTTCTAAACAGAGCATACTAATTATTAAATGATAGTATTAATTACATTATTATTTTAAGTTATAATTTTAATTTTATTATTACTTTTACTGCATACATTTTAAAAATTGGTTAAATTTTAAAATGAATCATATGATTTAATTATTGATCTGTATAAATGCATAGGATTATAATTACTGTTCATTTGAATTTTTCAATTATAAGCGACAATGAAAATTATATATTTGAGGCAAGAGGTAAAACAAATTTGAATGTGCTTTCAATGGCCAAATATTCTAAGATCGATTTAAAATCTCTTTATGAATATTAAATTAAAAAATGTGGATACTGTTCCATGATTTTGTATTGATAAAAGAATATAGTAGTTATATCTTTATTAATATTAAAATCATATAAAAATATTTAATGGTTATTCTTTAAAATATTAATAACTTTTTTCATACATTTCAGCAGTAAAGCTGTGTCATTAGCATTCATATGCTGCAAACCTGAAAAAGTAAATTCTGATCTTTCTCCTGTTATTTTGCACCATGGTTGCATGAGTTCTAAAGAAAGATGGAGACCTGTTCAGCAAGACTTGGCAAATTCCACAGGTAGAATTGTAAGTGACTTGATTTATTCAAATGCTTATATTTGCATTACAATAGATTTCCTCCGTTTTTGTTCCTTTGCTATTTTTGATAATAAATTAAAGCTTTTAACTTTTTTCTTTTTGATTTATTTTTTATGTATATTTTGTTGATTTTATAAATAAAATTCATTTTGATAAGTTGACAGCATCAAGTTGATATATTATTTGTTTGATTCATTTAAATATGTTCAATTTCAAAACTGATATACTGTAATGTTCATTGAATTTCTTTATAAAAGTCAGTTTTATTGAGGCTAGCTACATAATATTCATACCTAGACTCTTTACTTAACTATAAGACTATGTCTTTATCAATGATATTTAATTAAGGGTTTCACTTCATTCATGCTCATTAATAATTTGTGATTTTTGTAAAAAGAAAAAAAAATGCTGTTGGAATTGTATTCTGAGTTTTCAATCTCTGTAAACAAACAAATAAGCAAAAAAAGTGGTGTAGATTATTCAATTGATTTCTTTTGTATTGAAAATTGGCATATTGGATAGAAAAAAAAATAGTTGCTTTTGAAATTTTCTCTTAAATAAAAACATAATGTATTTGAAAAATAAGTATGCATAAAATTAAACAGAAAAAAGAAAGAAAGAAAAACACAGCTTTGTTACTTGCAGTTAATTTTGTATGAAATTTATTCCAATTTACAGATTTTCTTCGGAATTATTTAAGTATTTTGATTTTGAATATTTTTAAAGCATGTTATATTTTAGCTTAAAATTTTCAGTTATATTGTAGAATAATTAAGGTATATATACAGAGATTAGATAAATAAATATAATTATGTATTTAGCTGAAATTTTTTGACGGATTATTTTAATTGTAAAAACAATTTTAATTTTTTATATTTCTATTTTTTTAAGAAAGAATTCATTATTGCTTATTAAATAGGAGGAAATGTAATGATTGAAAAGGCTAGCATTAATTTTTGTTTTAAATATTAGCAGCTCCTAATTTTTTTTCCTATTATTTGTAATGAATAACTTTATAGAATGTTATTAATATCATTAATGAAATAGAAACACAAAGTTTATTTTTATGAAGAGAAATTTGTATATATTGCATTATTTTGTTACTTTAAAAAATTAGTTTCATACATTAGACAGTAATTTTTTAAAGCAATTTTTTTTAAGTAGAACTTGTATATGAAAACATTTATGTGGCATGTCTTATCTTAATTTTTTTGCTGAATCATTAAATGTAAATTATTGCAACACTTAAATAACTATGTATGATTGATTGAATTTGGTTTAATAAAATTTAGTATCATGAAGTTCTCAAATGCTGATTATTTCTGTATGTTGGTTTTCATAATGGATTATTATGCCCATATTTTTATCCATTTATCTAGGAATAAATGGAATAGGCTCATTGAAATAATATACTTAAATGGAATCTTTAATTCAGAATTGTATTGTACATTTTAAGCTGCTTTAGTTTAATTATTTTTGCATTGTTTGTTAAAATAGAAGCATTTGCCAGATTATTTAATTATCATTTATGTTAAAATAATTTATGTGTTTAGAATATCTTAATTATATGCTACTTTTTGTTTAATGCTTTTAAATAAATTAATACTTTTAATTAAATGATATACTTTAAGATATAAACAATATTAATCAATACAAAATGGGTAAAATTATTTATTATTTGGATAAATATATTATACCCTTCTTTTATTAAAGATAAGTTGTTCTATATATTCATTTTTTCTAAGAATTAATCAAATATGCCTGTAAGAATTTCAATGGATATAAGGATAGGGCATGTGTCTTTGCTTGAGAAATATATAGGTAGGATACAATGAGTAAAAATTGTAAACACTCATAAATATGTTAAAAATAAATATCTATGTTTTATTTGAAATATTTTATTGATTACTTATATAAAGTAAGTAAACAAAATTAAAAATATACTTATGTAGAACTTAGTAATTTATATATTTTCAATTAAAACAAAATCCTATTAAAATAATTCAACTTAATCATAAGTACAGGTAATTTTATATGTAAAAAAGTAAACAAAGATCTGACAAAAAAAGAAAATGAAAAAAGATGCAAGTAATATTCCGTTTGCTTTTATTTTTTATTTTTTACATACATGTTGCAACTTTTTTATAACTTTATCTCAGATTTTTTACATTTCTGCTAAAATAAGTCATTTATTATTTTCCAATTTTAATGGTTCTGTTGTATGTTTACTTATCTAATGCATCCAAAAATACAGAATTTAACTAAAGTGTGTGGAGGATGAATCCTAAGTCTTAAGTGCCTTATATGATACACATTCTTCCACAATACTTTCCATTTGCTTTCAGATTATTATCATGTTGGAAGATCTAGCTTTGTGAGAATTCAATTTTTGAATGCATGGGGTTACAGTTTCTTTTAGGATAATTAAGTAGCTAATTCTGCTCATTGTAGGCTTGATAATAAAAAATATCCTATCTCTATTGCTGCCATGCACCACCAGACTATATCAGAACTAGATGTGTCATGATTTAAATTTCTTTTTTTATTACCTTATTTTTGTTTATTTGGGCAATAAATAAATAAATTCTTGTTATGACAGTTTTTTTGCAAGCTGTCGATGCTTATTCTGATTTACTTCAACTGTTGCAACTTTCTACCGTCTGTATTTTCTGTAGGTGGTACAAGGTCATATTTATTATCTCATTATTGGTTGTCTAGTATCAGTGACAAGGAAGAAAATGTGACCTTGAAATTTCTACATTAAATACACAGACTATAGTTGTAGATGTATATTCTAGTTTGCTTGATGCTATGTGAGAAATCAGTAATAATTGATTTTTTACTTGGGATCTTAAAAGTTCTTTGAATAATATTTGTACATTCTATTGTTTCTGATGTTTTATGGGAGGTCTTGTGACAGTTTTGCAATATTATTAACTGACATTTTTACAATACTTGTATTATTTTGATTTCTCATGTAATATTTTTATAAATCCTCTTAGTCTCCCTGTTCACTAAAAATTCTATATCTGTTTGTACTTCTATTTTTTTTTGAATTTATTATTACTTTTCTTATTTTCCTGTGTGATGCTATTTTATGTTACAGTTTATTATTGAGATAAAATATTTCATGTATGAAAAATTAGTTTTTATTTTATTATTTTTCTTGCTGTCATTATATGTAAATTATTTCTTTAAATTTTATAAATTTTTAATTTGTATTATGCAATAATTTAAATTATTGACATTAATTCTTTATAGCATACATCTAAGAATATCTTCAAAACTCTTAAATTAACTGATTTGTTTATTAACAATTTTTTAAATAAAATCTCAGTTAAAAATGAAATCATTAAAATGGAATGAATTTATTTTCATATTATGCACAAATTTTTACAGGTGTATTCAGTAGATGCTAGAAATCATGGAGAAAGTGAAAAAAGTGATGTTTTTAATTTTGATATCCTCTCAGAGGATCTGAAACATTTCATGGATGTTCATAAAATCCCTAAAGCTTGCTTAATTGGTCATAGTATGGGTGGATTGGTTGTGATGGCTTTAGCACTAACAGCAGTAAGTATATAGTAATACAATCTTATTAATTAAATAAATTGGATTTATTTTAAATAAACATGGTTTAATATATATATATATATACAGTTCAGGGCCCAACAGCTAATTTGTAAAATTTTAATAATAGAAATGCATCTATAAATATCTAAATGGAGTAAATAACTACATAGCACAAGGAATAGCATAGTAACATTAAGTCTATAAATGCTTTAATAAATGAAGAATGTTTAGCTTTTAAATAAAAAGAGCTCAGTCTTCAATCAGCTCAGTCTAAAATTGATTGATTTATGAATATTTGAAGATCACTATTCAATAAAAACGGACAATTTTAAACCACTTCATCGACCATTCCAAAGACAATACCCCAATCAATGTCCAGGATTTTTCGAGACTGACTGGCCTAAGAATGCAAATATTGAATGTTCCAAACATTTCTATTCTAAACTTCATAAATCGATCAAATTTGATAGCAAAAGATAGAAATCTTCATTTATTTATTTGAAAGCTGAAGTGTCAGGACTATTTCGTAGAATATGATTCCTTATAACTAAAAGATGTATAAAATTTAGACTTAATAATTTTTTAAAGTTATATTTATAGACCAAAACAAAATATTATTATATGTATCATATAAATTTTTTTGAAAGTAAAACTAAAACATGAATTTTATGATGAATCTTATTTTTTGTTGTTGAATACTCTTGAAGTGTTGCATAAATTATTGTAATTATTCAGTAGTACACATTTTTATTCTCTTTTACTTATATTTAAAATAATATAAGTATAAATAATATAAATAATAAATGCTTGGTTAAGGTAAAAAAAAAATATTTTTATATCAATTTACAGTTTAATCATTTCCACTTTAGTTGAAAGCTGAATTTTTTGAGAGCTGACATATAATTAAAAAGATGTATAGTACATTATGGCTTAAGGCCTTTATAACTGCATGAGTGAATTATACAATATCAAAATTTGAACTTTAAAAATATTTTGATGAAGTAGCTATTAAAAGACATTACCCAAAGTATTTAACTGATAATTTTAATCAGCAGTAAGATTGGCGATTCAGCTAGTCGCCAAAGAGGGCTAGTAAATAATAGATATTATGAAATATAAATTCAAATGTTGGTTATTTACTGTGGTGAAAATTATGATAGACTCTTATTATATTTATTTCTTCAAGCCAGATAGAGTTGAGAAACTTGTACTTGAAGATGTCAGCCCTAAAGAACCAGAACCAGAATTATATTATGTGTTTGGTGCTATGATTGAAGAACAGTTGAAATGTTTTGAACAGTCTACAAATGCAGATACTGTAGGATCTATGCAGCAAAAATTGAGAGAATGCTTATATAGAAATATTCCAGTAAGATTTTCATTTATTTCCTATTTGTTACTTCTTTAAATCTAAAATTTACACATATATTGTTTCAAAATATATCAAAGAAATTCATCCCTTTACAATTTTAATTATGTATTATCTTTTTAAAAAGGAAATTCTATAATTTCTTGTATGTTATAAGTTTTTTTTATTCTACCTATTTTATTCTACTCTGCATTGTTGTGGATGTTTACATTACTTACCTTTATACTTTTAAAAATTAATTTAGCAGAATTTTATTAAAGAAACGAATTGTTTTTTTTAAAATAATTTTTGTTTGGAATATAAAAATTTTTAATTATGGAATCTTATTTAATTGATAAGAGTATTTTTTTAATTTCCAGTCAGGTTTATATGTCTCTTAACTGAAGACAATAGTTATGGGAAAAAATAATTAAAATATTTTTTTAATACATTTCAATATACTTGGAAGAATTATCTTAAAAAATAAACAACAATTATGATTCAGTGTTGGTCTTGTGTGAAGAAATTATGAAATACATCTGACCTTTGAGATTTATATGTATTAATGCTAAATTCACTAAAAATCTACTTTATGATGAATTTCTTATTTTTGAGGAATTCTAAATGCTATTAATTTTTGAATTGTTGTTGCATAATGTTGAGATTTTTTGATTGTGGATGTTTTAATATTAAATCATAGTTTTTGAATGGATTATTTTATAGCATCTATTAGTTTTGATGTATTTAAAATAGTTTAAATATACGAAGCAAGGAATTTGGCAAAATTATTTTTCTTTACAATTAACTTTTGATTTATCTGCTTTATTTGCTATTTTTTAATAAATATTTAAAAGATCCCTGTCATGCAAATGGAATATTTTGTTATTTGAAAATGACATTGATAATTTTTGCTGTATTTAATTGCTGTCATTGAACTGATGATTGTGATGCTCTGTTATTATTTTTTTTATTAGATATGTTACTAAAGTTTTAATTATTCTGCATGCTTATTTAAGAATTAAAATTATTTAATAATATAAAGCATCAGGAGACGGGATTCAAATAGATTAAAATCCACAAACTTTTCTCATCTTCCCCTGCTTAATTTATAATGAGAAGCTCAACCGTTTTTACTTACAACTTTAACAGATGTATTTTACATTGAAGTTCAATAAGATGAAAAAAATAATAAAGGAGATATTTAAAATAATATGTTTATAATTTTTAAATAGATGATACCAGACGAAGATCAAGAAGTAATTCAGAAGATGGAATTCCAAATTAAGAAAACAGAAAAAGGTTTTGAACCTCAAACAAATTTGAAGTCCATTCTAAGAGCTATCCTAAACCCACCTATTTGTCATTTCCCTACAGAAGGGCGATTCGACAAGGATGCTTTATTTGTTTATGGATGTAAATCAAATTTCACTGTGTAAGTATTGAAAAATGCTCTTATATGTCTTTGAAATGTGGTTGAAACTCTTTTTTAAAATGATTTCAGTAGTTTATTTCAATTTTTATGATTATTATACTTACATTCGCCTTTCATAAAAGGCTTTTATTTTATTTTTTATTCATTACAAAAAATCAGTGAAATTAGTCATGTTATATTTTGAAATAATGAACTTGCTATTACTGTACTTATATTTTTATTCCATTTTTAATATCGTATTTTTATATGATTCTTAAGAATTAGTGCTATTTTCATGATCAGAGCCAAGTTATATAAAATTCATTTGTTGACAACTAAAATATACCATGAAGTTACTAACAGGCTATTTCAGAATTTCCACTGGTCTTAAAAATAATTATAAAAATATATCAAAATCCTTCCTGGGGTCCCTAAAAAGGTCATAATTTTTGTTTTAAGGTCCTAAAAAATGCTATGTATTTGTATGCTAGGAAGGTGAGAAGAGAATGCCATTTCTGCTTGTTCAATTTACTTTTCTCCTTATTTCAATCTAATTTTTACTTTGTAACAAATGTCATATTTGTAAATAGTATCTAATATCTTATGGTTTTACATTTTTTTCTTTAAATACTAAAGATGTGATGTGTCATATCATTAATATTGAAACTATATTAAAACGCCTTAAGTGCATCTCATTTAGATTATTTCTTAACACTTTGAGGATTGTAGAAAGTAAAGACAAAATAAATATATTCAATGAATCCATTAGCCATTAAAGTGCATAATAATTTTGAAAAATTAATTTCTCTTTAGAAATAAATACATGATAATGTGTCTTATAGTATTGTAAAAACATATAAATAATCATTTTATGATAAAATTTAACTATTGTTATTAAAATATCAGTACATAATTTATTACTGCTGTCAACCTTCCTAAACATTTTATTATTTTAAAGATGCAATTGATTGTTTTAATCTTTCTTCATAATGATTACTTCCATTTTCTGAAATTATGTCATTGTAGGCACTGCTGTGACTTATATTATAAATTCTGTTATTTATCTATGTCAGTTTACATCATATTGAAAAATGAATACTATGCCATTTATGCCCATCAATTTTTGGAACATATTTTGCTTTACAAAGGAAAAAGTTTTGCATTTTTAAAAAAATAACTAAAGTTTTGATGCTTAATGTGACTTAGAATAAAATTATAAATTGATTTGATTGCATAGTTAAGAATCATGAATATTGATGAAATAATAGATGAACAAAAATGAATGATGTTTTGAATAAATTTAGTTAACAATATTAACATTCTATGTCATGAATTAGAGTTCTTTCTATTATTCTACAAAATGTGTTGATGCCGTATGTCAATGTGATCATTTATATCATTTATAATTTTCTGTAACTGTCATTTTGATTTTTTGCTTTTAGTACCTGTTGAAAGACTTTTGTTATGGTTGCTTTTAAAAAATAATTAGTATTTTTTTTCCCCCAACATAAGTATTAAGCTATCAGATGCTTATACATCTCTTGTATAATAGTTATGGTTATTTCTTTTATTTTAATGTTAAAAGTGAAAATAATGATGGTATTAATGGATCCTAAAATGAATTATCTGTATTAAAATGCCTTTAAATCATTCAAACACTCATTGATATCATAGTTACTTGATGACATTTTGAATTCTCGTTTCTATTTTTTTTCATCTACCGTAGTTTATCTGACATTTTTGAATTCACTTTCCACTTTCTAATATGTTTTCATTTCTTAAAATTTTATTTACCGTGATATTCAACAATTTTTAGAATGAATATTATGAATGTATAATAACTCAGTAATTTTATGCCTGTGTAGACAAAAGATAGCTATTTTATATAATTGAATAACATTTTATTGAACAATATATGCTCATTTGCACCTTAAGAAAAATGATATTTTTTCAAAATCCATAGTTGTAAGTTCATTTTAAACTTAAATTCAGTATAAATTGATATCCAATAAACCTTCTAAAAATTAAAAAAATATATTCATTAAAACATATTTGACGGTTAGAAAATGTTTGAAATTAAAATTATTTCACACTTATGAAAAAATGACAGATATAGATAAGGGGGGGGGGGAGAAAGTATAAACAATACATGAAATGTATGTTGGAAGAAAACTAGCTATTGCACAATAGAAATACAGCAGTAAGACTGATGTTTATTGAAGATCATGTAATGCTATTTCATGACATGCATTTATAAATCACCATTGTCTTTAAAACATTTCCATATTAAATTAACTGTTTTTCATTATGTTAATTTTTAATGTATTTCTTTTCTGTATAAATTTAAATTTCATTGCGAAATAGTTTTTATGTTTAGTTAAAATGATTGGTTACTGTTAAGTTCAAACTTCTGATATTATTTTATGGTATTTAACTACATTTCTTGATTCACTTTCCTTTCAAAGCCAAGTTGTTAACCCTTCCCTTTATTTTACACAATTTTAAAATTTTAGTTGTATCTTTTTCAGAGATTTCAAAAGTTTATCGCTAAAAGTAAGTATTTTAAAAGTAACTAAGTTTGCTTTGACCAAATAAAAGCAGTTTCAATGTAAAACTAGTGGAAAAAATATTATTTAGAATTTGATGATAAAGTAATCAATTAAATTAAAACAGTTTGTTAAAAATTGTCTGACTTTGTTTCAATAATAAAGTTTGTGAAATCCTTGATAAATTATTAATTTGGTTCTTGTATTATACAAGTACTGTTATAACATTACTCAGACAAGCTGAACATGTAAAATAATATTGTTTTCTTCTTTATAATTATATAACCCTAAAATTTTTATTTCATCCTTTTCTTTGCAGTATCGAAGATAAAGATCTGATTTTGAAGTACTTTCCAAAAGCAAAATTCTCTGGTTATGAAAATGCTGGCCATGAAGTATGTTTACGTGATCCCAAACGCTTTGTTGAAGAAATAAGCAAATTTCTTTGATTTATCTTGTATACACGGTGCTTTTTTTAAAAGAATCTTTTTTTTTTGTCCTATATATGTGGAACTCTATACATTCTAACTTTTTTAAAGCTGTTCTGTGATCTCAGCTACCTTTTCTGCATTTAATACTCTGATTAAGTGGAAAAAAAAAAGAATTTTTATGATATTAGCCATTTACATGTTCTTGTTACATTATCCAAGCCAAGTTATGAAAGATTGTTCAGTGTAAAAGCTCTCTGTAACATTTTTGTATTATCAAATCTGTTGTCAAATGAATGCTTTTTGAAATC
Organism: Argiope trifasciata; assembly: GCA_026543055.1. Taxonomy (NCBI): domain Eukaryota; kingdom Metazoa; phylum Arthropoda; class Arachnida; order Araneae; family Araneidae; genus Argiope; species Argiope trifasciata. Next base: position 255,746 of record JAPMOQ010025180.1, on the reverse strand, counting down.
AAGGTTTTTTTTTAAAAAAAGATTTAACAGTTTTAATATATAGATTGTCTACAAAGTATATGGAAACTTTGAAGAATTGTATTTAATATTGTTTACTGAATTCTTTTTAAATTTAAGTTAGTTTGTAAAATATTACATATCTAATCACTAATAAATTTCAGAGAGTCTGTTTACTGTTATTTTCATATTTTTGTCCATAATCTTATTTTAGTAAGATAAATGGTTTGACTTATACATCATGATGAAAATTCAAATGCTATGCAAAGTTGAATTGTCTTTAATATTTAGTGATGTATTTTTCTAACTATAATTGTCAGCTTCCAATAATACATATCGGAATGAAATGCTAAATATGTGCTTATAGCATGCAAAACTATATAAATTAGTAAATATTTAATCATGAGAAAAGAATTGCATGCTTTTATTTTTATATATCTTTTTTTACTATACTGATTGAATTGAAAATGAAAATCTTGTATATTTTTTATAGTAAAAATCATCCATTTTTGTAAAAAATCAATTTGCTTGATAAACTGATCTATTGTTATTTGTATACATATAATATGTAAGCATTTGAATTTACTAAATATTCTTGTTTTTTTATTAAAATAAGTTTGGAAACATTTTACAAACAAGATTACAACAAAAAGAAATGCCATGTTTTAAATTTTATGATTTTTGATTTGTAGGTTATTTTATCTATTAAATAGAAAGTTGAATAAAAAAAGGTTTCAGCAAATTTTTGGAGTACATCAGCTATAATAAAACTTATATAGGGAATGTCATGTATTCACAATATGAACAATGAATTAAAAAAAAAATTTTATTTCGGGATCCTGAGATTAGTATTTTTCAAAGTAGTACTCTCTTACATGTGGCATACAAAAATACAGACAGTTCTCTCATCTCTCCATTGATCCATTTTTGGATGAAATAAATGCCACCTTAAGCTTGTCCAATAGCGTGGAATGTTTCCGAATCTGAAAATGAGCAGTATTAAGTATTGTATTCATATACTGTTTGTTGATACTCAACATAATGCTCTCTTTCATTTCTGTGAATCATGGATTGATTGGCTTAGGCAAACATTTACTGTGGATTACTGTGATTTACTGTGGATATTTGAACAGCTTCTTATAAATTTTCCTATGGGAGTATGAGGATCTTATATAAAAGGATTTGTACAATTCACGTAGAAAGAAATCAATGGATATTTATCAGGATCATTTCTGCTTTTGTGAACCTATCAACATACAGTTCTGATATTTCTAAATAATGAAAGAAGCCTATTCATGCTAAAAATGTCAGACATGCAAGAAAGTTGTGTAATAAATTCAATGATATATATAACTTAAAAATATCTGCTACTCATTTTCGATAATGTAAAAGTAATAAGTCATTATTATTTATTTATAGTTTTCATCTAGGAACTACCACAATCTCTTAGTGTTACTAG
>JAPMOQ010025180.1:207826-254280 GCA_026543055.1 Argiope trifasciata | reverse complement strand
ATTTTTGCGAACTCAAATCTTGAGAATTTGAAATTATTTTAAAATAAGCCCACAGAAATAATAAAAATAAAAATTATGAAAAAAATTTTTAGTGAGGAAATTTTTTTTGACAAATAATTATAAAATACTTTTTTAAAAAGGTTTTTATAATAATTTGTTATCAGGTAAATAAATGCTTCTCTGATCAGTAGATTTGAATTTTTGGCACTTTGTATCTTTTTAGTGATAGAATATGCTATTCCAGATATGAAATAATATTTAGAATTTACATTGCATTAAGTGCCAGAAATGTATATTATGTATATGCAAAGATTTAATTCTAAACAAGAAATTTCAAATGGATTTTTTTGGGGAGGAAATGCTTACTTTGTTGTGAATCATTTGGTATTAAAAGCTATTTCTTTATATATTGCTTAGAACTAATGTTCTATATGTTTAACAATTCCAGCATTTAAGTTCCATTTTTTATTCAGTATTATTTTATATATAATTTTAATGATATGTTTCTCTTATTTTATATACATTGTGATGCTTTTCAGTATTATTATTATTTTCTCATGTGCATTTCTTTTGAATAAATGTTACTTAAAACAGTCTTTTAGATTCAATTATTTTCTGTTGTGTTTCAATTTAATGTTGGAAATGTATATTTTAAAAATTATATATGGCTTATTGGTTATCAATATCTTGTTTTTACTTTTTATAAAAAAGATAAGATCTGTCTAATTTGTTTTCAATATGCAGCAATAAATTTAACAGTCCTGCATATGCTGTTGCTAGTGAATCTGAAAGATAATTGAGCTTTTCGTCAGATTAATTCTGTGGGAAGAGTTAAATCTTAATGAATCACAAATACAACACTGATATCAGTTTTTACATGGACTACATAAAAACATAGTGCAACTTCTGAATCTTTAATACGTAAAAGAGTAAATATTGAATGAAATATGTAATTTATATTAGAAAGCCAATTAATGTATATTCTTTATGTATATAAAGCACAAATTTTTTTAAATTTTATTTGAGAAGGCGAATTTCATAACATTGAAATTTTTTTTCTATCGTAGTCTTTGGTGAAACTAGGATGAATAGATAGAAAAAGATGTGCAATCTTTAGGTTTTAATTAATTACACGACTTTAAAAAAGCCCTTTTAATTATTGTAAATTTTAAACTAGAGAGGCCCCAGATGGTGTATACAGCAAAGGTATAATAGCTTATAGAATTCATTTCAATAGCGGAATTTCCTATTATCTTTTAAAAGCAAATTATAGTGAAGAGGATTTATTTCTTTATGTGATGTAAATTGCTATTATAAAAAGAAAAATACAAGAAAGATATGTAGTCAAAATTACTCTGAACTCAATATTGGATTACTTAATTGGAGTCAATTTATTTATTTATACTAGAGGTTCCCCAAGATTCTCAAAATTTATTTTGCTGTTGTAGAAATTAGTTAGAAAATGATTTTTTTGGGGGGAGGGAGGGCATAGAAAAAGAAGAGAAATTTGCAATCAATTTTTTCGATTTGTGTGCCAGAGAAAAAAAAAATTAAATTCTAAAAATATTTCTTTACAGTCATTTCTTTACAATATTTCTTTAAATACATTTCTTACATTGCAATAATCAGTTTTTAGAAAAACAGGGATGAAAATTAAATTTGAAATTAACATTTTGTCTCAATATTTTAAATCTGAACGCATATTCCGATAACTGGAAGGCTTTGCACTGCTATTCTGATGCTTATCAAAAACTGATCACCATTGAGTATTTTTTTAATAATTATATTTATCACATTTTTAAAATCATTATTACTCTATCTAAAATCGTAAAACAATATTTTTTTGAATATTTGTTTTCTGGTCTGCAGATAAAAAAAGTATTAGTAGTTATTTACCAAAATCATCAGACTATTTTTCAGACTACATATTTTTGCTATTTTTAGCTTAGGATATAAAAAAGATGGCTGTTGGTTTAAAAAACTCAATGTCATAAATTGATATTGTTTTTTTAGGTTTTATTGGTTTTTTTAATAAAAAATAAAAAAAGGAAAAATAGATTATAAGCATGAATATTTGGAGAAAAGTGCATACCTTCATTTATAAAATTTCAGATGACTTACTTCTCATTTATATACTCTCCAATAGTATGAATATTCGGGTTCCAGGGAAATAGCTCATCATATCCTACTGGAATCAAATGAAAGTCATTCTTTCTGTTCTAATGCGCTCCAAGCACCTACAAGAAAAATTACTCGATTCTATTTTAATAGAATTAAACAGCGTTTTCTGTGATGTGGTTTACAAACCAATAGAATTCGAGCAGTTTGGAGAATTCAAAAATCGAATTAATATATTTTTATCAAAATATTGTAAAAGTCAAATGTTTTATCAAAAATTATAAAATATAATTGAAAATGATTCAATTTTATAGTTAGATTGTAGTTGAAATGATTTTATTTTGTTAAATATGTGGTTGATAAGAGAAAAAAAATAATAAATGTTGTAAAAAAATTTTTTCAGCTGAAAAAAATTTGGAGGAAAAAATCTTGAAGTATAAAAAAAATTTGTATATGCAGAAAAATGTGTTTTAAAAATATTTGAAAATATGGACAAAGTAGGATTATAACCTGAAATTGGTGAAAAACATAAGAACACACAATTGCATTGCAGATAAAATAAATGATTTGAAATAAAAAATAATTAAAATTAAAGGGACCCTATTTGAGTTGTAGAAATTTGCGAAATAGTTAGAAAGATATAAGATTACATAGATTTAAGTATATAATAGAGTCAAATAATTTCAGGTATTGAAGTTTTAATTAATAGATTTAAATTATTTTAATGTTTAAATGTAGATAAAGATTTGTAATGCCTCCCTTCATTCTATCAAGCATTGGTTAAAAGTAAGATTAAGAGATCCTTATAGAATTTACATTTTCATAGATGAATTTTGTTTCAATTTAAGTCTGTGAAATCAGCACGTTTTAGTCGTTTATATGAAATGATCATTTAATAATAGTGATGAGGGGAAGAGTATGAATACATTTTTTAAATAATTGTTATTCTTCCGAGTCTCTAATTTGTGATAGATAATTGCAAAATATTTCGTCTGAAATCGTATCAAAACTTCAAGTAATAACATTTTGTTGGCATCATTTGAAACTGTGCAGCATAATTTTTTTTTTACCTTGTGAAAACATGATGTTGTTTTGTATTGGGTTTTCTGAAGCTCAATATGCACCGGCGGAAAACTGGCGATTTATCGTTTTTAAGGCATTGATTTTTCGATTTTAGGGCTCTAATAACCCTAATTATATTTATAACCCATTTTCTAATAAAATGAGAAAAAAATTGTCATATTCGGCGACTTATTACCAACAACAAGTAATAATTGGTGCGAATCACACCTTCTATTTACTCAATTCTCATGTGTTGACAATAATGAAGAAGGTCGTAAGAAGTTATCGGCTGTGAGGGGAGGTATCGAATTCTATACTATTTCTATTTTTAAACTAGCAAAAAAAAAAAAAAAAAAAAAAAAACAGCGTTAACGATTTTGAGATGGGGGGGGGGTAATCTACTGTTTCCTAAATATCGACACATGCGCAATCTGATAGTCATGTGATTATTAGAAACTGGTTTTTGAAGAGCAAAAAATTGATCTCGATTGATTTTGCGATGGTTACAAACCATCGCTTTTCTAAATGTTGGTGATTGCAAAATATGAGTATGTGAAAACATGATTATTTTTTTTTCTTGTCTAATTGATACTGCGTGACTTAAAAAAAAGATCATGTTCTCAGCATGATAACTTGAAATTTGCGATAGCAGATTTCATTTTTATATTACAATTTATTATTATTACTCAGAAAGGGCATGCGAGACTCGTTTGTAAAAGCGTCAAGGTTTACATAGGAATAATAATTTTTTTTCTATATTCTTATTACATTTCTTTCTTTTAAACACGTAGCTAGTAAACAAAAGTCGAAATTAGTTTTTTTTTATTAAGAATATTGTTACTACGATGCGAACTACATTAAAAGTTAATTCGTATGTTTACTTAACATTCTTTAAAAAATTTAATCACGAATTTAATCGTGTTCGGAGGAGAAAGTATATCAGATGAGTAAGCTTTCTCAATTAAAGTAGAAAACGCATAGAGGTCTTTAAATTAAAAAGAGCTTTCTATCATCGCATGTTTCTTCTGTGCAGGACAAAATCTCGTTAACAGTGCTCTAGTAGACACTGTTAAAAATTACTTGGAGAAAGAAAACATTTCAAAGCAAGTGGGAGAAAAAATTCTGCCCTAAAAGCAATGTACATCTAATCAGCAGTTTAAAAAATTTCGAACAAGGGCTTTTTAAATTTGCACAGCATATTAAATTTGGTTAATCTTATTTGAAAAGTGTTGATCCATTTCCATTTCTCGCAGGATGTATAGAGTTCTGCATGCATTCGTGAAAAGCCAATGATAGAATAACATTAAAAGAATTCTAGGATTGTCCGTCTTTATTTTATGGAGTCATTTGTGCATACTTGGACATTTGAAATTTAATTAATTAACGAGCTGTGGATAATGAATTCTCTTTTGAAGACAAAGAAAGAGAAACTGGAAGTCAAAAAATAAAACTTGTTCTGATAGGATTAAGGTTTCAGAATTAATTAACATCAAAGATAATCAAAAGACCTCCGATGAAGTTCGGAAGGAAATAAAGAAGGTTATTCTCTTCATTGCCCTTTCAATGACGGAATAACATAATAAGAAAATAAGATAAATAAGAAACGGAAACATTATTTTGAAACCCTTTTACTATAAAAAAAATGTTTTGGAATTTTTGCAAAACAAACAATAAAATTAGGATGACTTGATTTTTTGTGTGAAATTGAATTATTATGAAGTAAAATCATGATTAATTAATTAATGAGGTATGATTATGACATTATATGTTACTAACCTTTTCTTTGAAATCACATAAAATATAGAAAAGGGAAGTCTCTGAAAAGTAATAGCTCTATCTTTCTTGTACGTTAGAGCACCGGTGGTATTTATCGATGATGACTGGATGTATATTTAACTCTTTCAGGGGCAGATCATTAAAATTTTTGAAATATGATGAAAACACCCAATTAATGTGATTAATGGGCTGTGTAGATTCATATATGATATCGGTCAATAGATTTTGCAATAAAAATTTTTAAAAAAATATTCCTCATTTTTTAGGGGTGTTCTTGTTTGAGAATACTACACTTCTCTGTATAAGAAAAACTTTAGAAAGAATTGCGCAAATTTCTTATGATATTAGTAGTAATTAGGAAGATTTTAGGCTAATAAATACTTTTATTCATGTTCTGTGACAATATTGAAAATATAATTTATGACATACTTATTACGAAATTTTTGAATTATATCCGATATATATATATAATTCCAATGTAATACAAAATATCAATTAAGAATAAAAATTATGTATCTGAAATGACTTATGTAACTTAAGAATAAGAAGTAGGTAACTAAAATGACTTATGTAACTAAAGAATAAGAATTGTGTAACTAAATATGCATTCACAATTAAATTTATGTTCATAAATATCAAATTGAAGGCAAAAAAAGTTAAGAATAATTCATTATGTGATATGAAATCTTTCGAAACATGTAGGAGTGTCTTTTTGTCTAATTCATGAACAAAGCACATCTTTGATATCTGTTTGGCATTTTTTTTTCTCAATTTCCAAATCCAGAATACAATAATAATAATTAAGAAAAAAATTTAAATTCAAAATAAAGGCTATATAAACGTAGAAATTTACGAGAAAAAATCACAAAACTTCAAGCAGAGTATGAGCTTTAAAAATAAGAAACCATCTGGAACAAAAAGAAAATTTCAAATGCAAAATGTTTTCTAGTTTCAAATGAGTAGTCTTGCTAGGGAGACAATATTCCCTACTTTCCCGCGAATACAAATTCTGTATCGCACTTTCTCTGAAAAATATCCAAGTTATCGCTTTCTCAATGAGAGGCGGCAAAACAGAAGACAAGTGGACGAAAAAACAGATGTCCTAGACGAGCGATATCCCTAAATAAGATCACCTAAAAAAAACCCATTTTGGTTCGTTCTTAAATTAATTGGACGTTTAAAATTAAGTATGATCTCAAACTTCATGAATATTGTAAGAAAGCAGGTGGCTGATTTTGATAAAATTTCAATTTTTAAGAACTCGGAAAAAAAAAATCCCCAAATTTCAAGCAAAAAAAAAAAAAAAAAAACCTCGAGGTATTTTTAACATAAAATTAATATTATATATATATATATATATATTATTAATTAATCCTACTCGCATTTCATTTCATTCATTCATCATCAACCTACTCGCATTTTTGGGCAATTATATGCATATTCTCATCAATTTTCCATAAAATTATTTAAATTAAAACTTGATAGAATCTATCTGCAAATTTTGTGAATAGGTTACATACTAAATTTGTCTAATTGATTGAAATTTTGAATTAATCCAGTTCATAGTTTTAAATTATTCTAATTTTTCTGTTCTGGTGAGGTCTGAAACTTAATAATTGATCAGAATTTTTAATCATAAATATTCTGTGTGCAGTATACTAGAAAGTAAACATTCCGAAATAATTTTAAATATTTGCCTTAAAATATACTTCAAATTCAAAACCGAATAGAAAACTCTACTAAACAAATAATTACATTGGGATTCACCTCTACTCCAAATTATGTTTGAAACTAATTTCCTCCCTTTCTTCAATCCTTCTACGTATATTGAAAAGCTCAGAGAAAGAGTGAATGAATGTCGATTCGCTTTCCAGAGTCAGAGGAGTCGTCCTCTTTCTTCGGTAATTAATGAATCCCCAAAGAAAATATTTCTCAATGCAGTGGAGTGCGATCTAATGACCTTTCACTCCGAATGGATTGCTCTGAAACCAGTGGAAGAGATGCAAACTGCAGAATATTCCCGCCAGAATGACGACCTTTGCTCATTTGGGTCTTTAATGAAAGAAGAGGTGTTGTCCAAAATGAAGAAGGATTAATGTTCGAAGAATTATTAAGTTATTTCGAAGATGTTGGTGGCGTATAGTGGAATGATTCAAATTTAGAAGTAATGAAGATTTAAGTTAACATATGGAGTTTACATCTGAGATTGCGTTTTCATTTGTATAATGGATGTAGCATGGCTTTTGCTGCGATTTATGAAAAGAAATTAGTCAGGGGATAAGTAAGTATAATTTTAGAAAGACGAATGATAATACTTGTTTTGAATTTTCAGTGCTTTTCATATTTTCAAATATCAATTTTTAGTTTCTAATTGCACAAGGTTTTTCACACCAACCAAGGTCATATGCTACACGAATCACTGATGAAAGTACAAGTCGTTCTATTATACTATTTTTGGTTCTCTTATGCATGGAAAATGTGTTAGTTTATCAATTTTTACTTTCTGGTTTATGTAGTACAGAGAAAGAATAAAAAAAATCGAATTTATATTTTGAATCTGCGTTTAAGGTTCCCCATCCCTGAGTTCGAAAAATACAATCCTGGAAAATACTTGTCTCTCTGTCTGTGATGAAGGTTACTCATACACGCTTTATAGCCGGATGAAATTTGGCATGTGGTCTTCCACCAAATGTGCAGATCTCTAAGAATTTTATGAGTAAAATATAATCAGAAGTCTGTCCGAATATAAGTAAACATGATAACATACATTCAGTGCAGATAAAATTCAATAAACAAATTTAATATCTATAGAATAGTCACTTATAAATTTTTGAGCATAATCCAAAAAGATTTTGACCATGGATTAGTTTGTACCTTCAAAATATTTAAATGCTGTAAAATATATCAAATTTAATATGGAATTTTGTGATTACAAGTGCAGATTTATGCCAATTTTTTTTTTGTTTCAATCGGCTGCGGAAATATGTCTAAAACACAAATTCGATTCTTTGATACTTTTAACGCGCTCCAAGGATTAAACACCCAATAATTCGCAAGAATCACACGGTGTATTAAGTAAGCACACCGAAATATATTTCTTAACTATTGTACGCTAGTAGCAAGTAAAGAGTTCATTGGCATGAAAAGTTTAAAAGAGAGTAAGCGAGAAAGTTTTGGAGAGACTTGTCCCACTAGTTTTCTTTGAGAATGTTTGAAATAAAAATATTTCAGGGGTTTTCATTTTTAAGGAAACAGATAGTGAACTTAAGTTCGCATATGAAAAAAGTTTATGCCAATACTTACATGCAAGCGCGTTCGCCTGGACTCGTCTTTAAATCTACTTATTTGGGAATGTGCATTACAGAAAAGATCCACCCATCATGTGGCATGACGAAACAAACTTAAGAAGACAGTGCCTAAAGGTGGGTTCAGACGAGGCTTATTATTGTCCGCAATAGAAGATCCCGCCTACTTTCGGAAAATCAAGTGATCACAACGGGACAATGGCAAATGATTGTCCCGTCGGGACAAACGTTGTCCGCGTTGTCTCAAGTGTTCACACGGGGACAATGCCGGGACAACAGCAGAGAGACAATGTTTGCGGACAATAAAATGCCTCGTGTGAACCCACCTTAATACACAAAATATACACGAATAAGAAAAGAATACACAAAATAAAAAATAGTGAATTATGGAACAAAATATATTTAAATGTCACAGAATAGTTGTATATAAAATGAATAAAAGGACGCACCAAACAATTAGTACTTCAAAAACTGAAGATATTTGACATTAGAAAGATTGAAAATTAAAAATTAGCAGAAATATGAAGGATATTTCTTTAAATATTTTAAAAATTTATAGGCACTTTCCCGTTATACGGATGCAACGAAAAATTGGCCAAATAATCGTTAGTCGGAAAAAGTGAAAAATCACCAAAAAGTCTCTAAAAAAAAGCTAAATTACGTCAAATCTAACTTTCTAATTCGTCAAATTCACATTATTCACTTGGGAACTTTGCGTTTCGTTTACTTTAACGACATTATTTTTGCCATTCGCTTCGCTTAGCTACTTGACTCGAGATTGGCTGCATTGGTGATATCTTTCGCCAGTATAACGGAAAAGTATCAATTTATATAAAAAGTGTTTCAATATAAATAAATTTAAAGAAAACTAATTACAATAGTTATCCATTTTTCAAGGGTCTGGATGGCAAGGTAAAAAGAAAGCAATTATGGTAGTAATGATTTTATAGAAAAATGATAAATGGTTAATATCTTTGCGAGATTTCAAACAACGAATAATGCAATTTTGTGCCGATAAATGACACTCACTTTACTCCTGTAAAAATAAAAATTCTTTAGTTTCACATTTGTTGAAAGTTAGTTGATATAATGAATTCTAAAGATAGAAATTCCCAAACAACTAGTTAACACAAATTGCTCGAGATATTACTCATTATCGCGAAAATTTAACTTTTATAATGCTCATAAAATCAGAAAAATCTTTATTCACTAATTACAGCCCATGATTGTTCCCCATTCTTCGAAATATACATAAATACGATTAAATAAAAATAATCCGGGAAACTGAAAATTGAAAATTATAGAAACTTGATGATTCAGTTCTTGAACCGATCTCTTTTTACAAATAATATGGATATGAAAGAATTTATTTGGAGTCAGATAGATTTCTGCGGTGATATAACTAATAATGAAAAGTTGCATTTTTCTTGTATTAAATATCTGATAAGCTGAACATAGTGAAGACAAAGCGAAAATAAAGTTATTAACTACTGTTTCAGAAACAGATGATACCCTATCTCTTCAAATTGAGATTTGGGAGCAGAATAAAAATCAAATCTTGTCGTGTATGATTAAAAATTACTTTTAACGACGCTTGTTAAATATTACAGGATATTTAAATAAATATTATCGGTGAGCTCGCAATTAATTTTAATAGAAAAATGTTGCAACATGATGCATTTTAATGGAAGTATGATTGTAGAAATATTTTTTTTTGAAAATAAAGAGTTTTGATGATTCTTCGAATTAATATAAGATTTTAATTCGTGGTAAATATTTCGAGATAATGAACGGAAGGATCCACACAGAGAAATAACGAAAAGTAATTTCTTTCTCCGGATTTTATAATTTTACGAAATAAGAGAAAAACATCATGCATATCAATGTTTTTGGCAGGATTTAAATTAATATTCGTTAAATTTTTGAATCGAATACTATCAATAATTTATATTATTTACTCGAATCAGATTTCAAAGATAGATATTTATGTATTATAAATGAACATGTATACATTAAAAATTTATTTTAGTGCCAAATAAAATATTGATTTTACAACTTTTGTATGATAAAAAAATAATTGGTTAAAGAGATTCTCTCTTGAATAAAGTTGTAAGAAAATAATCACAAACCATTTATTTGTTTAAGACAACTCTGTATCTCTTTCAAAAATTAGTTTTGTAGACAATAATATTAAAAATAAGAGTTTTTGTGGATTGTATCATTTTTTTCACTGAAAAAAGACAGTTTAGCAAATTTTTTTAATATTGAAAGAAAAATATTGATATTTTTGAAGTTTTTAAAACATAAAATATTAATATTTTTTAATTATTTCAACTGATTTTCATTTCTTGAATTATTAGCATCAATGAATTGAATACCGACTCTGTGGGGTGGACATGTGAATGGAATGTAATTTATGGGGGCAGTTATTCAAAGAAAACGCTTTTTGTTTACGCGGAGAAGACAAATTCTTTTCTAAATATTTATACGAAAAGACAAATATCTTTAGTTCATAAAAAAAGGAGTGGAATATAATATTCCAAGAGTTTAATTACATTAACGTATCATTTTAAGGCAAAATTATGATTATTTTGGAACGGGTGTGTGATTTTGAACATAAGTCAAATGACGAGGGCGGCACCTGAGCTGGCACCCCCTCTCCAAGGTTCCATTGGGAAATCCTTTGGCTCTTTGGTAGAAGCAAGATTCAAACCCGGAATGAACCATCGAAGCTGAGATCTAATATCCTGTTTCCTCGTCCTTTATAATTCCAGAGGAAAAAATGGTAATAATGGTTTTTGCAATAATTTTATTAAAATAGTTTAAAAATAAGGCATGTATAATTTTTTCTCGTTACTCTCTGAAAATTGCCCAGATTCAACCACAAGCAGTTAATGTAATAAAGTTATTTAAATTATTGGATTGTTACCTTGAATTAAATGAAGGGGGACCTTAAAAAGTCGTCATCTTTGTTTACTCACTAATAACTTTGATAAATTACCCGTGAAAAAAAAGTCAAACTCCAAAGAAAGAACATCAAAGTAGGGAAAAAAAAGAATAAAACTAAGCTTACATATATCACTAAGCTGTAATGAAGGAAGAAAGAGAAATGATAAAATCCACAAAATGTCATACCTGGTTCCTGATATTGGATACTGTGTAATTTCAAGAATAAAAAAGTATTTTCGAGTAAATTTTGCTGAAAGGAAGTTATGGCCCAATCTGAAGAATCTGTGCTCCTTTTAGTCCAGAAATCAATCTCTTTTTATAAATTGGTGAAATAATTTTTTAGGCAATTTTTCTATTTCAAAAATGTGTTTTCTGAAAAATTTAATTTCAATTCTTCGAATATAAATAAGCTGCAAAAGATTATATTATTTTTATTATTAAAAAGACTTTTTACTTTATCTTTTTGCCTATTAAAGATGCTCGAGTTATACAAATTCAGCATCATCCCCTAATTTTTTGTAGTCTAGTCTTTTGAAAACAATGGGTAAATATAATCAATATAAACGAAGTACAAAATAATATACTATTATTTTTATTACTAAAATTACTGTTACATAAATATACATCAAAAGATGCCCAGGTTATCTGAATTCGACCTTTCCAGACTTTTTTGAAGAACAGTAAATTTTTTTTCAATATAATGGGTAAATATTAATGTAACCGGACATCTTTTCCAGCTTGGCACCTAGCGACTGCTCGATAAAACTTAAGTCTGTGCTCTGGAGTCGTGGATTTAACATGATGTTTTTCCCCGATAATTGTTTTTTTTGTGTCTTATATTCTTAAATATTTCATTAAAAGGATTTGAATTATTTATTATTTTCTTGAGAGTTTTGTTTTTCGTAGCAGAAATAGTTTTTGGCGCCCAACTAATTTTGTTCACAGTTACGTAACTGATATAAATAAATGAAAAAATAATCAATAATTATTAATTTTTTATCTTGCATTGGAATACGCTCCATGTTTTCACTGATTGGGCTACCTTTCGCAATTTTTTGTGGTGTAGTCAATAATTTTTATATACAATAAATAAGAGTTAATAGAGCATAATTTAGATAAGATAAAATTATTTAAGAAATCGTAGTTAATATTATAATCAGTGTTTAATCATCACATTTTGATTTCAAAACATGAACACTTTTTTTAGAGACCATACCATTGAAGAAGAATACAGCCTAATCTGGCAATTTTAAGTCTAATGTCTTTGAATTTTGCATTCCAATTTTCGCATATCTTAAGAATTATAAAAATTGTATATTTCAATATGAAAGAAGTATCGGTTGTAAGGGTTAAGGATTATTATACTTAAAAAAATACAACATGAGTTATTTAAAAATGTACTTTTATTTTCACATTTAGATGCATTAAGTTATTGTGAGAAACTACTAACATGGAAATTACGATACAAGTTAACTTTATGTTATAAAGTTACAAACTTTCTCTCAATATGCATAAATATATTCCGAAAATAATGAATCATTTTGGCACATGAATTTTATTGGAATTATTTTATGAGTTCTTTATAAATAATAATATGCATAAATGTAAGGGATGCATTTTATAAGTGCATGTAATAAATTTGCATTTAAAATGTAAAAGAATCTATTAGAATAAAATTTTATTTTTCCTTATGTTTTAAACAAAAAACTATGTTTATAAAAAAAGAAATTACTTTTGGATTTAATAACTGATATCATCAGTGGGCTTGCAATAATCAAAAAAATATATTCTATAGAAATTAATTTGATATGTTCTTAGGCAAAATCGAAATTTTTCAATTCAAATTAAATATTTTTCTCAATTTATTATAGTCTGCATTATAAATTTTGCACTATTCATCTCCATTAAAAATTATATAGAAGATATATTCTTCATTGAAAATTCTATTATCATTTAATGAAAACTTCTCATTCTAAATTAAGTGATATCAAAATACTTCTTTAAATTTTTAAATAAAAAGTTTTTCTAAACTATATTTATGTGAAAGGAAAAACAAAACAATCTGATATCATCTTATAAAAACTCATTAATTTACAAGAGTTCTCATTGTCTATCGGATTTAAACATTATCATTTTTATTACGAGTTCTAATCTTTTAAAATAAAGTGTTTTCTTTCCTCTTTTAAGCTTTGTTTTAGTTAAGAAATACAATGAGCTAAATTTTTCAAAAAAGAGGGATGGTTGGCTGAAATATTATTAAATTTATGTAATGCATTAATGGTTTCCTTTCAGTTTAAAGCGATAAAAGGATTAAAGAACTTTATTTTTATCAATTACTATTAACTGCTTCAATAAAATAATGAAGATAATTATCTGTTCTACCTGAAATAATAATTATATCTACTATCAATATTTTTTTTACGCAACTAATATAAATCCTATAGCGATGAAGTAGATAGGATTTTTTTACCAACTTTTGCACTAAGATACACAACTAAGCTTAACTCTGTGGCACGAAAGCCCATGTGAGCCAAAACCTACTGTGTCCATATTTGCTTTCTTGACCGATGTAAGCATATGTCCCGATTAGGCGACCAGCCTAATGCGGAGCCCCAAAGATTAACTTCCCAAGAATGCGTAGTCCTCAGTTTATTGACCCACTGAAGGGATGAGACTGACTAAGACATACAACTTAGATTTAAAAATATATACACATATATATTTATAGCTTAAGTTAAAAATATTTAAATAACATCAACTAAACTGTTTATCATGTATATTAACGATTTTATTAGTACAATCCTAATGTATAGCATTTTACCTTAGGAAATGGGAGACTTAGCTGCAAAATAACCCAATTCATCAACTTAAAAAATAATTTTTTTTTTCTGTTATAAACAATCTCTTTTCACAGCTAACACAAAACTAGCGGTGATAAAAATATCAAAAAATGGATATAAGATTTTCGCCGACATTTATTATAGCATATTTATTACATTAAAACATGTTCTCATTGTTTGTTTAAAGTATAAGTTAAAAGTGTGATGTATAAGTTCAGAGAGATATGACACGATAAAAAAAAAGGGGCAATTCAGTAATTCTAAAAATAGTTTAAGTATAATGCGAATACATTTGGCATATTTATACAATAATTTAGTAAGAATTATTTTAGTAGTGAAAATAAAGGTTTCAAAACCGTACCAAAAATAATTTTAAAGTGGTTTCTATAATTTTTTTTGTTAATGATTGTATAAATTGAAAATTGTCTTATTTGCACAAAAATATCCTTTGACATGTATTATTCTTTTTAGATAAGAATTATTTTCAAAGCGTGAATACATCTAATTTAATAACAAAAATTTAAATGCAGTTTTATTAGTTTACTAAAATATTTATTTTTTTATATTAATTATGGTCATTATTTTATTTTTAAATTAAAAATTCATAAAAAATGATGTAACAATGAAATCTTTTTTCTCCTTAAAAGCTCTATTGAACTGTGTATCAATATTATATGGAATCAAAATATAATTAAATTACCCAATTAAGTGGTAATTAAGTTTTAAATATATAAAATTAATTATTAGAAAATGCAATATAATGGCAATGAAAACACACGTGTAGAGAATTAAAAAACCATAGCATACTAAGCAGCGAGTTATTAAAATTAGTTATTCCATTTCAAAACTAAGAATTATCAATTTATATTAAATAAAAGTTTATGAAAACTTGTTTTTCTACAATATTAAAGACAGAGCACTTATACTTCTCATAAAATAAAGAAAGATTTGGTTTAATCGGTCTCCAAGAATCGCTTTGAGCTTTTTATATCAAAGACAATCTAACCTGATTTTCTTTTACAGCCCAACTCAGGATAAATGTACAAAATTCCCCGATATATCAATTTTTTTCAAAAAACTTTTCTTCCAATGACAAGAAGTATTTAGGTGGGTGAAGAACTGTTCTCATCCAATCTGATCAAAGAAAACGCAATAGCTCAATGCAATTCCAAGGGAAAAAAATGCAGTTCCAAAATCAATAAAACTTTTTTCATTCTGTGAAGGGTGTGTTACGTAACACCTTAAGGATTAAACCCTCCTCTCTTAGCTAAACAAATCCTTTTATATAAAGAAAAAAAATTCTGTTTTTTTTTTCTTTCTTAGGGAAAATTTTTTCTTTACACTGTATGCATATCTTCATCAATCTTGAAGATTCTCCAAAAGTCGACAACAATAACTTAGACAGGTAAACCCAAGAGTTATTTGCATTTTCTTCCTTTCAGTCCTCCTGTTTCCTTCACTATTATAAATTTTTGGTACTTTTCCACCATACGGGCGCAAGATTCCGCCAATGTGAGCCAAACACAAGTCAAGTCGCCAAGCGAAGCGATTGACAAAACAAATTTTGCATTTATTGACGATTTTTTCCTTTTTCCGACTAACAATTATTTGGCAATTTTTTAGTGATTTTTGGTACAACGGAAAAGTACCAAATTTTTCAGTACAATTTAGTTTATCAGAGGAAAAATAATAATTTAAATCAAAAGAACAAACTTTTTGTGAATCAGACAACTTGCTACATTAACTCTTATTAATGTGGCAAGAGCAAAACATTAATAAAACATTTATTATTAACATTTTCTCATTAAAAAATAGCTTTAAAAATACCTTTTTATATTATTTTCATTTTCCTTTCCTTTGTAAGAAATGTAGAGAAAGTATTGTAATTGTAGAAAAATTCGAATTTCAAATTCACGTTTTAGGCCTTTCCGAGTCTGAAAAGAACTTTTTTGACATTATCTCTGTCTATTTCTCTATGAACAGGATAAGTTACAAACGTTCTGAGATGGAAAATAAACAGCTGAAATTTATCATATAGAACTAAATTAGTATATTTCAATAGTATAGCCAAATTTTGAATGGAATCCTTAAAAAAATCTAATTGTTTGAATACTATTGAATTCGATAACTTGAAAATTTAAAGAGCTAAGGTGATAAAATTTGATGCTTAGATTTAGCATCCAAATTGCAGGTACTGATTAATTTTTGAACCAAGTTCTTTAAAAAAATCTACCGTTTGTTGAACTCATAAACGCAATGTTTTAAATTAATAAAATTTATCATATTATTTCGCTACAACTGTTATTTCATGCCAAATTTTTATGTCAATCAGTATATTTATTTGCAAATTCTGTCAATAGATCCAGTAAAAATGGTATATTCATGCCAATTCCAAAACTATCTTTCACCAATACCAAGCGAGAAATTCGTTTCTTTAATCAAGGTTTCCAAGTTTTTTGCAGATGATAAGAGTTTTTTTGGAGAATAGATCAGAAAGTTACGGGGTGGACCCCCCCCCCCCGTTGGTTATAAATTGAAATTTAATGAAAGATAAATTAAAGATTTCTTGGTTGTATATTTATTTCGTCGTACAAATATATAATTCGAAACACTTCAGGAAAATTAATATAAAATCTTTTGCCAAGGAGATATAAATTTAATACTAGGCAAATATCGCGCAAAAGATGCTTGTTACTTTATCTCTAAATGAAAAAAGAGAAAAAAGAATTCCTGTGTTATAAATATGCGGTGCATAAAAATGTGTCAAAGGTTAGATAATCAAGTAATTAACAAACCTCCTCCGCGTTGTGGCTTCGTTTTTGCATAAAAATCAATTTCTCCCAAATCTTGTTCAACGGAGAAACATGGTTGGCTACGTGTTGCTATTTACATATTAATAATGCGACGAGGATTGCGTTGTAACATATTAACCAAATACTAATTAAGTCGGTAGCAGAACACGGAAGAATGAGGCATACTCTGAAATATAATTAATAAGGATTACGGAAGAGCATTTTATCTTAAATTAATATAAAATCCGTATGGAATTTTAGAGGGAAATGTTATGGAAGAATCATTGTTCTTGGTTGGTGGGATTTGCGACAATACAGTGAAGAAAGAAAAACATGCTTAAAAGTTGGATTTTTTTTCTTCCTCATATACGAATAATATGCTAATTTCTAGTATACGAGAAAATATGCGAATAATCATTAAAAATATTTGATTTTTGACGAATCTACATTTGAGACCCCCCCCCGAATTCGAAAAAC
Source organism: Argiope trifasciata (assembly GCA_026543055.1). Taxonomy (NCBI): domain Eukaryota; kingdom Metazoa; phylum Arthropoda; class Arachnida; order Araneae; family Araneidae; genus Argiope; species Argiope trifasciata. The sequence goes on along the minus strand of JAPMOQ010025180.1, from coordinate 236,961 downwards.
ACATTATTGGAAAATGTCATTTGTCTGTGAAAAAGATAACTTTAAACGTTTTTAGCTTGATGGATAAAATTTGGTATATGGTCTTTACATCAAATTTGAAGATTTCTATCAAATTTTACAAAAAGAACTCTCAGTCAAATTTTCAACCAAATCCAACTAAAAGTTGACTGTCTGTCCTTTTGTGCAATAAGACGCATGTAATCATGTAGTACAAAAACACATGAATATATAATTTGGTACGATATTTTATGACCACAATATTTATACCTTTTTTATGTAGTCTTCATTTCTCTTTTGCTTCACGTTTTACAATTAAAAAAAAATATAATTACAATTTTTTAAACCTATCTATTGTGTCTCTTAACTTAAAGTTACAGTATGCTTCTTGTTATTTCTAGTTCAATGTAATCAGCAATACTTTATTGTACGAAATTAAAAAGAAGACAATTTGAATAAAACATTTCATGATTTTGGTGTAATAAATTGCAACTTAGTATTCAGAAATTATACAAAATATTTTTTAAAAACATTTTACAATTAATTATGTTTAAATTACCTCATCCCTATATTGTTTTTGATAATTCCCAATTTGTTAACCACTTCTTTACCTAGATGAATATATTATCAAACATTACCTGTATAACATTAAAAACATTCCTTTCTTTGTTCTGAGATACCTCTAGAGCATACTGAGATATCTTGATTTACTTAATTACCTCTTCGCAAATTACGAATTCTTGTCAGGAAAACAAAGGTGAAATTAAAGTGATTAATACATTTTGATAATAATAAGACTCTGTTTAATTATTTTTTTAAAGTTACATAACATATTCCAATAAAGTTACGTCATCCAAAATCTATTGTTTTAAAATGTAGCTTCCCTATAAGTGCGACAAATTTCGGATCAATTTGACAATAGGCCAATGACAGAATATCATTCAAATCTTTCGAGGATTAGCATCTCTCGAGGACATACAATCTCTCGAGTATATTAGGCCATTTAAGATTTGATTAATGAAGGCCTCATGAATAAAGATTTTTTCCTTTGAAAGTGGAAAAAATTTAGATGGAAAAAGAAGAAAGATAAAGGAAAATCCGAGTACAATTAAAGCTTCAGAGCCAATTATCATTGAGGATTATATATGAAAAAAAACTTTAACGAAGTTTGGAGGAGACTAAAACAGAATAGAAAGAAGTCATTTTTTAAAAAATTCGTTGTGTTTTCGAAGGCAATTAATCTTCTCTTACTATTTCTTTTATAAGTTGTGAATGAACTCCATTTAGAAATTCCTGCTTTTTGTTTCGGCAGAATGCATTACAGATTACTCTTTTATTACATTTTGTGTTCCGCCTGTAATCATTAAAGGGAAAATAATATCTAATAACAATTTTTCGTATTTACAACCAGCAGATGAGCAGATTTTAACATGAATTAATTTCACCAGAGCTTTGTTATTCAACAATTCTCTTTTTTTAATTCCTATTATTAGTTCACACTCTACCAATATTTATTTATTTATATATCTTGTTTAAAATTTCAACAGATAATAAAATATTTTTTACTCATCTACTCAAGTTCAAATACATTTTTTAAAACTTGCAATGGATGACATTCAATGTTAATACAGTGTTTTTCCAAATATTAATTCCTTAATTAAATTTAAATAATTTTTAATGCTTTATACAAAGTTTTAGTAGCTGGGTGAAAACAGAAATCAAAAGTCAGTAGCTCAATCGGTCAAATGCAAGGTTTACAGTGTTTTTCATATGAAGATGAAGAATACGAGTTCAATTCTTGCGAAAATCACTAAGTTTTTGATAATCAATAATTTTTCTCATAATTTTCGAATAAAAAGTAACTAAAATAGAATTTTTTTTTGTTGCCCTAAGTAAGAATTGAATAATTTTTTTAAAATTCTTATCTAACTGAACATCGAAAATCTTTTTAATAAAAAGTAAATATGAAGGGTTTGCTTTAAATTATTTCATTTAATTAAATTACTCAGTAGTTTAAATTTCGATTATATTTTTCTATCTCTAAAATATATTTTACAATCTAATTTTTATAGAATATTAGATCAATTAAAAGTAATACATGATACAAAGTAAAATAAAGCACGGTAAGTTATTTTCTAAAATTATTCATTTAGCTGTAGTAGAAAGAACTCGTTAGCTATATATTAAACAATTTAAATAATAAACAAAGCAGTTGAATATAATATCTAATTGATGTATAATGATAGGCAATTTTCTGAAATTCAGTGCATTTCATTAATGTAATTATCTTATATCATTCGATTGTGATAAACAAAAAATAGATACAAAAGAATGAATTTTATTTTGTAAAACATTTAAAGATAGAAAATATCTTTTAATAAATTCTCTCTTCCGCATTTTTTGTATATTCTTCAAAGCAAATTTGGTTTATAGATTTTTATTTTCTTGTATGCATAGAAAGAGAAAGAAAAAAAAAATGAAAAAATTTGAACTCGAGAGTTTGACGGAACTCCACGTTCAAGACAGCCCCGATTTCGAAATACACATTTTTGGAAATGTCTGGATTAATCGCAAAAAACCTTGCCAAGGGTCGCAGGATAGATTTGGTAAAGAAGCTAAATTCGTTCCAAAGTTAATATTTTGTAACTATTATGAGCTAAAGACATAAAAAAAGGTTCTCTGGAATAATATCTTTATTAGAATATATACGAGAAAAATTTGTGTAGACTACTTATTCTTCTTTTATTCCATCGAATATTTTTTTTCTCTATTTTTCGGTAGATTCAAATTAATTAGATGCTCTCTGCTATCATTGCTTCATTTAAAATATTAACAAATTTTTAACACATCATTTTGTCCGTTAGAAGGCCAAAGTACAAACCCCGTCGAATATTTAATCATTTGTTTAAGTAAATAATTAATCAAACATTTCCCCAGCTTTCGACAGCAAATATCTAATTTTTAAAGTCTTCTTTAAATATTTACCAAATTTCCAAGCAAACGGTTTATTTTTGTTCTTGTTTGGTATTTTCAATTAATAAATCATCTTGAACAGAAAAGATAATTATCTTCATTTGATTTAAGCAGATATCAAGACGATCAAACTACCATCTTTTAGTCTCCAAATTAAAAAAAAAGAAAAACTTAATTCCTTTGAAGTTTGATGGATATAGTAATTAGTTTGATGCAAGTTGTGGAACAATTTCAGTTTTTTGAAACTATTGCACGGAATCTTATATTTGTCATCAAAGTTAAAGGAGCATAAAAAATAAGTAAAAAGCCTTTATTTTAGAAGATTAAATATTAAAATAAGACTAATTATTCGAAGCAATTCTTGATGGTCGAAAACTGTCACTATTAAGGAAAGAATTTTTATAAAAATTTCGGAAATGATAGGGAGGTTAAAAAGATATTTTTGATTTGAAATCTCTTAAAAATGTATTTATTACGATCTGAAAGAAAAGTTTTGTCATCCATTTATTTTATCTTTTCATTTTTTTATGGTACTTCTAGATTTTCAGGTTTGAAGTTAAAAATAAAATTACAAATTTTATATAACTATATCTGATTTTGATGGCTAATTGGATTATTAAGATTAAAAGGCGCAAAATGTTTTATTTAAACATTTGAACATATTTCCTCAAAATATTTTATATCATAAAATTTTCTTAATTATATTACTTTAGAAGCCTTACACCGTTCTGCATATTCTGATATGTATGCTCCTAATTTTTTGTTATTTAAGTTTTAATTTGAAATGAAACTATTAAATCTTTATATAAATAAAACATCTTACTGTTAAGCTTTTTATAAACATGAGTACAAAAAAGAATGAATTTAAAACATTTAATTTTGATGAACATTATAGAATATTTTTATAATTTATTTTATATCTCAGAGGATTATTCAACAAACTTTTCTCTGACTGCACTACGTTTATTACGTTAAGATAAAATTAATTAAAAATAGCTGATAGTACCAAGGGGTCTTTAAAACTCATAAATCGGGGATATTTTCTGATTCAAATGATATAAAATATAGTTCTTTACTTCATTTAGAGCATTTTTTTCTTATTAGGTGAATATGCATATTATTAAAGACTTAGAAATTAGCTGTTAGATTCAGATTAAAATGTATATTCTCTGTATATATAAAGCCATAAAAGCGTCTGTTGGCTGCTTCAAACATTCTGCTCCGAGGGAAAAAAATTCATTCTCCGAAAGAAGCAAAAAATGTTTTGTAGAAACCGCTGAAGTCATAAACAATTTGCAGTCAAAGGAGGAATTTGATCAAAGTTATTTTAACCCCAATACGTGTAGTTGTAGTACATTTCAAACTAATCTAATCGAAAATAAAAGTATAGTTTTGTCTACTGTAGAATGTTTAGTAACAGATACATGCTCGTAATGGCAGGAAATGACGTGCCTCTTGGAAATATGTTCACAGTGTTCTCGCACGAGTCAGAATTATATACAGAGACAACAACTCAAGTGTGAAAAAATAAACCTATTTCCTGTATTAATAATGCCTCACTAGTAGTTAAGGTATTCGACTACGTTAAAAACAATGGTTATCAACCACATTGGCGATTTCTTTTATTATTATTTCGTGTAGTTCAGATTTTCATCATTCCAAAACAGTTTATCTTTTCTGGGAAAAGGAAGGCATGACCTATCATCTAGGGTCTCCCATAATTTTTCAGCTAAAATTTGTCTCTAATTTCAATTTTCTCAAAATTTTAATTTTGCATAATAATTCTTCACCGTTAACATATCTCAAAAACCAATAAAGTTCTGACATAAATATTTCATCGTGCATTTTAAATAATACGGGCAATGAAATGAACCAAATTTTTATTTTTGGTGAAATATTTTTTTTATTTATAAGAGTTTTTAGAAAAATTAAGTTATAAATTTAAGGAAAAAATGCATATAGGCTTATATTTTTACCCACAATATTTTCGCATCTAGATATTTTTCTTAGATTTTGGTTCCTTACATTTATTATTATATTCTATAACTGTGTACAGAGAAAAATAGGACTGCTGCATTACCATTTTGTGAAGAGTGTAAATTGTTTTGGTTAAATTTCATTGAAATTTACTGCATATTTTCCTATTTCTCAATATACATATATATTTTCAAATAATTTTGTTTTATTTATAGTATTTTGTATTATAATTGACAATGCATCGAAAAACCATAGTTTGAAGTAGTTTTTAAAAAATCCAATTTTTCAAAATTATTCCTTCGAACGTAGTCGGATACCTTAATCGGAGTTACAAGAACTGTGGCTAATAAAAAAAAGTTTCGATGGAAATATTTCTATGTTAGCAGTAATAAATAACTGATTTAATACCAAATGAGATAATCGATACACGTTGACACATTCCAGAACCAATTAACCTTGCGGATCCTAATTTTAATATTCCGGGGAAAATGGATATTTTAATTACTATTGAATACTTTTAGGATATAGTAAAGCCTGGAAAATTAAAAGCTAACAATGAGAATCTGACGTTACAGAATTCAGTATTTGGTTACACCAAAGGAGGTAGCGTTTCGAGTTCAGATTGTAACTATTGCTACTTAATACAGAAGAATTAAATTCAAACTTAAAAAAATTTGGGAGATGAAGGAAATGGGTAACGAAATACTTTAAAGAGAATGCCATTTGTGAGAAACATTGTGCAGGAACACAGAACAGATGAGACAGGAAAATATACAGTGTTGATGCCTCTGAAAGAGCTATATCTAAGTCGCAGGACATGTTTAGGGAATTCAAGCGATATTGCTCTAAAACCCCTCAAATCGCTGTGGACGCACCTGTTTAGATACTAAAAGTTTTAAAATTGTATTCTGACTTTCAGAATGACTATGAGGAGTTAGGGGACATGAGCGAAATACAAGAAGAAAACGTTGAACTTAAGTAACATACTACGTGCTTCATCATGGCATTTATAATTCTGAGAAAAGCGCAACTAAACTACATTTCGTGTTAAATGTGTCCACCATGACTACTATTGGAAATTCACTTTACTCAAATCAGTATAACGGTGGAAGGATTCAAGATGATATATTTACATTGTTGGTTAAATTCTGAAGGCATATATTTGCATTTACAGCAGATAGTCATCAGATGTACCGTATAATTATCATAGATGAGAGTCAAAGAAATCTCCAAAGAATTTTATGGAAGGAGGAAGTTAATGAACCCGTTAAAACCTATAAGATAAATACTGTTATCTATGGAAAGGCTAGTACCCCGTATCTAGCTATGAAAACATTCAAACAACTTTCCAATGACGAGAAAAAACTTTTCAATTGCTGCATCAGTTTTGTGTCATGACTTTTATATGACCGACCTTTTAAGTTGAGTGAGTACGGTGGAAGAGGTGAAAACTTTGCAACATCAACTTGCTGACATTCTGAAAACAGCCCATATGTTATTACACAAACAACACTTCTAAGCTTATCCCATCCAGGGAGAAAGAATAAGAGTTCTCATCTACGAATGAAATATTACTTTAGGAACTGCCTGGAAGGCTAAAATTGACTGCTCTATATTTAAAGTAAGTGTAGAGCAAAATGCCCATCCAAAAAAATATTAATAAAAGGTCGGTCTTATCCATTATCGACTTTTTGATCCACTTGTGTTGCTTGGTCCAGGGGTCCTAAGGCAAAGATCGTCTAGCAGCAATTTCGGTTGTTCAAGATTGATTGATATGAAATGCTTCCAGCGAAAGAATCTGGTGAATGGTAAGAATTTGAGACATCTTTAAAAACTTGAACGATATTAACATTGAAAGGTATATTATTATTACAAATGTGAAAATGACTGAGCTTCATGGATTCTATGACTAATCTGAAAAGGCGTATGGTGCTGCAATCTTGCAAGAACAGTTGTTTGGGGTAGAGAGTGAAAGCGAAGATAATTGTGAGTAAATCTCGTGCATCACCGATGAAGCAGGTAACTATACTTAGTTTAATACTATGCTGTGCCACTCTACTCACCATAAAGTTACAAAATGCTTTAAAAATGGATATTACATAGATATTCTATTATTTGGATTCTACAGTTTTTGTGGATGAGAAAAGAGTCATGAGACTTAAAAACATTTGTAGCAAGCAGAGAGGTGATAATTCAAGAATAAATAGAAATCAGTCAGTGGGATCATGTTCCTTGAGAACAAAATCAATCTGATGTCATTTCGAGAGAACTTAATCCAACGAGATTGGATACAAAGTGAACTTTTGGTGACTTAGTTCATCCTTTCTTCACGAACTAGTTGTGAAATTCCCTCGTGATTGCAACGACATTATCTTACATTGAACAATTCTGTGCAGAACATGGACGCTTCTTCGGAGAAACTTTATTTAGTATAACTTAAAAATCTGACTAATTGCAGTCTAGTTTCAGCTGCGGATTCATCATTTTTAGATAATATGCTTAGTGTGTCAAATGATTAGTGTCAAAGCTTAATCATTTATTTTCAGATTTATTAACGATTTGAAAAACTCGAGCAAACTGTCAGGCTCCTTATCCATCAAGACATTGCAGCTGGTGAAGTTAACTTTAATCAAAATTGTTGAGGTAACTTACTACATTTAATCTTGAAATAAAAGCTCTTGAAAAATAAGGAAATATTAACAAGAATCATGTAAGAACCCATTTCTACATCGAAATGATGTCTTACACGTTGGAAGAATATTGAGTAATTCTGATTTCTCAAAAGATTTGTAATTCTGATTTGTTCTGACAAAAAGTAACCCTATTACTTCCAAAAAATCACCAGTTCGCTTTATTAACCATGAAATATTTTCATCTTAAATATTTACAAATCGGTGTGCAAACACTGTTGTATTTGAAAAGATAGGGATATAGACCTTTATCTGGCAGAAACTACAACCAGAAAAATTATTCATGAGTGTGTCATTTGGACACAAAACAAATTTAGAATTGTAACCTATATTTTGGGAAATCTCCCAATCAATAGAGTTAAGTTATTTAAATTAGACCATTTACTCACGTGTGATAGACTTTCTCTATTATATACAAGAGTCAGAGGAAAAGGCAACTATCAAAAATATTATGTGGCTGTTTTTCTTTTTTTGCTATTTAAGGCAATCCACTTCTACTGTTCTGCTAATGCAACTAATCTCAAAAAGATCAATTCAGACTTAAAACGCCAACAAATTATGATTGGTAGACCTTCAGAGTCACTAGTTGATTATTTAAGAACTGAACAAGCGACATGGAAATTTATTACACCAAGGTCACCTAACTTCGATGGTTTATGGAAGGCGGGTGTTAAAATCTTTCTCACACTACTTTAAGATTTGGTAGACATATCTTAAATATCCAGATTATCTATATAAATAAAAATGAATGCTTGTCCGTATATCTCTTAATCGGTGCCGTATCGCTCATCCGATTACGATAAAACTTCGACAATATATTGCTTGCACTTACGCGAAGGTTATAAGCATAATACAATAATCTAAAGCAGGGGTAGGCAATGCGGCGCCCACAGGCGCCATGGCGCCCCCGATCGATTTTTAATGCGCCCTCGCTGGACTTACGTAAATGTATGATAGCCAGAGCGATTTACTTACTCTTGTCAAACGGCGATATACAGCAAGTAGTCAGTTGAGTTTAGGATTGTGCATAGATTAGCAGTTTGCTAACCTTGAGCGTATCTAATAACACTCATGTATTTTTTGTTAGTGTGTGATCGTATATGGAATAGACCACGCGTAGACCGTGCATTTAAAACTACCAAGTAATCCGAAATAATTATTTTCTTTCAAAACCCTTCATGGATAAATGTAAAAGAAAAAGAACATATTATTTTAACGATGAAGGGAACATCTATATTGTTTCGTTGATTACAAAGGGAAGTGTATTTGTTTGTTGTGTAATAATAGTGTTGCGATTCCCAAGAAAAGTAATATTGAACGACATTTTAAGACCGTTCATACCAATTTTGATAGTGACTATCCAATGAACTCTGAAATTAGAAGAAAAAAATCATTTCTTTAAAATCTTCAATAACTGACCAGCAAAGTGTTTTTACTAAACCACTGCAACAACATAAAGCAGCAACGATCGCGTCATATAAAATATCGCATTTGCTAACTAAGAATAAAAAAGCATTTACAGATGGAGAATTAGTGAAAGAAGCCATGTTAGAAGCTGCTGATTCCCTTTTTGAAGAATTTAAAAATAAAATGAAAATAGTTTTAGCTATAAACACGTTGCAATTATCAGGATGAACTGTTACTAGAAGAATTGAAGTAATTGCGGAGAGTTTGGAGGCAGAATTAGAAAATTATATGGAAAATTGTATTTTCTTTTCGCTACAGATGGATGAATCGACTGACGTGACAAATATATCACAATTAACAATTTGCGTGAAGATGGTATTTTCTGATTTTACAACAAAAGAAGAATTCCTTAAAGTTCTGCCATTAAAGAGAAGTACCAGAGGAGAAGATGTCTTTTCTACTTTTAAAAAGTATATAACAGATGTAAAATTACCTGTACAAAAGTTATCGTCAATTACAACAGACGAGGCACCAGCGATGATTGGTAAGAAAAAAGGATTTATTTCCTTATGTAGACAGGATTCCTTATTCCCAAAATTTATTTATCATTGCCTCATACACCAGGAAATGTTAAGCGCAAAAATAAACGGTTTTCAACACGTATTTACGATAGTAACAAAAATTATTAATTCCATAATATCGGGAGCTATGCAACACAGATTGTTTAAATTACTTTTAGAAGATGAGGACGTTCAGTTCAACAGATCTTCTTTTACATACTGAAGTGAGGTGGCTGAGCAGAGGTAAAATACTTGAGCGGTTTATCATGCTTTTGTCACAAATAAAGGAATTTATTGCATCAAGAGGCGAATTTTACTAGCAATTAGAAAATAAGGATTGTCTAATCGACCTCGGATTTCTGACAGATATAACGGCAAAGGTGAATGAATTAAATTAAAAATTACAAGGGAAAAATCAGCATATCGCTGACATGATTAGTGCAGTAAATGCATTCAAATGCAAGTTAGTGTTGTTGAAATCCCATCTATTGAAAAAATCATTACCACATTTCCCAAATATAAAATATACTGTTGAGAGTTTAAATCTGATTAATGAAAATTTTACTGCTACATCATATTTAGAAATTATAGATAAGCTAATAGAAGAGTTTTCTTCTAGATTTGAAGATTTTGCAGCATTAGAACCCGTTCTAAGATTTTTCATAAATCCTTTCAATGTTACTGAAGATGATGGCCTTGAAATAGTTTCAGTGTATTTCGAGCTTCATAATATCGAAGACCTAGAGTGAGAAATAATAAATTTGCAAAGTGATATTACTTTAAAAGCGCATAGTAATGATAAAAGGATTTGGAACTTAGTCGATGAAAATAAGTATCCTATTTTAAGGAAATGTGCGCTAAAAATTTATTCATATTGTGCAACAACATACAATTGCGAGTCTTTGTTCTCCAATATAAAATCAAAATACGGAACAAAGCTTAATGACTCACATTTAGATAATTGTTTAAAGACCGGGAACTCTAAATATATATCCATTTATAAGAAATTAGCTGAAAATATGGACACCCAAGTTTCACACTGAATTATATGTATCATTATGTATGACACCAACAAAATAAAGTTATAAAAAATCTGTTTTTTAATGCCTATTTATACCTGTTGATTATCTGTAAAATATGCGCCTTCTGTGATTTTCAAATTTAGAATTGAGCCCTTAAGGACAAACAGGTTGCCGACCCCTGATCTAAAGTATAAAAAATATATTTAGATCTATTTGTCGTATCTAACAACCACGGATTAACCACCAAATAACTCGTCAAGGGGACAACAGATTCAGTAAAGATGTTAAATTCAAGCCAGACGATAATATTTCGTAGCCATTGTATGCAAATGCAATGTAGGTCTATATCTGAGTTAATAGTTTTATTAGAGATTCAGCAACAAAGTTTTAGGGGTACCAGTTTAATAGGTTTGATATTTTAACTAAATATTTAATGATTTTTTTTGTATTTTTTGCAGTATCTTCCAAAAGTGTTATAGTACAGAAAATTTTGCACCATCTTAGTTTTCAAAAAAATTATATTTTCAACTTTATTAGAGATTTTATGGTATAAATATATTTAATCAATTTCAAAGAAAAATATTTTAATCATATTTTTTAACAAAGCTTGAGAATAATGAGCGAATATTAAACGAATCACGAGATACAATAAATAGATTCATTCCTTACCATTCTGAAAGAACACCAAGCATTACAATTCTAAAAGAATATACAAATCTAATACATAAAAATGAATATTTGTTCATAAAATAGAATAATAAAAATAGAATAAATGCTATTTATTCACTCCTTTATATATCCTTCAACTTCATTGAATGTAATCACTGTCGATATGAAAATAAATATTATTCATATCATTCTTAATTAAACAAGATAACTATTTCAAATTTCAAATGATAGTTCCAAGATTATTACTTTTGCGGCAGAAGCGTGCCGGGTACCAGCTAGTTTTCTATATTTATAAAAATATAACGCATCATAAAGTCTTTCATAACTTTTTCAAATTTGTTAATTTTTAATCAAACATTTTAATTAGTAAAATTAAAGGAAATAAATCTTTACTAACTTCCTTTATTTCAAAATGAAACTTTTAGTATAAACATCCTTTGATTTTTAAATAGAAAAAGCAGATTAAAAAAAGATAATTATTTATTATTTTTATGATGGTTAGTTAGTAAGTAATAACTTTTCCATGACAAATTGTAGTGAATCTTCAGTTATTCTCAGATGGAATTTTACGATTATCAAATGGATAAGCTAATAAGGAAATTATACTTCATTCCTGGAATAATATTTAACGTAAATTCTTGTTATGTCTACACTAAAATCAGTCATTACTGATTTCAGTTTTTATAAGGATTTTAGATCCATTAAAATGTTTCTAAGTTTGAGCTGAATACTAATTTCATCTATTGTTTACTTGAAACTTATAATTATTCTTTTGTAAGTTTATATGTTTATTTTTCAGAGTGTTATTTTGCATAATAATTTTATGTTAGATGAAATGAAATTCTACGAATCTTAAATCCAGTTTTCCAAAAGTAATTAGATTTTGAAAAATTCCTCTGAAGTCTCAGGAGAGAACGAAGCAACACAGCACAATAGATAACTTCGTTTTGTTAATTTAAAGAACGGGAGATAACTTTGAATCATTTTATTATATTGTAGAATTAAGTTAGATTTAACGTTTTCACGTTTTTTAAAACTCAGTGTTCAAGTATGAAAGTAATAGACGCTTTTCTTTTCATTAATTTTGGATCACCCGGTTTTGAAGGCGTGCCTTCTTTTGAGAACATGAATAGAAATTTCTACTGTTCGCTTCAATATCCTGAGACGGCCTCTCTTGGATGATTCCATTTCATTAAGGGGCGTAAGGGCAGACGGATGAGCGCATTTCTGGAATTCTTTGTCATTTTTTTACTTTGATTCCGTCCCATTTGATTGCTTTCCGTTGAATTTTTTCTCCTCGTGTATACAAGTATCGTGCCATTTTCGACCAAATTATTTTATTTTAATTTAGTCTGAGTGTAATGCGACTTTACATTAATGTTAAACGTTAAGATATCCTTTCCCCCATATTTTGTCGCATTAAACCCATCCTAAGGCATGCGTAAAAGAGCAGCGGGTTTGGGAATTCGTTGACAAAAAATACATGCAAATATTATCAAACTCGTTTTTTTTAATCATCACAAGCAATTTTTGCATCTATTTATCTATATTTAATCTACTCTTAATTTACAATCGATCTGTTGAATGAATAAATTTTGAGTGAAGTAATTCTGTGAAATTTAGCAACAGGTGCATACTGCAGGTTTTACTGCATATTTAATAGTTTTTTTTATTTAATAGGTATTTCGCAAATGTTATAGCTAACTCGAAGCTTTACTTGATGTATTTAAAATAAATCAGTTATCGAAACGATTTTTCAAAGATATAGAAAAATAAGGGGAAAAGAAAGCCACTTATAGTTGTTGTTATTGTTACTTATGGCACTTGCCATAGACAAGCCCGCTGACGAAGTCCTAGTTTGTGCAGTAGTTTATGAGGATAAAGGCTCTTTAGTACCCTAGGGTAGAAGTGTGACTTGTAATTCAAACGAGGATGACACTCACATACTCGCTTGAACAACTCCTTTTAACACGGGGGGGGGGCTTCGTACTTCGTACACCTCACAGATAGAACACAAGGCAAAGAGCAATCATGCCCGAACCAGAACTTGAACCTGAGACGCGCAGATCACGGCTAAGATGCAATAACCGTAGGCCAGGAGATCTGGCAGACATTCATTGAATTCCCCTTATACAAACAAATTTTTTGTATCTAATTTTTTTTGAATGTCACTTTGAAAGAAACCCGGTTTTCTGAGATTCCAAAGACAAGAAGTCGCTGAAACTAACCAAGAAGGCTATTTTATGAACATTTTGTAGTTGATGTACAGTTTTGTTGAACACGACTAACACAGATTTCAGTTTGTAAAAATAGCCGACTTGGAATAACTGATGTTATTTCTTGAATCTATCGTCCGTATTATCGATATTTTTTATCATTAATAAGAACAAAAAATGACAATCCTATGTATGAATTTAATTAATAGGAAGTTAAGCATAACTTTAAAAGTTTACAAGAAATATTTAGAAAATATAAGTTAAAAAAATAATAAAGGTGCAATGCAGACAAAAACACATAACAATAGTTCGAAAATAGTGGTGCATAAGGGGGCGAAATAATTCTACGCGTAGAATTCTGATAAAATATTGACAATATCACAGTGATTTGTGTATATTTCCAATGTTTCTGAAATCTAAGTTTCGAAAATTACATTGAAGGTGATTAGTTTAATTTGCTCTGATGGAGGTTGAAAGATTTCTGAGGCCATAAACATTTGTTGTCTTCAATTTTTTTAAAATAATTATCGCTGTTTTAATGATTTATTCTTTGTTTAGTAAAGTATGGGAAATTCAGATCAATTGGATTAATAATTATTGTATGTAAATAGAGTTTCTAAGAGATAAGTGGCAAAGTTTCACTCAAAAGTCTTGTAGGCTGTATTCTTTCAATAAATGCATGAAATTATTCGGCGAAGAGATTAATATGGCCTAAATGAAGGCTTTTAGAAAGATGAGTTTTTAAAAAATAAACTGATTGAAAAAAAAATAATTTCACGATTTTACATTTAATTCTTTCTTGGGCTCTTTTTTTTTCTTTTTTTGAATTCTTCGCCTATTTTATTATCAACTAGCCGCCTTTGGCGACCAGCTGGTTCGCCATGAGTAATGCGTTCTAAAATTTTCAATTAAATCACATATTCATTAGCCAAAATTTAAGAAATAGTTAAAGTTAAAAGATTCAGTTATTAGTAGTTAAAGAGTCGGTAACTTTATTCGAAAAAACTTTTTGAGTTTAATGCTCTAACAATTTATCGATTATGCTTCCAAAATATTAAAAATGTTTTTTTCGGTGATGTTACCAAAATATTAAATATGTTTTTTAAAAAAAGCGAAAAAGGGGAAAAATTATTGAATTAATGATACAGATATTACAAACGATTATAGAAATATGCCATTAAGTCGGGATTTCAATGCATATCCTGTCTAAATTCAACCAGGTTTACTGTAAATAAAGATAATTGATGGAATTAATGATATAGATATTGCAAACGATCATAGAATCCATTGCCTTGCATTTATTTTTTTAGAAGATATCTCATTTTATATTTATGTTATTTTATCCAGTCACATGCTGAAAGTTGTATTTCTTTAGATTTGATTTGCGATGATAGTTTTTTTTTATTTGAACTTCCGGCATTGTTTTATTTTATTTTATCCAGTCACGTGCTCAAAAAAACATGGTTAAAATATTTCTTTAAAAATTCGTTAAAAATAGAAGCTTGAGTTATACATTAAAACACTGATGTCACAAGTTCATCTCTTTTTAATTAAAAGCTAAATATTCTTCATTTTTTAAAACATTTATAGACTCGTGCTACATACTATGCAGCTATTTACTTCATTTAGACTTTTTTATAGATGTATTTCTATTATTAAACAAAGCTGATTTATTTAATTAATAATATTGTAAAAGTCACAAAAAATTCTTTGCATTTTCTTTTTTTTAAAAGAAAAAAACATATTTCATATTTATTTCATTTCATGCAGACACGTGCTGAAAATTGCATTTTTAAATGTTTAATTTGCAATAATTATTTATTTTTTTAATTTGAGTTTTTATCTATCTGATGGCAACCTATTGATAAAAGATAATTTTTCCCCTTCCACTCGTAACGTGCTCCTGCAGATTAAATTTTATTGTTTTGTCCGAAATATATTGTTGAAAAATATAGTTGAAATGCTTCTTTAAAAATTCATTACAAATAGAAGCTTAAGTTAAATGTTAAAATACTGATACTATTAGAAAGCTATTTTTTTATCTTTAAATTGATGTTAAAATCATGTTTATCCGATCATATTTTCGGAAGTTATAGCGGAAAAATGTCGAAATTTCACTTAAATTTTAATTAATTCAAATTCTAATTAAAAATTCGAAAAAAGGGCTCCGAGGTGCACATTACCGACCTCCAAGGTATACATGTACCAAATTTGGTAGCTGTAGGTCCAACGGTTTGGCCTGTAGAGCGCCAACACACACACACACACACACACGCACACACACACACACATTGAGCTTTATTATAAGTATAGATTAAACAATAGCTCTTAAAGAAATATATTTTATTTATCTAAGTTTTATGATTATTTTTAAATTTTATTGGCAGGAATGATATTTTCTACGGAACCACTCACGGGCATGGAAAGAATCCAATTCGATGATTATTTGCTACGGAACCGTCTGAAGACGTTTAGTGGGTCCATTTTCCATAGAAATTTGTTCTACATTTCCCATACTGCCTGTAATTCTAAGTCAACTTTTACATACTATTTCCCTCACTGGCTAAGCAGACATCATTCAGAACTGCACACTTCTTTGTTTGGAAGCTAGCAGAAAGACCTTGCCTTTTTCTTGAAGATTATTATCTATTAGCTGACGATCTAATGCTATACGAAATGTTAGCTGGTTTGAATTTATATTATTCATTTGCCATAATATAAAACTATTTAAAATGTAAAGGTAAATAATAAAATGAAAAATAAGTTGTTGCTATTCTTCAGATCTTCTTCCCATTTGGCATCTTTCTGCTCTTTGATCGAATCATTCAATCCTTCTATGGTATTGTATCCTACAGCGACAAATTTTAGGCGAGGTACTTCTGTTTTAATTTTATCTCTTTTGAGTAATCTTTACAGATGTCATAATCACTGGGTTATGTGCAGTAATCAAGTAATAACAGCCTTATTACTGATCCAATATATTGTAGCAATACCTTCACAAATTCTTTAGTTAGGAACATTGATTCCCTTCTTTATAATTTGTGGGAATTATTATACCCAGGTTAATATATGACAGTGGAATTCGTACTCCCCTTAGGTGTAATTTGTAAGATTATATATATAAGGTGGAAAGTAATCTTCCAATTGCCCATGAAAGAACTACTGACTATTGAGGATTGGTGAATAAAAAATAATTATTTATCATTAATTCACTCTCTTGAAATTGCTTAACTCTTCCCTACAATATGTAATATCCTTCTGCAATATGTAATGTTTAAAATCTTTTAATGTGTAAAATTAACAGATATTTCGCAAAAATATTTATGTTATGAGCCTTCGACAGTTACAAACTCTACTCATTTGACATTAATCCGAAATTTTAAATTAAAGAATTTGAGAGTTGTTCTGTTTGTCGATTCAAGATTGGGGCATTAAAATCAACGTGTGGTTCTGAAGCAACGACATATCGATCTTTGCTCCAACTTCACTGGGAAATATTCACTTCTCTAGAGATTTAATTTATGGAAAATACAAAGTTTCATCATTAATTAAATGCCCCAAGAAGCCTCCTAGTTGCGACACGCAACGAATTTGACGCCGTTCATTTTCCAAGAGAGCTCTGTTTGTTCAAGAAATGAATCGCCAGATTCCGAAGATTAATTCTGGAAATATTTTGAGTAATTTTTAAGACGCAGAAATATTTATACATTTTAATTAGAGCTGTCGGTTCCGAGGCGATATCTATAATGAAATCTATGAGGATATTGGTAGTTAACTTTTTACACAAATATTCAGAATTTAACTATTGTGAAAATATTTATATCTTTATTAATATCATCATTCTGTTCAATAGAGAATCTTTTGGAACTTTCCTTCGCCAAGAAGACTTATTTTCGTTGCTGATCATATTTTAAGATTATATAAACACTACTCAAAGTTTCTATTTTATCAAGCAAATGTTAATATAATAATAATAATGTTAATAATTAAATATTTTACAGAAAGAGATTCAGTACGAAAATGAAAACAATTAAATGAAAATTAAAAGAAGAATATAATTTAGAATGTAGACATATTTATCAAACTTCAATTATATATTTCAAGATCCTTATGTAATGAATTCAAAGCTTTTGAAAGAACTACTGTCTATAAAATTTACTATCTTCTACAAGCAAAGACAAAGAAATTAGTAATAACTGATTCGATTGCAAATGGCCTTATTTCCCTTGTTTACAATGACATGGAGAAAAAGTTCGAATAAATAATAGAATTGAAGCTTCCTTCTATTCAAATTTAATGGAAGGAAACTGAAACATTTTCTTAATTATCTTATTGAACATTGAACATTTTGATGTAAATGGGGTAATTGTTAGGATTCACTTTGATGACATGAATATAATCTCCATAGAATATTCTTCACACTGTATTTTCTCAAACATACTAGGGCACTACTAAAGCGTAGTGGATAAGGTTACTATGTAGTCACTAAGGTGTATTCGATTGCCAAATCCAAATTTGGCATATAGCTTTCTAAATCATATGTCACCATGCAGATGAATTGTTATCTTTTTAACAATGTTTTAAGTCTGGCTATTGCAGATTAACAAACAAAATTTGTAGTGGAAACGAGAGTTACGAGCATTTAAGGTATAAAAAATTATCATTTGGAATATATACTTGAGGAATAAATACACCATTATAAATATCGTTTTTTGCCTCGGGATATTCCCCATCTGTAATGTTCACAAACTTTCAAATCAAAATTAGTTATAGTCGGATAGAAACAAAGTGATTCAGTAACATAAAAAAAGTGTAACGCAGAGTATAAAATTAAAAAAAAATGCTGAAAGATTAGTAATAATAAATAATTCGATCCGTGAATGGAGAATATAATGAATCAATAAATAATAATAACAACAGACTTCCACTGAATGATCTTTGCTATTCTTTCAAGCTTAAATTTATCAGAATTATTATTTATTATTAGCATCCAATAAACTAAAAAACTGTTTTGATTATGATTTGTCAGGGGCAAACACAGAAGCTTAGTTTTATCTACCTATAATAACCGAAAGAGCTGGAATATTTTTAACCTTCTAATGCTACAGACGGTTGTGGATGATTACATGTAATGATTACTTCACACCACTTCATTCCGTTAAGATAAATCGTAGATGCTATTATATCAACTTCTTCTTATACAATAATGAACGAATTTGGGATACACAGAGCGAATCTCTCACACAGCAGCCATTTTCAAACTAAAGCTGTTTTCAACACCCACATTTGGGATTGTAATATTAAAGAGTTTAAAAACTATTTCAGTGACAAGCCTAATTCATTATTTCATCAATAAATACAAATTACCCATCCCTGATGCTGACATGCAATGCCACATCTCCGCAATTAAACTTTACTATTTAACTAAGATTTTTGGATAAAGATCCCACTTCTATCACCTCCAACAAAGCCAAACATTCTTATTCACTTTCATCTGCAAAATAATGTGTTTACGACGTATTTATTATATATTTCAGGTTTATATCACTACTGATGAAAAACCTGAGCTTTTTATTATTTGCATAAAAAAAACATGTTATCCAGGTTGAATATCCACGCAAACCAGAAGACCTGAGCTAACTACAAAGAATTTCAAGTGACATAGTTAACATTTTGGCAAACTCAGTAAAGATTTTATCAGCACTCAAATGTTGAATTTTCAAAAATTAAATATAAATCTATTATTACATTGAGTCAGGTTAAATAACTCCGTCCTTCCTAGCAATTAATTTGAATTTCCTCTTTAAAGGGATTTACCACATACTGTACGGAAGAAAAGGATAAATTTACTGATTTAGCTCAATTAGTCTACCACAGCTATGATGAAAAATAATCGTTTTTCAAATTGTGCTTCCATTTTAACTCAGAGGAATCAAACATAACTCGCATTTCGACATTGAAAAAACAAACAAACAGAGAAGTAAACAAGCAAATAGCAAAGTCAAACAATTCTTAAAATATCTCCAAAATGGAAAAAAGTAAATAAATAAAAATAATAAATATTTCTAGTCAAAATGAAAAAAAAAATTATTTATAATCGATAATTTTATCTATGCATTTTTCGAAAATTTTCAATGCACAAACAGTTTGGCAATAAGCTTTATTTCTGCCTACTTGCAGTTCTGTTTTTATCAAAAATAAATAAACAGAATTTATTTTTCCCTTAGAGATATAAAAAAAAATCCTCCTGGAGATATGAAAAATATTGACCTTTATATTCGAATTCAATTCAATCGTTGTTTCTTCAGATTTTATAAGTGTTGGTTACCAGCCATTGTATGAATAAAACTATCATGAATTATTTTATGCCCTAAAACATCTATAAACATTATTTTACTTTAATTAAAATTCCTAATTAATATGCAACAGAATTCTGATTGAGTTTTCCTTTAATTATTTTCGATTTAAGTCTAATATCATTTAAATTAATAATTTGCTTAAATTTCAAGTCTTTACGGTTTTATCAATGTTTTATGCATAGACTTGCAAAAAGCTCTGATTTTGTATTTGAATTACGGAAGGGAAAATATATTTAAAATTAGCTCTCATTAGTTTTTTAAAATTAGAATTATTGTAGAAAGTAACCTTGTTTCATCATTTCATTTGAATATTGAGGAGAAAAAAAGATATCGAATTTATTATAAATAATGTTTGAATTTCATTACATCTTAAATAAATGATTTTTCAAGAATCATCTTATATTTCAGGTGAACAAAAAGTGAAATTATACTTTTAAATTACCTTTGAGCCACGGAACTAAATTGGAAATAAAAGATAATTTTGATTACAACAAAGTTTTTGAAATATTTTCCTCCCATTTTGGTTATGAATTCAAATTATTTACGAGAAAAAAATGATTAGAGAAAAAATTATCGGCAGGGCAATTTTTCTATTTTCAGAAAAAATCCATTATGTTTTTAAATTAAAATCAACACTCTAGAAATCCAATTTTCTTCTACGTCGTCTAATCTTATTATTCAAAATGCTCCAGTTGATGCTGCTGAAAATTACATAAAAACAAAAATGCTTTTTACATGTATAAAATATTCTTAAATAAACTGAACATATATCTAGTCAAGTGTTAAAAATTACAGTAGCGAATCTTTAAAGTTTCTAAAACATATTGGATTTAGATTAACTCAACTAAAGATTGTTGTTTCAAAAACAAAACTATCTCTTTTGGAATCTCTAGTTCTGGATGAATTTGTAAATCGGTTGATTCCATGATAACATCCAAAATGTTCCAGGATTAAAAGCATTAATTTTATGGAGTTATTCGCTTGTACGGCATTTGATTAATTAACGCTCTAAGAATGATGAATTCTTTTATAAAAATAAGGAAGAAAGATAGCTGAAAAAATGGAAGAGAGCTCTGATAGGATTAAAGCTTCAAAGCTAATTACTATCCAAGATTATCAAAAGACCTTTAACGAAATTTACGGAAACCGAAAGACTCTAGAAATGTTTTTGTTTCTCCATTAATCTTCCAAAAAATCTTTCCTAGCTTATCTTTAATAGCATATACCGAGAAAAGGATATTTTCTTTATCTAGATGTTTCATGCTTTATAAAGATTTGTAAATGGAATTCATATGAAAAATTCTTGAAAAAAATTGCATTTTAATCTTTCTAAAATTTATATTTTTCAAGCTTTTTTCTAAAAAAAAAAAAAAAAAACTTGGACTTCATATGAAAACTGCATATTTCAGTTAATTATTAAATAAGATATGACCTTCATAGGAGTTTATGCTCATGTAATATATTTTCAGAGACTAGTCTCAAGTTTTAGCTTTTTAAAACTCTTCCTGACCCAGTAGTTTTGTGTCTTTTACAACCTACACTTCTTTTTTTCCGGCTAGGATGTATTATCTTAAGGGAAAAAATATTTTTAGTATATAACAAAAAGAATAGATGGTAGCATTAGTTATCTTATTTTTCTTGTTTATTAATAAATCAAACATTATTTGAAAGAATAAAAATAAATTCGTTATACTCTGTAAAAGTTAATAATGTCAGAGTACATAGACATTTTGTAAATAATGTTAGTTTCTGAAAGCAATGATGTGTCTATTCTCAATGAATGCCTGGATTTTGTTTGTTTTCTCTATAAACATGAAATAGAAAATGTAAATATTAACATGATTTGAAAGAATGTGTTTAATTTTGGTAATTAACTTTGAAATGAATGTTAGGAATACACATTTATTGAAGTTGCAAAAATTTGTTCTAATTAAAAATGTATCTTAAGTAACATCACTGCTAAGTAATAGTAATGTAAAAAATTGTAACTTAAATACACAGAATAAAGTTTTACGTAATTTACCAAAATTATCGATTAGTTTACTGAACGTAAGGTAGCATGATACAATAAATTGTTGAAACTGCTCAACAGGGCACTTCATTGAGCTTAAAGTTACTAAGTTTTGTTACTCAGGTATATCATGAATTTTTTAAAAGTTTTCAACAACTTAATAAGATTTTTAACTAAAAAGTCTCTACATAAAATAATAAATTTTTTCATTTATAATTTTAGGGAATAATTATTATTTTTTTTCCAACTCTTTAAAATTAAAAAAAAACTTCCCAGCAATGACAATTTTACTTTTGGGCAATTTTTGAAAAATTTCAAATTTAGTTTTAAATACAATTTAGTAAGTCCGCTTTGCTTTATATGCCTGTATACAACCTAACAAAAGGAAGATGAATAATCAGTTTGAATATTTAAATAGTTCCCACGAGCAAAAATAAAAATTGTATTTTTTAGTTTCTTGCTAACCAGAGCTTAAACATTTTTTTAAATGTTGGATTTCTATCAAGATAATATATTTAGACTGCCGATCTTTCACATAACCGTTATTCACAGAATGAAATGGCTGATATAATTAAACTAAACGATGTAAAAGTAAAATATTTTGATTCTTTGGATTAGATAATATAATTTATTATACTTCTCTTGGTCTCCATCTATGTTTTATTGAGAATGATTTTTAATGTGATAGGATATCACATATTACAATTATGCCTACATTGCTCTACAAACAAATGTAAATATACAATAGAATGACAATCGAATTCTACTTAACCCTTACTTTAAAATATAGATGGTGTTTTGTTTTGTCGATTCATATTATAATTGCTTCCATTTATGAGTAAGAATAAGTTTATTGCGTTATAAACTAAAAATGAAAACTTTAACCAAAATTTTTCTCAAAAGTTACCATTTCATTAATGTTGAACCAGCCGAAAGGAAGAATGATTCTTTATTGTTGCAGTTTTTATTCTTAATGAAATAATGTTACCCAGTCAAATTTTAACAAGAAACCACCATTATAAATGGTTCCTCTCAATTCAAATTATGTACAATGTATGTAGAAAGTTCCAGTTTAATTTTAATCAACCACGAAATTGCTACTGCATTTGTTACCATAAAAACTCTCCAGAAATTATAAGAACTTGCCGAATAATTTATTGACATGCTAGCAGAACACCACAGACAGCAAATAAGATATTGACCTAGAATAGAATGTAGATTTGTTTTATTCAGAAAAGTTAAAAAACAACATCTTATTCCTTAAAAGTAATAAATTTTTTTCGTAGATTGCTAAAGTCACGAGAAAAAAAATTCTGAAAAAAAATTGAAGAGCTTTTTTTTTCATCTTTTAAGGGTTTTTCTTTCTTTAAGAGTCATTCTTTAAGTTCATGTTTTAAGAGTCATTTTTTAGAATTATTAATTGACTTTCATAATTTCATTGCTTTTTAGGATTATTTTATCCTAATGCCTGATTATATCCATTAAAAATTTCCGGAATTAATTTCTTAATGGAATGTTTATAGAAGCAAAAGTCACCTGTTTTTATCACAGTGTGAAAAAGATCTAATAGTATCGAACCTTATTTTGAAGTCTTTTCAATATAATTGTTTCCATCCAGTTCAAATACAAAGCAACTTAAAAAAGTAATGGTAGTAATGGTACTCGGAGAAAATAAAATAAAAAGAATCTTATCATGAAACAAAAGATTTTTATTTTTTGGGTTTTATTTATTTATTGCATTTTCTTCAGAATAATATTTTCTGACTTCTATGCCTTTTTATCCCAATTTTTCTGGTTCTCGAAGCGTGCATCAAAACCACTTTTGTACAACCAATATAAATTTCATACGGAAGTTTCCTTTATTTCTTCAATCTTATAATGATGAGGAGGTAGCTTTAAGTTTATAAGCAAGTAAAAATCAAACAATTCCAAATCTAATAAATTCAGAGCATATGGAATTACTTTTATTGATTTTTTTGTCGGAAATCCATAAAGAATAATTGTATTGTAAGAATTATATAATTGTGGTATAAAAGCCATGAGTTTTCTACATTAATAAAAGTATATATTTATTAATAGGTTTAATAGTTAAATGGCACTCAGTAAGCACCCATCCCTTTATCTGGATAATTTTTTTTGTATTAAAGGAAACATATTACTGGCACAGCTTGATTTATCTATGATAGATCCTCTATTAAAAAATATTAATACCTCTCAAATTGTTTTATTTTTGATAAGAAGTTAGCTTCAAAAGCATCTTCCGACATTTCAAATATTTCTGTAGAAGAAAGAACATCAAAAAAAAATTTAAGTGCAAGATCTTTGCTTAATTATATATACCATTTTAGAAAATCTATAAAATTCAAATTCTTGTTTCATTAAGTTGAAATCTTTTCAGATAATGATATGGTTCTCTGTGTCGCTATATATTTTTCTAAGCATTATATTCCCATAAAAGTTTGATATTGTGAAATATATGCATTAACAATGAAGCATTCTGATATATTTGATCACAATTCGCAATCGCATATGCAATGACTTGTCAAAAAATATTTTTAAGGCATGTTTCCCAAACAGAAATAAACATAATTATTAGTCAATACTCATAATTCTTTGGAGTGTGTAATAACAACAAATATTTCATAAGTTTTTAAATAGCGATACATTAAAAACAAAGAAGCCAATATTATGCTTTTGCGAATTGCGTAAGATAAATTAATTGCAAATTTTCATTACAAGTAAGATGCAACATATTATACTCATTTTTATCAAACCTATAATAAGAGCCCATATATGCAAGCATCTTTCTCTTTACAGGAAGAAAGAATAGCTCTTCGAACCAAAACAAATATTTCTTCAATTACCTTTCGTCTATTTTCCCATCTGGCTTTGATATTAATTAGGGATAAAATGCTCTTCAACTATGCATATTAATATGCTCGCACAAGCTCATCTTTCCTGCTTGTTAAGCCACCATCTTAATTAGTATTTTGTTATTGTGATGCAACGCGATACTTGTCGCTTTATTAACATGCAAATAGGAATGGTAAGCAACTGCACTCTTCGCTAATCAAGACCCAAGATAAATTTATTTTTCCTTGAAAATGTAACCACATCTCTGTGGAAGCTAAATAATTAGTTAATAATGTAACCTTCAACATGATTTTTCTTTCTTTTTTTTTCCTTAATTTTTTCCTTTGTGGAATTTTGTTTCTAATTTTCGCTTGAAAACGCCGAAATGATTCTTTTATGGAATTTGTTTATCTTTAAAAGTTACCGAGCTACGATAAAGATAATTGGAATTTGTTAAAATAATATTTCTAGAGTTTTATCATATATTATTCACCTTTGATGCTCACCTGTACTGTAATAAAACTTTCCAAATTATTATTTTATTATTCTTCTAAATATTAAGGGTTTATTTACTATGGTTCATATTTAAAAAAAATTAAATTCCAATTACATGCAATAGCAACAAGTAACGAATTAGTTTCAAAATATGTAGAAACTTTAAAATATATGTGTCATTAATATTTTGTGAAAATTATGCTTATAATAAATTGAATTATAAACAATAGTATGGGCACAAGCATTTATTTATCATAAGGCTTTCTTTATATTTCTGATGCAAATGCAAATCATTAAATTAAGCGCTGTTTTTGATAATTTTCATTCGTATTGAATATTTAATGAAATGGGGGATATAAAATTAAGACATCTGATATATTAATTCCATATTTGACTGAACTCTTCTTTATTAAAAATAAAGAAGAATATTTGTGCGTGTTTTTATTATCCCTTCACAGGCGAGATCATCTGATCTAGAGTGTTAAACTCAGGAAATTTGCTTTTTGCAGGATAGAAATATGCCCCTTGGAGGGATTTTAAAATTTTGGCAAGAATTAACTGAAAACGGAGAGAAAGTTTGGCGTTTTTCAATCATCATCAAAATATTACAACATAAAAAGAAAGGAGATTTACATAATTTTAAAATTAATCTAAAATCATTCTGTTAATAACTATTTTAATATCTATAACTATTTCAATATCTTAATATCTATTTTAAATGTGCAAATTAAGCTTCTGTTACTTATAAAATTAAAAAAATATTTAAAGAATAATTTGCGACAATTTATTTCACACAAAATAAAACATAAAATTTAATTTTCTTATTCCCCTTCTTAACTGAGTGTTGATATTCATGTGGCAAAAACTCTGATTAAAAGATAGAGTTATCGTTTATTGCAAACTAGATTACCTAGATAAGTATATTTTTCAACACTTACTTATATAAGTATTTCTCAACACGTAAATAAGAAACATTCTATATTTTAAAAACATTAATACAATATATGCATTTGTTCTAAACTTTCAACATTTTTTATTTTCTGCAGAGAGCAATTTTGTAATCTGTTGCTAAGACATAATGTTAAATCTGGACTCGTTCTCAACATAGCGCGTCATAAATAACCCCTTTACTTTATTTGTTAAAAATTAATAGTTCCGTCCCACTCCCTGTTGCTAAAGAGTACACGAACTTTTGAACCACAGAAGAAAAAACACCGTTAAAATTTAGGCTCTTTTTTTATCGAAATCAATTAAAAAATAAATTAAAAGAGCATTAATAAATGGGGCATTTATTTATTCACTTGTATTGTTGCTATATAAATGCTTTCAATTTGAAAAAAGTTTTTTTTTTCTACT
Source organism: Argiope trifasciata (assembly GCA_026543055.1). Classification (NCBI taxonomy): domain Eukaryota; kingdom Metazoa; phylum Arthropoda; class Arachnida; order Araneae; family Araneidae; genus Argiope; species Argiope trifasciata. The sequence continues at coordinate 210,376 of JAPMOQ010025180.1, read as the reverse complement.
AAACTTAGGTTGTGGATCTGTGTATTTTAAAAACATACTTCAATGGTTATTCAAGCCTATTGGGATATTGTTATGATAATTTTGTGAACAGTGTTTTTAGAAAAATACTTCAACAAACTTTTTCTATTATTTTATATACATTATCATGTGTACTATTATAAAATTTATTGCCGTATTAGTGTTTTTCTATTAGCATTTAATTACCGAAGACTCGTGGTTGGCCAGTTAATTGCGGATATTTTTTTAAGATAGGATAAGATTACTGGGGTATAACCAAAATTAAGTGATGTGTATACCCGTGGAATCCAGTACCAATGATTACATAATAAATTTTACTAGAAAATGAAAGTAAAACATATAAGGCTTCATTCTCATTAGATAAAAAAAAATTACGAGTGTATTCAAATGAAGATTTGGACTGATATATATACACATCAAGCGTGAGAATCTTTATTATTAGATCCATTTAGAGAGGCATTTTTTTCTTATGATATTCAAATAGTATTAACCTTTGGAAATTCTACTTATATGTTCATTTTTTAATGGCATTTGATATGGATATGCTCCCAGACGAAGTCTGCAACTCTAAGCTAAAGGTGCGTTTCTTGTTTCAGTAGTGCCAACTACGGCAAAGAGTACGTCTTAGCTAATCACGCACCACACTTGTTTGCACAGCCTCGTTTTACGGGGTGGGGACATTCACAGATCTCACAGAACAGATGACGAACAACCTTGCCCGAACCGGGACTCAAACCCAGGACTCCCAGATCACGGGGAAGGCGCACTACCCTTAGGCTAGGACGCCGGCCCATTTATACAAATAATATCCTTTTAAAAATCATTTAAATCATTGCTAATGGAAATACGCCACATGACATTAATCTAGATAAATTATATATTTTTAATATCAAGCTTTAAATTTTCAAGTATCAAATATTCAACGCTTATTACTTAAAGATACATAGATATCAAAATCCTTTTTTTTTGGTAATAAATAATAAATTTGAGTAATATTTCCTTAAAGGAAGCTAAAATATTCCGAATAACATATTCAGAATACTTTCTTTTACTACGGCCTTTTATATCATCAAACATAGCTTAGCATGTTCATTTTTGTTATCATACCATTTAATTTTTCGAAATGGGATCCCTGTTTTTTTAATTTTTGTAATAAATCAGATACTAATGTAATAATTTTTAAAAATTGATTCATTATAAAACCTGATATCTCACTTTAATTAACAATTTCACCACACTCCACAATTTAAAGGATAAAAAAATCCTTTAAACACAGGAAAATGTAAATTTGTTCGTATTAATAACCACTTAGACCAAATAAGGAAGACAATTATCTTCGCTGCTTGGTTTAATTTATTAAAACGAAAACGCCAAACATTGACAAAAAAGTATTATCTAGGAAATATGTTAAATATTTAAACAAGATAGAAAAAGAAAAAAAATAGCTGTAGGCAGACAAAATGACTGATTAATTATTTGCATATTGGGTTCCAATTTTTAAAATTCGAAAGAGGTTCAAAATTTTTTTATGATGTTTGCAAATGATTTAATAATGATACATGTATTAGTGTTAAAATTCGTTGCATTCTATATGACATGTTTTTGGAAGTTAAATATTTATGAGTGATTTCAGAGATAAAAAGATAAATTCATTATCATTTTCAGACTTTAATTTCCTCTTTATAAATTTGAGTTTTATCAGAATTTTATATTTGTAATTACATATAAGTTATAGCTAATTAAATAGATAAGTTAACTATAATTATTAATATAAATAATAAATATTTTAATTACACTGAAAAACTCATCAATAATTAAAATGCAATAATTATGCATTTTTAAGTTATCAATATTTTATAATAGTTTGTATTATTTATTAAAGCGACTTTTAATAACGTGATCAAACCAACGGAAAGGCCCGAATTAAAAATTTACTTCATTAGTAACTAATTTATTTAACAGAAGAAATGATATAATTTCTTATTTATTACATAGGATTAATTTAATTTTAATATAAATTCAATAAAAAAATTACCATTCTTAATTTTTATCTAACGTGTTTCATTTTTTGGTCTATTAAAATTTAGCTTATACATATATATCAAATTGAATTTATTTGAAATTTTCATTTAATATTGAATGATTTTCACGTTATATTTGTAGGTTTTTTAGGGAATAAAATTTATATTTTCAATTTCTTGCTTCCCAATTGTTATTTTTTGTGTTTTAAAGATACTTATGATGGTTTAAGCATCTAAAAACACCGAACGCACATACTGAAATTTCGTGATTTTAAAACCAATTTTAAGTTTTTTTCTGAGAATTATGGAGAATATAATTTTTGCATTGTTTAGATTAAAATGATCATTTCTTAGATACCTTGAATCTTAATATCTGCGAAGTAATTATATCAAAACAAATTAAACAACGTTGCTAATAAAATGTATAATCTCGGTCAAAACATTAGAAAATTATAAATTGTTTATAAAAATATATAAAATACATGTTAAAAATATATAAAATACATGTTAA
>JAPMOQ010025180.1:158763-201885 GCA_026543055.1 Argiope trifasciata | reverse complement strand
TATTATTTTTTAATTTTCTCATATATGAAGTATTATTATTTTTTAATATTCTCATAATGAAGTATTTTGTAATAATAAAAAAATTTGACTTCAAGATTTTGTCGAATCATCACGTTTTAAACCTCCTTGAATACTAGACCCATTTTTAGCATATCTTGGTCTTCTTTCGGAAAATTTTTTTGAATGAAGTGAAATTTGAGCTAATGAGCTTTAATGTGAAACTGAATAGAAACAACTAAATTTTTTTTTATTTATTACGAAAAAATACATTTTGCACTGTACAGTAGTAAATATTTTAATTATACATGTAGTTCAAATTAAAGTAATGTTAGTGTGACTTCTGTTGTTGCAGATTAAATGACTAATTTACATTTGAATCGCGAGATGTTACTTTTATCAGAATGCTGGCTGAATTGTAGTCATTTGCCAAATGGTTTCTAATCTAATCTTTAATGTTATTCATCTCTGAAAATAATGGTTCGAAGCCATAGGTAGGTGAAAATATACTTAAAATAGCATGGGCAGCTTCTTCTGACTATTAAATGTTTGAATCGAATTATATGTTTCCAAAATTTCTTTATTGGCAATTTTACTTATGTTGCTTGTTAATATTTTTGTTTCAATAATTTCCAGCTTTTTACTTGCTTCAATAAAATTTTAAATCCATGTTGAAATAGATTGAAAATCAATCAGTTGCATTTCAAAACTTTAAATTTCCATCCAATCGAATTGGAGCAAATTCAGTTTATCAAATGAAGTCATATGCAAGCCGTTTTGCAAACAATAAAATACAAACCGTTTCGATCGGGGGCGTGCCCAAATTATTTTGTCACGTGCCATCAATGGCACTCTTGCCATTGGTTCGCCATCTCTGATATAAACTCTAGAGCAATGCAGGGATATCGATTTAAAAATATGTTGCTATGCATATTTATCATCCTATTGAAAAATAACGACCCTAATTAAAATAATTGGTTACAATATGAAAACAAAATCTTTTCAAAAATCTTGCGAAACTCACCGACCGGAAACACATTCTTTAAATAATCTTTCACCTACTTTCCCACCTGTATTTGATATTAATAAGGGATAAAACGCTTTTCATCGGCTCATAATAATTCCCATCCGGTGTTTCCACTCCCCCCCCCCTTTGTTAAGCCACTATGTTAATTAGGATTTTGTTATTGAGTTGTAATGCGATCTTTGTCGCTTTATTAACATGCAAATAGTAGAACGGGTAGCCGACCGTGTTTCCGCTAAACAAGACCCGAGATAAATTGATTTTTCTATTAAATGATACTAGTTATCAGAGGAGTTTTAATGATTATCTGATTAATCTTTGATGCATTTTTATCAGTCTTAATTTTTTTCTTACCGATCTTTTTCTCTTAATTGCAAAAAAAGTTAATTCGCGTTAGGATAATGTTTAATTAAAGTTTCAAGATAATAGGGTTTTAATATTTTTGCCAAGAGGAATATTTCTACAGTTTAGAGATTTTTTAGCTTATTTTGTTGAATTTGAGAAAAGGATTATTAAAGATAATTCTGATAATCATTATATAAAGATGTGAATTGTTTTATAGCTCATACCAATTTTAATTTATTGGAGATGAGGTTTATAAAACTGTTTGATTCTGTGCAAGCTGGAAATAGATTTCGAGCCATATTAGCATGACACAAATATTAAATCCACTTAATTCACATTATACTAATAACAGAAACCATGATGCACTTCATCTACGATTTCATTATTTGCTTTCTATTAATGAAATCATTTCCAAAACGGGCAAATAAATCAAGTCGATAATACAAAGTTGATATACATTCTACAAATTTACTTTTAATTATTAATTAATTGTATATAAAGTAAGCGCGAAGTAAATTAAAAAAATGAATATATATATATTAATACAGGGTACAGGCTTTACTTTTTGAACTGATAATGTGAAAATAAGTTTTGTTAAAATATTTTCAGAAGTTTTGCTAAACTGTTGTTTAATTTGTAATTAATTAAAATTATCTATTCCATATTCCTATTATATATCTATTCCTAAAGTATTAATGGAACGGTTTAGTAACTTTAGTCCATATGGTCTGGAATGTGTGTGCGTGTGTGTGTGAGAGAGAGAGAGAGAAAGAGAGGAGACTTGTTTACATAATACAAAACTTGTTTTCAAAAGTTATGAATAAGTTGTGCAAGCATCAGAGGAAAATAGACAATGTGGAAAAAATGACTTACCGCCTACTTTAAAATTAACCATCTTTCACAATATAAATTTATGGAAATTAAGCAATTTATAAATCAATTTAGCTGCCGCTTTCACACTTTCAGAATGCTTTTTTTTAAATGCAGTTCTGATATATACACTTTTTTGATACATTTGAGAGGAGATCCGGTTCTCAAAGAAAGATTAATATTGTTACAAATTTGCCTCACAAATTTGTTTAATGTTCAAATTAGATGATATAACCTATTTTGGGCAATTATTTTTTATCATTTAAATCTCTGTAATAATATTAAGGATATTTGTGATATTGAAGTGTTTTTAAACGATTTTTGCATTTCAGAATACTTAATAATTTTGGTTAATAGCATATTTAAGTGCTAAACCTTTAGGAACTCATGTGCGTATCTGACCTATCACACTAAGGGATTCAGATTTAGTGTAGTTTAGTCATATTAGTCATATAACGTTGTAAAGCAACACTAGGGCTATTTTGTAACGGAATTCTTAATTTTGAACCGCGTTAAGAAGACGAGGACGACACCTAAGCTGGTACTCCCTGTCCACACCACACCAGCGGGAGGACGTTTGATCTGACAGATTTAACGTGCAAGAGACTCCCTCACACGACGGCTTGACGGTTTCTCGGTGGAATCGAGTCTCGAACCTGAAACTCTTCCTTTCCGAAGCCGAGACCTTACCACCAGGAAACCGCGACTCTGAGGGATTCAGACCTGTTAGGATAACTCTCTGTTAGGATGATTCACATCTTTTGAATTTTTTTTGTATCCCCAAACATCATTTGCGTTTTACTGTATAGTTTTCATTTTAATAGTGGAAACATTTCTGCAAAAACAGGAGAAAAAGACGAGGGTTTAACTGCATTACTTTTAGTGCGTTACATTGACTGCGTTTAGAGCAAGAGATATTTTTTTTACTAATCTTCTTCGAAATGGTTACTTAAATGATCGGATATTTTAAGTTTTATAACTTGATGAATTTATTCATATAAAAGGGAAATTAGCTAATAATTTCATGATTAAATTGATAATCTAAATATATACTTATGCTCTTTCATATACATTTCTTTCTGTCGAATTTTCTTACAAAAAGTTTATATTCACCTAAAAAGATCGAGAAGTTATCCGAATTTAACGAGTTGGGCCAACTTTTGATAATTTCGTAGATAACTTAGGGTATCTACTCATAGAAGGAGAAGGTGTCGGCACTGAAGAAACTTGAACTACTTTTTTTCTTTCAAATAAAAGGATTTGTTTGGTTTGAGATGGCGGATAAAGTTTCTCCACGATGCGCGGTGACACAGTTCTGATAGGATAAAATACTTTTTATCGATTTCGCGACATTTTTCTTGAAGTCACTTTAGTTTATTGCGTTTTCTTAGATTAGTTTCGATGAAAACGTTCTTACTTTTTTTCGGAATTAATAGTTTCTTCAGAAACTTTGACTTATCGAGAAAACTTATATCTTTATTCTGTTACCCGATAGAAAAACGAATTCAGTTGAGGGTGTTATTGGGTGAAAATAGAATTTTTTTGGACATTTGGCAATTATAATGCTTATAAATAGGTTTTACTGCGTTACCTCTAACGTAGAGAATCATGACTATCAAAATAAAGCTTTCTAACAAACATATAAAAATTTTGGCAGAAATTTAGATGAATTTTCTTCCATTTGATGAATGGAATTTTAGAATGCTACTCTAAAAACTTTTCTTAAATTGCGTACCAAGTTTACTGTAGTTCATTTATACTAAAATAACTTTTTAAAACAACATTATAGCTATTTTGGGACAGGCTTCGTAATTTTGAACCTTGATCAGATGATGAGGACGATACCTGAGTTGTCACCATCATTCCAAACTTCCACACTACACAACCGAGAAGACATTTGGTACCCATGGATTTGTGCACCAGACCCCCTTATACAACGTTCCTTCGGTAGAATCGGGTTTCAAACCTGAAGCTCTCCTGTTCCAAAACCTAGATTTTATCACCAGCCAAAGCGGTCTAAATTGGGCGTCAAAAAGACTCTAAAGAAATAATTTGAACTAAAGGACAGATCACGAAGTATTTTTGAAACCATGATTTATAAATTATCAGTCGTTTGTATATCATTTTAGGCCTTACTCCCTTTTCTACATTGTTAAAAATAATCTCATCATAAAATTATTACAGATATTTCTCATTGAACAAATTCAGATATTTTTTCAGTACTAAAGATTACTCTTTCAATAAAAATTCAAATGACAACTTCCATTTATATTATATCAACTTGAAGGTATTAAAAAAGTAACGAGTTTTACTACGCATCAGGAATAACCATTAAACGGATTTTTAGTAAAATAATTTCTTCTAACTATATATTCTCATTTGAGGAAATAACTTTTAAAATTCGGGAATTTTTTGGACCTTCTATAGAGTAATCATGGCACAAAATGTATCTAATTTTACTATTCAAGTATTAAATTATTACAAGAAGAGATTCTAATACCTATAAATATAATTATGAATAAGTTTAGAAAGTAAGTTTAAAGAAAATGTATAAAGTATTGAAATAACTATTAGCATAGTAATTAATACGATATTTTAACACATTATTAATAAATTTAATATTTTAAATAATTTTTAAAAAAATATTAAAAAAATATTTTAAATTTTATATATTAATTTTATATTTTATATAGTAATTTAAATATTTTTTAATTCAGAAATAATAATTTTGAGTTATTATCCGCAATGAAGCATAGAAATTATATTTAGATAAAATAACCTTTTGCTCATTGAATTAGGCTTTAGAAATATTGTAAATAAATGTTCATCATAGATGGGAAACTCAGAGGAATTGCATTCTAAAGAAAAAGTAGTAGAACAATATTGTAGTCAGTTTCTGGCTTATTTAAAAAGTCTTTCAGAAGCAATGAGTTATAATTCGAAATTTGTTTCACAAATTTAAAAATTAACTCGAATTTGTGTTGATTGTAATATATCAATCTATGTTTTGGAGGATTTTCTAAAAATCTAAAATAAACAAAGGCAAATGTCTTATAAAAATGTCAGAATATAACTCCATCTAGTTTCTACGAACACTCTCAAGGAAAAAATGGCTCAGAAACAATGGAAATATTTTGTATTCAATTTCCACAATGAATCAAAACTCTCAATGGAAAAATAACCCAGAAAAAAACTTCCCTTCTTTGACTTTAGATCCCCTGCTTAAATTTGCAAAGGTTCCTTGATAAGCCGCTATGGCAATTACCTCTAAAGTTTAAATCCAATCAGAATCTTTTTCTATTCCATTTTTGTCCATCCATCTCGTCAACTTCAGAAGACCATTCATCTTCTAGAGGATGTTAATTAATCAAATTTTAAGTGCCTCAAAAATGCTCTAATGGTCTTGCACAATAAGGGTGAGGATTCTTGAATACTTTTTGAAGTTTATCTTGTTATTGACTTGTTTTTCTATTTACACTGAAATTAATAAAAGAAAGACGACACCATGTTTGCTTACAACATTTTTTGAAATAGAGAGTTTAATTCACTATTTTGCGCAAACTGAAAAGGTACATATTAAACAATTTTTTTTAATATTAAGATTGGATGCTTTTTAGGTTTGAATTAGTATCTGGTTTTAAATAAAACTTTGACTTTTAATAAAAAAAGGCACTTTTGGTAAACAAAAATTGTACCAATTATCATTTTTTTAAACAAAATTAATAACATTGTGTACTGATGTCTTTTTATGATAATATGTTAGGTGTGGTAGAAAAATGTAAATAAAGATATATTTTTATTTCCTAATAAAGAAAACTTCTTCCATCTGATAAGGTTTATGCCATTTGTATTTTTTGAATTCCTGTTTAGGCAGGAAAAAAAGATGTAAAATAAGTGTAATTGTAATGCTAGACTAATCATAGACTTATAGTGACAAACTTATTGCATATAGATGATACACGAATTTCCATAGAATGAAAGGGAGTGTCGTTTCATCATAATTTGAGGAATTTAAGAATAATAAATTATTATCAGTGCATATTCTCATTAAAATTTAATAAAAATAAGAAAGATCATAAATGAATTTCATTTTTTAATACACCAATTAGAATAAAACATGAACTTACTCAAGAGAATACTTATTTACCATAAATGATTTCTTTCCTACCTTACCTCATTCGGTAGCAAACACTGAATGATGGGGTAACTTAGAATAGCAGTAAGAGTAGTGTTGTCAGTTACTAAATTAAGTCAGGAGTGTCGAAACCTGTCTCCGGAGTAATAAACCAACACTATCATCATTACTGTTTCCTCTACTGATGTGAGATCCTTTCCTTATTTATTTGGAACTTATCAACCCTTGATGTGAGACACCCACCCCTCCTCGGTAAGAAAAGATAATATTAATTAAGGTCATCTCTATATGAAAGAGCCACAGAAACTTTCCTCAATTAAAAAAAATGAAATTAAGTAATGCTATTTTCAAATGGGAATAAACCGAATTCTATTCATGCAATGTAGGAAATTTCTTTGGAGTTATAACACCTTTACAGAAAAAAAAATATTTCGTATTTCTCTTCTACAAATGATTCAACACAAGAAAATTGTAGCAACTTATCTAATATAGAGAACTGCCACTTTTATTTATAGTTTTATTGCCTTGTACTTTTATGAAGAAAATTAGTTTTCATAAGAATAAGTGAAATATTATTCCATTTTATTTTTGCTGAATGGCTTAAATCAACTTAGAGATGTTTTGCTCAACTTATTATTTTTCTTTATAAGGCATTAAGGAAATATTTTTGATATTTTTATTGATTAGAATAGCAACGTTTCTATGTAAAATAATCAATTATTTTGACTATTTGAAGTACGCCTTTGAATGAAAAGCTACTTGGGAACTGATTGCGGAAAATATTGATGATTGAGTGATTTTTCTCATCCAAATATATAGAAAGCTAGATATAATTACATAAGTAAGTTTTAAATAATTCTTTTTAAGGGGATAAAATTTGCTGGGAACTAAATTTATTCCTAGATATGTGAAGGAAAAGTTCTTGTGAGGAAGAACTAGTAAGAAAGCACCATAATCTTCACTACTAAATCTTAATTAAAATGTTATGTTCTTCACTAGATGATGCTATAAAATTTTGATCTCATGTATATGTATTTTTACTATTGCAGTATGTAAAAAAAGAAAATAAAAACAGGTATTCTATTTAATTACTTTTGAGTATCATTGACAGACACAATAAGTATAACGTAATTTACAGAGTAATAATTTTGAAGTTTGAACAAGCTAAAATGATTGTTAGATAAGCATATATTAAATAATGACGATTTAATGATACATATAACTTTAAAATGCTATTTTTGAAGCTGTTATTACGATCAATTAAAGTTTTTACTTTTTCAGGCTTTGTAAGAGTATTCCTTTAAAGTAGATAATTTCTTTTGCAGCCATTCTCTATGTTTCCTAATAGATTAATTTCATATTTAGGTAATTAGAAATCTTATTTCTTATAAATTATTAAACATATATTTCGGAATAATTATCAAGACTTTGATAGCTTAATCAAAAATCCATATTTGACAATATTTTCTTTGTTCAGTACAGTCTCCTATCAGGATAAGGAAAGAAACAAATGAGGAATTTAGTATCCATATCTGAGATGCTTTGGTTCCATTTTCTAAAGTGTATTTCTTTTCATGCTTGCATTTTTACTACTAAAACTTATTCATATTGCATTAATTTGGTATGGTATTAAGCAGTTGAAAGTAGGTCATACGTTGGATTTGATTTAACTGAAACTGAACATAGAAATAAGCAATGAAAACTCTGAAAATCTGTACATATTGTTTTATCTATTCTAGGCTGGAGTAAACCATATCGAGAGGGATATTCTCTAGGTAATTAGGGTAGTCTCTAGGTAATTTAGGTAACCCAAATTTTCTCCCACTGAATAATAAAATTTGAATGGTTTTATTAACTTTAATTTGAAATCTATAATATCAGTCAGTTTGAAAAACCATAATAAAAAAGCAATCACGTGTAATTTTCAAGGAAATATCTCCCTCATGAATATTTTAAATCGAAAATTAATTTAAAAAATGATATTAATGTTTAGTAATTGAATTTTATTACTTATTTTAATATTCTAATACAAAGCTTGCTGAAGCTTTTGATAGCCGATGTAGTTAAAACAAATGCTAAAAAATTGGACCATACTGATTTGCAAATAAATTGAGAAGCCTCCCAAAAAAATTCCAAAATTAAGATTCTAAGATTTTTTTTAAATATAATTGTAAACAAATGAAAGCTCAAATTCTAATTAGACCAAAATTACTGCAAAATTAAATTAAAATTACTTAGTAGCCCTCTTCATCTCACCGATTGCAGGGTCATTAAGAAAATGTTTCCTTTCACTTATATTTCCTTTACTTGATAATTCGACCTTGAATTTAATATGGATTCAAAGATTTTAATATTGGATTTTATGAAATAGTTTTATTTTCTGTATTTTATTATTCTTTTCATTTAATTTTTTCAAGTTTAAGTTGAATACATGACTTTTTTTTCAGTTTTATAATAGTCTATATGCTCATAGATTCATAGACATACTTATTGTTACTTCGTCAGCATTGTTATTGACTCTTCTCGTCGGAGAAGATTTTTTTTTGTTTCTGATATTGTTCCAGCAAGGAAAAGGAACCCAGTTCATGAAAGACAATAATAATGTTTATTACACGCTTTCCTTTTGGAAAAACGCATTTAGTTAATGAATTGTATGGCTTCAAATAAATTTTTTTTATGGATATACTATCCACATGCGATGCTATTAAAAAAGTAAATATAAAAAATTAAATAATACTAGAATTTAGGAGAATTATTATTAAAACCTTCATTCCATGAGATATCATTCATTTACAAGAGCTCTTAAAAATTTTGAAATATTTGGTGCAAATAGTACAAATTTAATAATCTTATAATATTTGCCTTTTTTTGAATAAAAAAAAGAAAACCAACTGCTATTAATTAACAATTATTAACTTAGACTATTATCACATGATCAGTTCGTGATTATAATTACTAAGCAACTACTTTTCTTATAAGGTAATGAGTCAATAACCCGTGATTCTAAAAATAACCAAAAGAAATGTATGCAAATATGTTTCCCTTTTGTCACTGCAACATCTTAAAGCCATTGATCCGGTACTAATTCACTCTTATTTTTCCCACCTGACTTATATTAATTAGGGATAAAATACGCTTCAATTATGCATATTAATACGCCCGAGCATGTGCATGATTTCACCTTGTTCGGGTTCCTTCTTAATTAGTATTTTGTTACTGCTTCGGCAACTTTCTCTCGTCCCATAACATGTAAGAGAGCTTCAGAACGACCATGTTTTTCGCTGAACAAGTTTCTAAATGATACAAGATTTTTCTGCAAAAACTGAATTACATCTCGAAGGAAGTTTGATAATTAACTAGTTATATAATCTCTGATATATTTGTAAGAACCTTAAATTTTTTATGCTCTGTTTTTATTTTTTACTTTCATTTTTAAAATCAAAGAAAAATTCTTTTTTTGTTTTCTTTTTGTACTGTTGCTGTCACGTCATGGAAAAAATATTTTTCTTAATTAAGATTGAAAGTTTTAGATATAATCACGCATTTATGCAGACACGATAATATTCATTAGCAATCTAACATATCTATATTATATGTTATACGCTTTTGAGACCAATAATTCTCATAACCAGATAAATAAAACATAAAACAGCTAATCTCTTAATAAGTGATGTTTCGAGGAACGAGTGGTGATGAGACACCGTGATGTCACATGCTGGATTGGTTTGCATAAACCTATGTTAAGAACTTGTTCGAAAATAATTTTTTATATTTATTTGACAGAACTTTTAACCGTGCAGCGATGTCAATGCGAATTTGATGAAATTGCACAAGAGTTTGTAAAGTTTTATTGATGAGATTTTGACCATGGCCAAGATTATGGACAAAAAGTGAATAACTACGACATAGATGACCCTTTAGACGAATACAGTCAGAACAAAAGAAGAGGTGATGGCTTTACATTCCTTTTTAGAGCAAAACTCGGAGGAAATTTGATTAGGGAAGGAAGAAATAATAAACGCAATAATGCCAGAACCTGTGAACGATAATATAAGAAAGATGTTGAAAACATGGGTAATTATTGCATCTCACATTGAGAAGAATCACCTTGATAACGCAACGGCTATGTGGACTATAAATTTATTTAACGATAATATTGTATCTCGTTTACACTAAATCTTGAAGCTTAACCAAAGACAAAGGATTTTATAATTTTTTTTTGTAAAAAGTATGCAGGTAAATATTGAATTATATTATTATAAATTTGTCGGTGTTTTTTTTCCGGATTGGAACAAAATGTCCTATTCTGCAGTGATTCCTTTGGAAAAATAATGTTTCGCATTACGAGTGCGATTCGGGAACAAATTATGTCCGTAAAGTGAGGTTATTTTGTATTTAATTTCAATTAAATCATTTATATAGGTTTTGTATATTATGATACTGAGGCAGTCTAGTAACATTAGGGTATTATTAAAATCATAAAATAGTATTCACCTATCTTTTAAATTTCGTGATAGTGTAACTTTGCTTATTTATTCTTCCTGAAAACTACAAGAATTCTTCTTTAGCTTTCAACAATGGAAAGAAATTACAAGAAACGAAAACAATGAAAATGGTTTGAATTTCTGGGCAGTAAAATAATATACTATTGAAAATTAGACTAAAAATGTATCTAAAATATGTCCGTATTCAAGAAACGGTTGCACATTAGCTATTACATTGGCATCATTGAAAAGGCATTTAAAAATTTTTTTGATATGGTGTAAAATTTCGAGCAATTATATCACTGAGACTTATTGTGGAAAATATCAAAATTCAGCTTACTTTTTAATTAAATAAAATTCTTATTAAAATTTATTAAAAAAAATATCACCGAAGTGAACATTTCCACCCTCAAAGGTATTTATGTTATTAGATTTTGTAGTTGCACGTTCAAACGATCAAGTTTACTAAGGGAAAACATACTCATAAATCATAATTATTATTTTACAATTTAAATTAAAAGTTTGAAGTAACTTTTTAAAAATCTGTTTTGATTGGAATAATATGAAATGAGTCCACATGTTCCGCCTTTTAAGAATAATATAGAATTAACCATAACTTCTTATTCAAAATTCCTCCAGATATAGAAAATTCAAAGTATCAAAATTTTAAATAAAAACAATAAAACTAGCTAAAATATTTCCATTCACGACAGCTTATTTTTAAATAAGTCTTAATTCATCTTTAAGTCTTGTGCGAAGTAATTTAAGAAAATCTCACGTGGAAAATTATTCTATCACATAAATGCATAAATTAATTTAATAAATAAGAAAATATTATCATGATACAAGATCAAATATCTGGATAAGCTGCACCGATAAATTAAATGAGGAAAATGCATATAAATAAAATAATTGTTACCTCAACAGGGAGATAACTTTAGATAAAGCGAGCAATTTGCAAAAGAATATCGTTTCTTTGCATTTATGGGAATGGAAAAATTAAGGTCGGTAACATTGCATTATCAGATAATTATCTAATCCCTTCGAGATGTGATCCCGTTACTTTCGCAGAAAAATCATCCTCATTTATGGTTAAGTAGGAGCATGGTCCCTGCTATTTTAATTTCATGTTAATTAAGCGACAAATGTCTCGTTTCAATGCATTAACAAAATATTTATAATTAAACCTTCAGAAAGAAGGCTGCATACGTAGCTGGAGTTTATTAATATGCATTATAGTATATTATAATTGAAGAGTATTGGATTCTTTATTAATATGAAAACCAAATAGGGTATAGAGAAGATTTTGGAGAAACCATCTGAAAGAAGTCTTTAATCAGAATCTCAAGACAAAATTAAAACATTTGTATGAATATGCTCTCATTATATGTTTTAGAATTATAATCTGGTGCATAATTCTAAAATAAATAATGGGGACATACATATTCTTTAATGCTCATTCAGTAATGAGTGCTGCGTTCTAAGGTTAAGTAATTTTTTCCACAATGTAAATATCTAAAGAACTTGAAAGTGTCACAGTTTCCTTGTTTAACACTTTTAACACTACTGACGAATTAAATCATCTTTCAATTACTTCTAATTGTAAGTTTCTATGGACTTTAACAGATAGGTTGAACTTTCTAATATATATCAACCTATCTAAACTAGCATAAGTGAGAATTTTTAGCCCAGAGAAAGCTGTAATTGGAAGCAACTGAAAGACGAGTTATCTCGTAGGTAGCGTGGAAAGTGTCAAGTAAAAGGTTAGCAAGATAAAATTGTTTTTGTTTTACTGGATAGCTTTGCAAATTCAGAAAGAGTAGTCTTCCAAACACTTTCTTATATGCTTTCCTAATTAAAAGTGTCTTTATCCCACTGCATAAAATTATGCACGAGCAAGTCACGAACTCCATGACTTTCTTGTATTTCCTCTAATAAAAGTATCTAGATCAATCTGCATAAAATTACGGACCTTGAGCAAGTCATGAATTCCATGACTTCTCGGAATCTTATGTTCTGAGTTATGTTTATGTTTAGTAAAACGAAGAAAACTGATTATTGTTTTTGATGCTTTATTTTTATCCAATCGAAAGAGATTACGCAAAACAGTTTTAGCAGAACATTTCATGCATCTGTGTTTTAGAGTTATCGAATTTACTTTCTTTAGGATGTACAGATCAACAGATTTAATTCAAAATTTGACAGAAAATCAAGTATTAAAATTATAAGTCCAGACGATCAGATGTAAATATTATGTTACATAAGCACGATAGGTGTTTGAGTAAACGTATTTAATATGAACTTGAAAGGAGAAAGCAATAGATGATCATATTATTTTTGTCCTAAAACCTCTCGAGTACCTAAGTATTTATCAAATGCTGAAACTATATAATATTAGAAAATATAATATAAAAATAAATAGAAAATTTATCAGAAAAAATACTTTAAAACTATCAAAAAATTCATTCTATTAATCTACATTTTATGAGTAGTTTTATTATTATAACATATGGTTTGGATCAATATTAAATCACAGAAAGAATATTTGGCTGCATTTTCATTTCAGTAAAATTAAAAAGTCACTTCAGTGGAACATTCCAAATACTGGTTTTCATTTACCTTACATCACAATAAATAGCGAAAAAAGTTTTGATAAAAACTATTATTCTAGCAATATAAATAGTAATTAAAAATGTAAAATGTAATAGCAATGTTGTTGTATCTTATGACCCTTCTCATAGACAAGCCCGCTAACGAAGATGGGGATTTTAAGCCGATAGAATGTCTGGTTTCAGTAGCTCCATCTAAGGCCAAGAGTATGACTTAGATACTCATGTATCATAACCGTGTTTACGGGGCGGACTTTATTCATACATATAATTCACTCAACCACATATTGTGATTTAGACCTGAATCATGGAACGATAATCTCTGATCCAGTACAATCAGCGGTATTGTCTCGACTTGGAGGACTTTATGACCATGACAGATTTATATGTGCACCAGCCGTCACAAACACCGAGTCTTTTTTACCGGAGGGGCTCCAACTCACATTTCAAGGGATGCGAATTCAAAAAGGGATGCGAATTCAGCGCCCCCCACCCCACAAGAGAAATGTAAACTAGCAAACAATTGTAACGAAGATTGCAAACGTCAAAAATAAAATAAAAAGATAATTAACTTCCTTTTTGAAAAATTCACACAAGAGTTCTAAGATAAGAATGAAAAAGTTTTAAAAAAGTTAAAAATTTATATAAATCACGACAAAGAAATATATTGATAGAGAGAACACTCTTATAGTAAATGTATGTTACCATTTTCTAGAAAATTCACTGCGTGATTTTAATCAAAACAGCATCTGGCAACATATTTCCTTCTCTTATCTACTATAATTTTATTGCTGGTACTTTAGATTAGAGTGTTAAAATTTGTCTGCAACAAAAAAGCTTTTTAGAGCTAAAACGGTATTACATAACCATATTACACATTTTGACAGACTTAAAAAAATTATTGAATTTTCTAGAAAGTCCATTGAGGAATTTTAATCAAAGCAGCATTTAGCAATATACTTGTCTATACTATAATATCACTACTAGTATTTTAGATAACCTTGTTAAAATTTGTCTGGGGTAGAAAAGCTTTTTAAAGTTATAAAATTATTCTATAGTTTATTATATACTTAGTCAGACTTAAGAAATTATTGACTATATTGAAGACTGTAAACCCTCTTTTAAATTTATTAGTATATTACTATAACTAGTCAGGATTTAAAAAATTACTACACAGACTATATACCCTTTCTTTTTAAATTTATATTATGTATTGCATTTAGATGAAGTAACCAAAAGATTGTTGTTCGAAAGCATATCATTATTTTTGGTGCATCAAATTACGGATTAGTTCAACAACAGACTCATGATAGGATAATACCTCAAGGGTGGTCCATCTTTATTATATCAGATCACTCGAGTATATGGCTGTACTCACGATTTGATTAATTATTGTCCCATGGTTGATGAATCCTCTTTTCAAGTGGAAGAAAAAAATGTGGAAATTGAAAGAAGAAAGATAAAGGAAAGTTCGGATGGGATTAAGAGTTCAAAGCTAATTACCATCAAGGACTGCCAAGAGGGATTTTTTATGAAGATTGTGGGAGACTGAAAGAACGAAGATAAGGAAAATTTTTCCCATCGTTTATTCCTTCCTTGTCTATTAACTTCCGTTTTATAGAATAAATTGAAAAAAAAAGTGTTGCTTGTCTATACAATTTTTTTTATTGAAGTGAGATTGCAAATAAAGTAGATTTGACAAAAATGATACAATATTCCTTGCTTTGCCTACTTTTATCAGTCCAAAATATGTATTTGTTCTAACTTCTGAAAAGGTTATTACATTATCCAGATATCCATTATATTTCTTTCTCTTATATGTTGTACAGATGAAGTATAATAATCTTCACAATATTTGAAGTAGAGATTTTGATGATTCTTCACGTCTTATATCTTCCTAAGTTCAATAAAAACATTTTTGGAAATCTCTGCATATCTGTCTCTGACAAAGAACTCAAAAAGGATTTAAGTTGGATGGTTGAAATTTGGCATATGGTCTTTACATAAATAAACTCAGATTTTTGTTAAATTTTCAATAAAATCTGCTCTGAAGAATTTTATTTATCATTATAAGCTGACACTATAACTAAAAAAGGAAGGAAGAAAGATAATATTTGGAACACAAAACTTAAGATGTATGGTGTAGTTAGTTACCTGTCAAATTTTGAGCCATATCGAACAAAGTGGTGTTTGTCTATCGGTCTCTACTTTCAGAAACGTGTTAAAAACATAACTCAAAACCTCTGTGATTTAAATATATCAAAATTCGTATTGGATTTTGTTGCTAGAAATGCAATTTTTTTCATTGTTTCAATCAGTTGAGAAAAATGTGTCTAAAGCACAAATTCTATTTTCGAATATCATTATTAATATGCCAAGGTTATTATGTAAATTAATATGCCAAGGATAACACAACAGATTGAGCAAAAATGTTAAATTCAATCCAAAAATTAATATCTTTTTTCTATTATGCATCGTTGGCATGAAAAGTTTATTAGAAAGTACTTGATAAAGTTTTAGGGACACCCCTTCCGTTGGTTATCTGCTTTTCTTTCTTGACTTTAAAATCTTTGTTATTGCCGATGATTGTTTACGATTGTCTTTAAATACATTCCTTCAATTCTGCGTCAGGACCAAGCTTGTCATAATGTTTTTCATCGATGTTAGTTTTACTTTCTTAAATTAATGCTTCAAATATGATTGAAAGTCTCTTATGGTCAGTATATATTGTAAAGGTCTCATTCGTGATATAAATATATTTCTTTCTCGACATTTTATGCTTTATGGAAATACAATTCATACGCATTTTCGTAATTTTGATCAATAATAATCTTGTGTATAATATACCATATCATCATTTACTTATAACGGAAAATTTAAAATCCCAATTTACTCATTGGCAAAGGCATTGCTACAAAAATAAATTTCAGTCGTTAAAATCAGTTTAGATTGATTACCTTATGCCAAGCAATATAGAAATATTTTAAATCACAATTTATCAACCTTTTGCATTTGGATGATGACTCTCACTCACCATTCAAGATAGTGCATCATTTTGAAGTTTTTTTTTATTATTTTTTATAAGTTTGATTTTTAAAAATACCTAAAAAAAGGTAAGAAAATGTTGATTACTTTTCCTGTAAAATTAATCTTAGGCATTAAGTGAGTCTTTGTGTTAGCTGAATAATTTTTCATTTTTTTTGCAAGTGCAAAGGGTTCAAATCAAAAATGAAAATTCTAACTCTGGTAGAACTATCGTAGTTATTTCTTTCTTGTAAAAGAATATCTCATCTAATTTTACTACGTGAAACAAACTACTGTAAACTTTAGACAATGAGCCATCTGAATCATCTAGCTTATTAGACAAATGTATTTTAAAGATGAAGAAAAAGATAAACATAAAACAACTATTTCTGATTTTTTTTAGTTGGTTTTATAAACTTATTCACTGAAAAAGCCATCTTTTTAATAAAACACAGGAAAAACTCTCTTTGAGCTTTTCTCAAATTTTTGATTTAGAACCTAGTAATTACTACTACTTTTAGTAAAAATTATAATTCAGAAACATTTTTTTTCTTTAACTTTTATGCAAACATTTTCTCTCCACAGCTTTACAACTACTATCTTTAAATGTATAAAATATAGATTGACAGATGAATTAATTTTATTCATATATATAACAGGGTATTCGAAATGATTTTTTCACAGAATCTTAACAGAGTTGAATCCAATTAATGTTCAAATTTACTCCATTGAATAAAAAGTAATATTTTAAAACAAAGTATGTTTTTGTTTTATATTTCTTGCAATGGAACACAGCTGATAATCACTGAAAGAATAAAGGAAGAAAAAAAAATGTCCTCTTTCTTGACTCTTCTAGTTTTCCCACAAATTTCGTTAATGGTGTCTTGATAATCTTCGACACTAATTAGCTCTGAAGCCTTAATCCTATCTGAACTTCTTTATCTTTTGTCTTTTTTAGCCTCGCTTATTCTTCCTCCTCTACAAAAGAGAATCCGACATTCAAAGGACGTTAATTAATCAAATTTTAAGTGCACTAATATGCTAGAGTGGACCAGCACAATGAAGAGGACGGTCCGCGAACATTCTCAATGTTATCCTGTCAACAACCTGTTCGAAAACTCATCCAGTGTTCGACGCACCAAAAGAGATATTGCGCTTTCGAACAACAATGTTCGAGTATGGTTATCTGAATGCAATATGTTGCATAAATTTCAAAAGCACTTTTTTCATACTCAGTTTAATGGTTGATTAGACAAGCGATGAATTTGCATAAGAATGCTTTTTAACTTTAAAAATGCTTCTTGCATCGGGAAATTTTTAACATCGATAATTGAAGCATGTTAATAAGATTAAGGTTGACACGGAAGAAAAATGTTTTGTAGCTATGGTTTTTTTTCTTCTTTGAAAGTTGGGATGCTTATTAAGAAAGTTACAAACGCGTTATGCTACTTTATCTTGAAAAGTTCTATAATGTATATTTATTTAGTATCGCATTTATGTTTTATATGCGTTTTTTCAACGCAATTTGAATAAACATTTGACAGAAATTATACTCTTACCCAAAGCACCCTAGAACAAATTAGATGTATTTAATTAATTGCGTCATTGAATTATCGAGTTGACATGTTTCTAAAAGTACAGATTGGGTGATAATCAACCCCTGTTCTTATTTTGTTATTATCTTGTTAACTTATATTCGAACATCAATTAGACAAATTTTCTGCGAATGGATTTTGCTTAAAATCTGACAGATACTTACAAATTTAATGTAAAGACAGAATACCACATTTCAACCGTGTAAGTGTTTTTGATTTATCTTTGTTGTAGGCAAAATGACAGTAGGACATTTTCCAAAAATGTATTTTTTGAAATCAGGGAGGTCTAAAGAGTAAATGTTAGTCAAATTCTTGAGTTCGAATGTGTTGTAGATTACTATGTATTTTCTATCTTCTGTATAATAGGAAGTAAAAATAATAATAGCAATAAATAAGGATCTCATTAAAGCTCAAAAAATCAATTTTATATAGCTTCATATAAAATTTGGTAGAAATCTATTTTGGGATAATCATGTATTACATTTATGAAAAGTTTGGAATTATTTTTTAACATTTTGATTATGCATATATAATTACAAAAATTTATTTTTTGAACTCGGAGTTCGAATATTTGACGATAGCAATACTTTCTGTTTGTATACTATATAACTAACATTAAGTTATTTTTTAAGGCTTCTAGACATGCTCAGACCTTTAATTTATACATTATGAGAAAATTCCTAATAAAATGAAATAAATCACAAATCAGTTTGTTTTGAATCCAAATTAGCGATTTCAAATTCATAGCGGTCAAAAGATTACTCGCAATGAATGTGGTATTTGTGCTATTTAAAGACATTATTGGGCCAAAGTATACTTGATGATAAATGTTAGAAAGTTCGAACTATATTAATTTATCCATGACATTATTCTAAGACATCCCATTTGTCGTGGATTTTGCAACCAAATACTAAAACTTTAACTGCATCTTTAAATTGAAATGTTTGTACAAATAATTATATTTATTTTGAGTGCCTAGTTATCAAGGTAAGCAGAAATAATAACAGTTTAGAATACAGGTATTTACTCGAGATATGAGCTTTCAAAAATATATTAGTTTATGACAAATCTGTATAGATAGTATTTAGAAATGTACCATTGTGTCACGATTGTAAAATTAAAGCTATATAGCAGTGGGGGGCAAACTTTTGGGATCCGTGGTCTACTCCACATTTAAAAAATCGAAGGCGGTCTACCAATGGCAGAGATAAATTAACGTAAGGTACATGTTTATATATTTATTTTCAGTAACAAGAAAAAAGGGTAAATTATCTAATTTTTCTAAAAAAACGTAATATTTGCAAAATAAAAATTTACTGACAAAAATAATCAAAGTATTCATTTATCAAAAATTGACCATCCTATTCACTTCGTTTACTTAAAATTTGACACTGTATATCTGTGACAAGTTTATCATATTGTGGCTGGTATAAGCTTATTGCAATTCGCAAACACGAAATTAAATGTTCATCTGTTAAACGCGACCGATGTTTGGTTTTTATGGCGTTAATTGTTGAAAAAGCAGGTTCGCAAAGATATGTCGATCCAAAATATGATTTCAAATACAAAATCAATTTGTAAATATTTGGAAACGTTTCCTCAGAAATTAATTTCCAAAAATCAGTATCACTAGATGCTCTGGATTTAAGAAATATATCTCATCTTAATTTAATATTTTCTTTCTCGACTTTGGCTTATGTAGTATCTATTAAATGTCTTATTTTTTCAGATACTCCATCAATGTTGACATTTTTATTAAATGGAAATATCATAAAATTGAATATTTCTTCCAACCTAATTAAGTCAACGAATCTTCTTTCAAATTCTTCAAACAAAACATCTAAGTGTTCGACGAAACCTTCGAAGTCTCGGTTTGGATTATGGATGCACTCTTCCTCCATGTTTTTGAAGTTTTTCAATTTATGTTTTCTTAATTGAGACGCATACCTTTTTATCGTTTCTTTGAAAGTTTTAATCGCGCTCATCATGTCTGTTAAACATTTATTCTTTCCTTCGAGATTTAGCTTTAAGTCGTTAAGTTTTGCAGTGATATCGCAGATAAAAGCTAGTTTCATGAGCCATTTCTCATCTTCCAATTCAGTAATGTGCTCTCTCTTCACTTGTAGAAATTTTTTTTAAATTTCTGGTAATAGAATACGAAATCTTTTTTTTTAAAAAGGCCCATGGCTTAGTTATCTCACTTCTGTGTGCAATAAGAGATCTCCATACTCTGATTCAGTTCCTTTCAAAAGTGCCCGAAATTGTCGTCTCTGAAGACTTCTTGAACGAATTGAATTGACGATTTTAAAAGCAATTTGGATTATATCATTAGACTTTAGTATTTTTGAACACAATACCTGTTGAGAGATAATGCAATGATAGCTGGTAAAACTTTGAGTTTCCTCATAATTATTGCACAAGGCAATAAAACCAATTCGATTCCAGACAATTTCTGGAGCTCCATCTGCTGTAATAGAGACCAATTTATATATTGGAAATCCTGTCTTAACAATAAAGTTTTTAAATGAATTGTAGATGTATTGGCCCCTCGTTTATCCTTTCAGTGGATTATTGTTAACTCTTCTTTTGAAGTCATATCTTCGAAAACCATTCTCACAAAAATACATAACTGTGCAATGTCACTAATATCCGTGGATTCATCAAATTGAAGTGATAGGAAATTAAAAGCTTTTAGATCGTCATTTAATAAATCCGTCAAATTATTTTTCATAGCTCCAGTCCGTCACATCACAGTGTTACGAGGCAAAGAAATATTATTTATTGACAATATTATTTTAGATTTGTTTTTAAAATCGTGGAAAAGCACTTCTTCCGCTTTACAAAAAGCTTCTTTTATCAATTCTCCATATTCGAAGAGTTTTTTTCGCTTTATCAAACGACGATCGCTTTATCAAACGACGTTTCGATTTTTAAACGACGCCAATGTTACTGCTTTAGCTTTGGTGCCTGATCTCGTAAATAACGATTGCTGCAAACGTAAATTCGACGTTAATTCATGCAATTTAACTTTTCGAAGTTCACTGACGATTGGAAAATTTGTAGCGTATTTTAAGTGCATGGTTTTAAAATGTCTTTCGACGTTTGCTTTTTTTTGGTAGTGCCACACTTGCGTTACATATGAGAAACACATTTCTCCTTCACCATAACAAAAAAAGAAATCATCTTCCAAATCACTGTGATAATGGTATGTTTTACTTCTCTTAGCACTGGTACCTGGTTGAGTCATTTTGGAAGGGCTGTTGAAACAACAAATTATCGTATCAGTGCGGTTGGAAGCGAGCAACCTGCAACGCAAGACGATTAACTGAGAACTGAAACTAAACTGGCGGATGTGACGGGTAGACTAGTCGACTCGCCGCGTCGCTATCATCGCGCCGGCTATTGTATATTATCTAAGCATCCCACTTTGTCAAGTTGTTTCTAATTAATTATCCACTGGAAACGACAAATTCCTTGTATTACTTTGCACAGTTTTTTTTTAGGTTTTTAAGCTTAAACTGTAGTAAATTTTTATTTTAAATAATTCCTTAATTCTATGTCATAAGTCAAATTAAACTGTTAGTATCCGAGGTCATTATCGGGATGGTCGAGCGGACTACCTAAAATGTCTTCGCGGTCTGCTGGTCGACCGCGGTCAACGTCTTGGACATCCCTGCTGTATAGGGAAGGAGTAAGCATCTGTTCAGATTCTGACTTTCAGTCCAAATCCAATTTTTTTGTAAATAAGAAAAAAAAAATTCTAACGAAAATGCTCATAATTTATGTAATGCGTGCTTTTAGTGAATATGATCCCATTAAAATGTTTTTCAAAAATCTAATTGACTAATTATTACCTTAAGCTGTCATTATTTTTAAACTTGAGCTTTTTGATTTGTGAATTTTAACTATTTTTACTATTAATTACTAAGCAACTACGTCTCTTATCATATTTATCATCTAAAATTAATATAAATAATTTCGATATATAAATCTTGAACAAAATATTCTCTTTGTTTTAGATACTTGAACTTAAATGATATTTTTTCAAAAAAATAATTAGCAACACTAGATTTTTCAAATTCTATTTTAAAACATTCTTTTGAACTATTGTTATCTGAGTAATACAGTCTTTAAAAGCAACGCATGAAACATCAAATGCAAATATATTGTTTACAGTTACTAAAAACTTTATACTTGAAAATAAATGGATATTGCAGTATTTCCTTCGCTTCATAATCAATTCTTTTTCAAGTAAATATCTTAAAAGAATCTGCCATAATCTTTAAAATCCTACTGCAAATTCTTTTATTTAAAATGTCTCTTTTCCTCCATCAAAGCTTTTTCGCCATGATTACTTTCAAAACATTTAATATTGTGGGATATAACGTCTTTCAATTTCTTCGATCTTTTTTTCCCTCTGATGAAAGTTAGAGATCTATTTTTTCTATATACAAAAAGATGAACCGAAATCTCTTATGATTTTACGAAATACAGCTTATAAGATTCATTTTAAATCCTATAAAAGCGAATTAGAACATTATTTTTAGAATTTATTGAACTTTAAGATAATGGAGTTTCAGACTTATAGTATAATTCCATTAACTAAAATTTAACGTTATGAAAGGAATTGTGTTACTTTTTTATTTTCTTGTATATCAAATATAACGCATTATAATCGTCCAAAAAAGGAAATTGAGATTTTACCGAATTTTATTTTTTAGGCCTTTTTGATTTCGAAAAAACAAATTTTTGGAAAATGTTTGTCTGTGACAAACTAAAAAACATGCCCTGAACTTGAGGGATGAAATTTGATATAAGGTCTTTACACCAAATTGGTATTATATTATTTAAGTTTTGAGAAAAATATATTCAAAGGAAGTCCATCCTAATGTTTGTATATAATTTAACAGGATAAGAAAACAAAGAGCTGGATTGATGAAATTCAGTACATCAATTTAAAATCATTTCAGTAGACCTCAATCAAATTTTGCAAAGTCCAAGAAAAGATTACACGTCAGTCAGTCTGTATTTTTAGAAGCACATAAACGCGATTCTATATCCCGTTGACGTGAATATATCAAATTTGGTATATGAATTTGCGACTGAAATTGCACTTTTATATTAATTCTTTGTTTTGATCAGTTGCGAAAAACAAATACCTAAAATGCAAATTCAATTTTCAGTTATTAACCCCATTCCAGGGATTAATTGCCAAAATATTCATCACAGATCGAATGATAGATTATATAAAAATACTAAATTCGTGTCAAAGGTAAATATTCCGTAATTATTGTACAACAATGCCATGTAATGCATTCTCTAAAATAATACTTTTATTAGGGAATATGCTAGAAAGTTTCTAGGAGATCACTTTGCCGGTTTAAATTATTATTTACTAATACAGCACATCTTTGGATAAAAGTTTTTTTTATAAACACTATTTACTTCTCAATTTAATTCTTCAATAAGAATGAATAATACTCGCAAAATATTTGTTAATAAATTTATAATATTTAATCAGAGGAAATAGAAGAGAATTATTTAGGAAGAATTACACTTAAAAATAGGCGAAAATTATGTAGTTTTTGAGAAAGAAAAAAAAATTGAAATAGTGAATTTTAAAGTGTAACGCCCTTTAATAAATCCAATGCATCAACCTTTAGTGATGTAACATTCTCTAATAATGCCAGTAAGCCAACCAAGCGCATTGCTCTTACAAAATATATAATAATAATAATCGTAGCTCTAAATTTTAAATGGTTTCATTGTCATGGATTTGCAAGGAAAGAAATCTAATTTGTTGACTAAAGCAAAACCTGTAATCTTCACATCGAAATAAAAGATTCTCTGCTTTCATTCTACTCGGTTTTGAGATTAGAACTGAGATTTTTTGGTTTTTTTCTTTTATCACATTTATTAAAATTCTTAATAGCAGTGAAGTTTAAAAGGCTGAAAGGAAATTTTTTATTTACTAAGTTCATCAGCAAATTTAAGCCAACGGTAATGGATTTTTAATAATTGCTGAAAGTTATCTAAAATTAAAAAAAAATATTTTAAGTGTATGAAGTCAGTAAAACTTACAGATTAGATTTTCATCAAAAATATTTTTTTTCTTAAAAAAGTTATGAACTGTATTCTTTCTAATAAGAGTGCAGGGTAATAAAAGCCAATTCTAAAAACAAAATTAAATTGAAACATGAAACATCTTGCCGAAGACAATAACATTTCTTTTCATAATCTCACTTACATAAAGAACATTTTGAAATTCTTACAGAAGTTATATGTAATTTGAGAAAGTCTATAAAGTTTTTATTCGAACTTACGGTACTTTAAAATAGTACTCTATCCATATGTAGTATGGTTACAAATAAAATTTTATGCGAAGACAGAAAATCTGTAAATCGAGTTTTATCTCAATTATATGCAGATAATCGCTTTATTAAAAATAACCATATATTAAAATATTGTTACAGGTCTGTAATGCTGTTACGTAGTACGATTGGCTAAATCATTTGATATATCGTTTTACTGTCAATCCTGTTGGATGCTGATCAGGAGCGTTATCAGTGATCCCACAGTTTGGCGACCTTTTAGCGACTTGTTGACGAATTTGACGACAAAATAGTGAATACTTTAAACTTCTAGAATTTTAGTTATTGAGCCAATATAGGAATCGAGATATGCTTGATTGTTTCAGAACCTTCTATGCCTTCCTCTTGGAGATATAAAAGGCCGGCAGTCTCAATCTGAAATGAGTCATAGTCGTGTATGCAGTCCTGTACAGAATCGTGAAAAGATTCAAAAGCAATGTAGTTGGATTAGTCCAGCAAAGCGCATTTGTTGAGTGGAGCTCAAGCGATAGTTGAATTGAGCTGTGCACCTCCTTGCGTTTATTGTAGATACAGAATCGAGTCGTTTTAGAAGAGCCAGTCGTGTAGTAGTGAGTAGGCAACTGGGTATAGCGGAGAGTTACAGACGTTTAAAAAGACCGTAGAGTGAAGTTACGCGCACTCCCTGATCTTATTTTATTCTGCCTGGCCGCTTTGTGTGTTGTGGTTGTTATTACTATCAACTATTACTTGTGGAATGCCGTTTGTTATAATGCGTTGTCTACGTCCATTTCTGCAGTACATTTGTCGTTTGCGTAGTCATGTTAAATTAAAGTTCTTATCTTTTATTAAAGGGTTATTTCTTCATCGACTAACAATTCAGAAAGAACCCCAGGAATTTATGTAACAGTATTAACGTAATACCCTATTTACATTAACTACCAGATAAATAGTGCTATCAAGGTGTGAAAATACAATGGAAAGATTAAAAAAATATAGCAAATACGCTCTGTATATTTACAAATGATATCAATTATTATGAGATATATTATCCATTTTCAAATATTGAATGTTAATGTGGAAGGTGAATCTGTAAAATATTAACAAAAGCAAAAGAGTCAACTCCATTAAAACTACATTAATGGAACTTAGTATGAGAATCAAGATATCAAAAATAATCTTAAAATGATAAATAGTTCAATAAGAAATATGAGATTATTTTTATTGTACTGTATGAGTTACATCTGCATATTTTTCAATTAATGATGTGAACTCCTTATGTTCGGATACACGTTAATATAAGAATTCATAATGTAAAAAAAAGTACTCGTGGAAAATCAAGGGCTGGATTTTTTTCTATTTCAGTAAACATTTTAATTAAATAAGGAAGATAATCATCTTAACCTTTCAAGGGGATTTATTAAATGCTAATTTATAAAAAGTAAAAACATTTTTCTTGTAATTATTTCAAATATATCAGTAACGACAAAAATTCTTAAAAAGTAAATACAATAATTGATTAATTAGCTATTTTAAATCTTGAGGAATTTGATGCTTCGACCTTTAACTTAAAGGAATGGTCTTTTCATTTCTTTAAAAGAAGAAATGACGGTGAGAAAATAATTGAGTGGTAATTTCACCAACTTTAAAAAAGAATAGATTAAGATTGCAAAACTGTAAAAAAAAGTTAATTGTTCTTAGAAAGAAATTAGTTTTTCAATTAAAAAATTAATTCGAAATTTAAGTGTCTAATCACTATTAAATCAAAATTATATATTTCAAATTATCACAGGCAAAGTTTTGCAGACATGGTAAAAAGTGCAGACAAACAAATTATTTGGATTTTTATTCAGGCTGTCATACTTATACGCATTTCGATTTGTTTCTTCAAACTTATTTTTTGCTTGTTCGTAGAATTATTCTTCAAAAATTATGTCACATGAAAAAGACATCCTGCTTTCTGAGAATTTGATTCAATTACATTATTCTTTATTTTTTAAAGGAGGAAAAAATGAATCTTCATGATAGATCAATAAATGTTTTCTAAGCTTTAAACTGTTAAGCAACTTTAATTTTATAATACGACCGCATATTGTTTGATTGAATTCCCTACGTATTATAACAGTTGAAAATTGAGATTTGGAAGGTATTTATTATTTTTGAAAAGTTATTTTTCTATATTTATTCTTATTTCGAAATTCAATTATAGTATATTATATCTTTTCTTTTAATAATTCATATTTGATGCAAAGATTAATCAGGTAAGGAAAGTTTTTATTGTATTGTTTTACTATAAAGTTTTTCTTATTTGCCTATGCATAGTTTAAGTTTTTATTATTCTGCATTCTTAAGCTTTTATCTATATATCAATCGTGTATTCCGCTCTTTATTATCTTTTCCATGGTATGTAGCATAGTTTTGTTTATATAAATAATTCTAGAAATGGAATAGTCTTGTTTCTAAATTACTCCTCTGTAAGGATCTACTTTTGTAAATATGAACAAGTTTCTCGAGTACCACATAGCTATTCATGCTTACGTTGCTCTTCTTTCTTCAGGTATATTAAATGACTATAAACATTTGTGCTGAATTGATTCTTCTATCTTGAATTGCCTTACACAGATATACAAGCTCTTGAATAAGATTATCATTGTATGAAATCAATCTTCTAATAGGAAAATTGCTAAAATCAGTCATAGTATTTTAGATTCATATACATTATTTATAAAGAAATTTTGGGGAATGTTTCATCACAATACAAAAATTTTTTAAATGGGAAAAACACAAAAATATTGTATGAATTAAAAATTTGCCTTGTTTCGTTAATGAAATCGGATTGTCTTTGAAGTTTTAATTTTCAGAATTTGAGGCAGCCGGTTTAACTTTGAAATACCATGAAAGTATGTTCGAGATTCGAATATACATCTGTGTACGTGGTCGCTTGTGTTCTTTGGCAAACAGAAACTTATAGTTCCTTCATTCGTTGCACTTACAAATGTTTTTAATGAAAAAGCACTGAAAAAAGAGATCAAGATCATAATGAAATATATCGATAAAACTGTTTGAGTAGTTTTAGGCTATCAGTGCATTAGAATACGAACTCATCGACCTTAATTTGTAATATCGACATCTTCAAACACTGAAGAGTTGTTAGTTGCAAGAAGTTTTTGCTCAAGAGCACATTTCACAAAATTTCAGAGCACCCAAATAATTTTTTTAAATAAATGCTCACTTTATATGGATAGTATAATTTTAACATGATATATGACAGTTTATAAACAAAACTTGGTATCAAATAAATTATATAATAAATAAGTTTATTGAATTTTATAAATAAATTTATACATTAACATTTAAATAAATTGTAAGTCCCCCGAACTGCGTCTGGCGAATCCATAAATATTGTACAGTATTTACGGCTTATTGAAGGCAATATATATAATAAATTATATGAAACAATATATTTAATGATATTAAATGCTATTTTCGGAAATAAATTTAATACACATTGCTAATATGATTTCTTCAGTTAGAAATCCACTCAACATGACAACCCAAGTCCAAGAACTGCTGAATAATGATAAAAAAAGAGCTGGGTTTTGTTGATCGAAGAAACCGTGTAGCTCTTAACTATCACCGTATTCAGATTTCATAATTTAACTTCAATTCATGGGTGAGTTAGAGAAGAAACAATTTTTTAAATTCGTTTTCTACTTCGATTCTGATTTTGCTCCCAGAGAGAAATCCGTTGCTGAAATCTATATCACTTTAAAAATTAATGTATAATATTTAATAAGAACAGAAGCAGAAAAAAAAAGAAACCTTCTGGTTGATATTATTCGGCTATGTGACATATCGTAATTCTCTAATATGCTGGCGAATGCTTTAGTGTTCAAAGGCTGTACAGTAATTAAATTCAAAACAAGTTGAAGGAAACACCAGATATAGATCTAATTAATATACTGAAATATCTTATCCTTGCAAAGATGACATGAGACCATTAGTCGAAGAAAATTTAAAATTTGTTTAGAATCTTAGATTCAATTAAAATATGAATTTTTTAAAAAAATAATTATAATAACCATTATAGAATTCTAAACAAATAATGAAGCAAAACTTATACATAACTTATTTATGAATACCAAAAAAAAACTTTCATAAAGAGTGTATCGAAAGAATTCAATAAATATCAAAACAATCATTTATTCAAGTCATATCAATTAACGTATTAAATAACATTCTTCAATTACTATTATAATGAAAATGTTGCTAACAAATGTTAAGTATCATTTTGTCAATAAGATTAGGCGTTAATTTATTCCGCGCCAAAACATTCAATTTTTTCCCAAAAATATCTTCAAATCCATTGGTACTAATATGTTTTAAATTTAATAAAATACCTTTATTGATAATTTTCAATATAAGCACGTGAATAATATTAAATAATTGAATCAATCAGTGATTAATTTTATCCTTAATTCAAACTAAATTTAAACCCAAGATAACTATGCAACATTAATTTGAATTAAAATAAAAATAACAATCATAATAATTTATTATCTCCACAATAGCCTTAGAATTTTCTTTAAAATTACTAAACATTTCTCCATAATACGAAATTAAAGAACAAGAAATTTAATATTTTTCTTTCACAAATTTTTCCTATTTTACGGGGAGTATTTAAAATTACAATACAAAAAAAAACTTTGATAAGAATTCTGTCTAAAGTTTAGAATGGGAAATTATTTGTTTGCTTGTTTTCAGTTTCAAAGATAAAAGTATTTGTCTGTCAGTGCTTTACTGAAATAAATTTCATTCAACCGAATTTCACCATTATAATTATTCTGGCATCTCTTTATTTTATTCTATAGTATAGATATAACAGGGAAACTGAAGAATTAACATTTTTTTAAAAGACATTTTCTTTTAAACTTCATTTCATTCGGATTTTCAGAAATCTTATTTGTTTAATGGAAAACTAAAAACGTTTTCCCATTAAGATTGCATCTTTGATGAATTGAAGATTTCTTTTCCATTTATTTCTTTATTGAAGTAATACACAGCAATTCTTTTCAAGAACATATTCATCCTCCTCAACTGAGATAAATTTTGAAAGTTCATTATTGCTTTAATTTCTCATTTTTATCTTATTTGGATTTCTAGAAGTATTCTAAAATTCCCTTTTTTGATTAAATAAAACATAAACAAGTTTTTGCTCGAAACTCCTTCACTGGCGCCTCTTGTATTGGCAATGGTTTCCATGTTTTTCTCACTTTTTATATTTTATTGGTATGAAGCGAAATGACTATTTTTCTGCAGTACTATTGAGCCGATATATATATACACAGAGAGAGATTTAATTAGCGACCATAACTATTTCACATTTAATTTTATTGTAATAGATGGCACCATAGGTTCTATTAAAGGCACCATAGGTCCAAAGTCTAAGATGCGTGACGTCAAGTTTTAGAAAAGCGAGCTGTGGGTATTCGCTCGACAGACAGGGAGAGAGTGGGGCATTCAATTCGATATCATGGCTATTTAATACCCCATGGCGGTAGGCTTCACCCTTGATGTCATCTGTTATACTCTTATCTCAAATGTAAATAGCCTGTCCTACCTTAATTGTGAATATCTTTTTTTTTAAAATATTCTTTGCCCTAAATAAATTTAACGTTTTTATTTAAAAGCTTCATCTCTGTAATCAGTAACCCTAGACACTGATCTAAATGAGTAGATGGGCATTTTGTCCCACCAATTCTTACATATTATATATTATTGCCAATTTCCTCCTTTTAGTGAGACATTTCTCTTCTTTCTTGAGAAGACTTGAAGATATAATCGAACGCTTATTTACTGAACTAAAAGTACTGTATGATCTTTTATTCCTTTTTCATACGCATATGTATTCGTGCCCATGTAATAAATCAGTTCCTAAAGGATAAGGATTTTATTGGAAAGTTACATGAGTTTTTATTTTCTAACTATAACAGAACGACTTAGTTCGTTAGAATTATTTAAAAAAATAAGAAATATTCATAAAAAAGTTTCAAACCAATAGATTAATTATTTGGCACATATTTTAAAATATTTTCAAATTGATTTCAATAAGAGTTTCCTTTGATACTCTAATTTAAACCATAATTTTTAGTTAATTTCTTTTATACAATATTTAACACCAAGATGAATAAGTCTATGAAATAAAGAAACTGGATTGTTATTTTAACAATCAAAAAATTCAAAAAAATCATCTGAAACCTCATATATTAAATTCAGTGAAATGTATGAAAAACCCTCACATTTTCGAATTCTTTGCATTATAACGGAGATTAGTTGAAAAGAGAAAAATTTATTTCTATGACACTTTGATTTCAAAATCTAACTGGTGTTATATTATAACTGAAATTTGTTACTGATTTGCGAATATATATTTCTATGTTAACAAAGAAAAATTAGACAGGGGATTACGATCGGTTTATTTATGGAAATAAAATGGAAATATTTTAAAGAAGATTATTTGCATTAAACCGAGTTTAAATGAAAGCATAAGCTTATCTCCCTTTGTAGAAAATTCTGGAAATTCACATACTTTTTCATCAAGTAAACTTTAAAGGCTTTATAATATGAGATATGGATTTGTACATATTATGTATATAGCATGTCATAGTAATGATCCTGATCAGCATCCAATGATGCAAGCAGAATCAAGTTAAAAATCAATGGCACAGTCAGTAATTCAATTACAATTTCATAAGAAAATTTCAACGGTGTGATTGCCTATGTAGACCTCTTATTCTTGTATACAGCCGATCTCCCCGCCACCACTGAAAGTAGCAGTATCGACAGGATTTGTTATGGTCGACAGCTGAATAAATATTTTCCAACCTTACATTGACCGAACAGCCAAACTAACATTCTTTTCGGGGTAGTAAATAGTTGTCTTTCTGCCCTTCTGCACACTCTCAAACAGTTGGAATGAAACTGTCAATCTTTGACACCACATTCTTCAGTAGTTTGAGATTCCCTGGTACCATCAGTACTGTACTTAAATCATTATTAACATCTTCAGGTTTTTCCTTAACTCTGAGACCTTAATACATTCCATTAAATAGTGGTAAAACATACCAATTTATTCACAAATGCATTTATTTTCCTACATTCTTCCAAATCTCTGGAAATATGCAGGAAATCTCCCATGTACAGATATTGTTTTGATTATATGTGGATGGTATTTTTATTTCCGGATTAGGCATAAAGTCGAAAGTTACTCTTTGCTTTTTGGACATATACCATCTGTCAAACCATTATAATTTTATTTCTTCTCTCAATTCCCCTTTTAAGACATCGCTTGATCGGTGAACAATAAAATCAATATTCTCTTTCTGTGTCGCCAACTTCGCATAGTGATCTGCCTTTTCATTACCATATGTCCTAATAGGGGCCTTAATCCAATTCAACTACATCGACTTGTCAACAATTTTTAGGTTTTATTTTATCGTCCCTATTACCTTATTACAACTGTGAGATGACTTGTAAAACTGACAGATAATTGGAAAAAATTAAGCACTTTTGTCCATCCTCCACCCTTTCACAATATCCAATGACCCTTTTTAAAGCTTGCACTCCTGCCTGAAAACTGGTAGCACGGTTAGATAATCTCACAAGACTTTTATTGATCTCTTTCCCATAGTAGTATACTACTATTGCAGCTCCTACTTTATTTTCATCTTTTGAACCATCTGTAAAAATTTCTAACCCATCCATTTTTGGGGGGTTTATTTGAAAATCATGACTAAACCATTCGGCAGGGTGCTGTTAGAAATTGTAGAAATACATCTCATAATCTTTATTGTTGAAGCATTTGTTTCCTATTCTAAATTTATTGCTAGAAGTTCTTATTTGAAATTTAGTGAATGTTTCCGTTGCTCTGAGATCCATTAGCAAATTTCCCCTTAGGGTGTCTGTAGAAATGGTTTTATATGCCCCAGACATAATGATCAGAGGGAGCCGTTGCTTTGAATTTAATTTTGTTCTGAATTTCTTTAGATTTAACTTATGCCCATTCTCCATGCCCAAAAAGAGCAAATGGCTCAATGGCCCCAATGCAGTTTCTTTTTAAATGATATTTTCTTTTTCTATAAAATTTATCCGCAACCGTCACTAGTTTATATGTTCATACATCCACTTTTTTCTTGACCTTTCTAAAACGCGACGTAAGTATTAATTTACTGTCCCATGTAACTACTAAGTATTTAAATTTAAATTAAATTAAGTAGTAAAGGGTAGTAATATAGGTATTATTAGGGGTAATTATTTAATTTAAAACTTTCTCCAAATGTAAAAGGCATTTGAATTTTTTTCCTTTCATTAAATTCAAGTTTGTGTATTTTGTCCCATTTTTTTAGCGAATGAATTATTTGTTCACCTTTAGTTTCCAGTTCATTTTTTGTTCTTCCCGAGATTATTAGTAGCACATCATCGGCATACGCCTGTGTAAAGCATTTCTCTGGAAGATTGATCTTAAATGCAGA
Source organism: Argiope trifasciata (assembly GCA_026543055.1). NCBI lineage: Eukaryota > Metazoa > Arthropoda > Arachnida > Araneae > Araneidae > Argiope > Argiope trifasciata. The sequence continues at coordinate 168,942 of JAPMOQ010025180.1, read as the reverse complement.
ATTCATAACCAAGTTCCAGAAGAACGCCCACTGCATGAACCCTGTGGCACTCCGCTTTTCATTATAATTTCCCAATTATTCTCTGCATCTTGGTAAATACATTTTCTTTCACTTAAGTAATCTTTAATAATTTTTCACTTAAATAATATAAAATTCTTTTCCTCCATACCGAATCAAATGCTCCAGCTACATCCAAAGATATAACTGTTATTTTAAATTTTTGATTTATCACCCCTTTTATTTTACTCCATAGTGCATTTGGACTGTTTCACATGGGTGGTTATATAAAATCATGTTGATCACGATGCAGTATGTTTTGTGTCGTTAATAAATGCTGCACTTTTTGAGTTATCAGTTTATCAAAGATTTTACTTGCTGTTGTTAGCAAACAAATGGGTCTGTAGATTTTAGTTTCCTCTAAGTCTCTATCAGTTTTAGGAATTAAAATAAGTTTTGCTACATTCCACTGAGTAGGGAACGCTCCTAATTCTAAGCACTTGTTGTATGACTCTAGAAGAATAAATGGATTCTTTCTGTTAATTTCAGCAAGAATCTCCATTGGTATGTTGTTTAATACAGGTGTTTTCTTTTTAGCCATTTTATTAATTGTCGTTTTTATTTCCTTTAATGTGAATATTTTATCTTTTTTAGTTGTGTTATATTCGTCAATAATTTTCCTCATTTTCTTCTTTTTTTACTTTCTTTTTGGGACTGTTCCTCTTTGAAAAGGCATCTCGCAATAGTTTCAATAGTTTATTTTGTATTTTTAGTTTTTCTTCCATCCTGTTTTTGACACCATGCAATATGATTTTCCTTTTCATTTTATCTGTCGCTAATTTATGAGGAAGCTCAAAAGGGTTCATTCTCGTTATTTCGCAACATAACATTTCAAAGCATTCACTACTTTTCTTTCTTAACATTCTTCTGTATATTAATTAATTTTTTTATAAATTTGTCTTTTCTTTTTCAGTGTGCTTATATCGTTGATATCTATGCCTCAAGACTCTTGACAATTTTCTTTTCTTTTCCAACTCCGAGTCCCACCAGAGGACCCTAAGACGATTTGTCCCTTTACTGTTTGATCTTTGGCCTTGGATGAATTAAGTAAATTCTTTAATCTATAGTTCTAAATCTTTTTTAAGATTTTATCCTTTGCATTGTTTCCATTATATTAGTATATTTTTCAGCCTCTTGAGAGCTAATTTTCTGAATTCTTGCTTAATACAAATATTTCTGCCGAAAAAACTTTCTCACCCATATTAATTTGACAATCCAAAATACTATGGTCACTCAGAGTACTTTGGACCACCTTCCATCCCACTGCTTGGTTATGCAGGTCTTTAGTTGATAAGGTTACATCAATCCAGCTTCTCCGACGCGTAGATTGAAATGTTGGCAATGGATCATAACAAGGTTTTTCTTAAAAATGAATTCTATAAACGAGCCGTCTCAATCTTTTGGTATATTATCGGTAATTTCATTTCCCCATAGAGGACTGTGAATATTGAAATCTCCTTCTAAAAGTATGGATGATGTCCCCAACTGGTCGAACAGATTTTCAAGTTCTCTGCAAATTTGTTCCTTACTGTGAGTCGGTGGGAAATATGCCGATACCACAGTAATTTCGCTATTTCCTACTGACAAGTTGGCTGTAACTATGTTTTCGCAAGTAAATCTTGTTAATACAGAAATATCTTGGTTTCTTACTGCTATTATCGCCTTCCCATAAGGGTGAGAAATTATTCTCCATCCTAGGGGAAGTCCTATTATTTTTCCTTTCATTTTATATGGTTCCTGTAACAAATAACCATAACCTGGATATTTGTCCTGAAACAAATTTGGGAGTTCTTTTGTAGCATATTTACCCCTACCAATATTATATTGAATACCTCACCAAAAAGACTTTTAGAAGCTTATTATCCATAGTTCGTCTTGTGTAATCAACTGATCTCTCTCACTAATAAATACAGGGCAGTGTTCTGATGTTGTAATATGATTCGTTCGAATCATAATTTTTGTTCTTTTGCGATACTCTTTGCAGGTTCTGCCTTCTGAATTTTGCTTTGTTCAATTTTTATAGTTATGCAATTCCAAGCACTTGGAGCAGCTTTTTTTCCTTTTTTATTCTGCAGCATTATCTACCTTTGAATAATTATAATTTGATATACAACATTCTTAAAAAATATATAAAAACTTATTTTATCTGATTATGAAAAAAACTTTCTTTATTAACTAAACATAAGAAAAAAAAATCTCATATAAATTAGTCTTTAAATATGTTTGTATATCTTATTTCAGATATCAATACAAATGCCAAAAATAAATTTAAGTCTGTTTAAAAATAATGCTGTAATTGTTCTTATACCTCCACTCAAGAGAAATTTGTAAGTTATTATAATTTTGATTAATACAATAAGTGAATAATTAGTTGAATTGAATTAATTTTATATTGAAAAAAAGGAGCATAATTACGAAAAAGTATCAACGTAAGTTTTGGTTTTAATTTAGTATTTTTTTTATTTTAATTTTTTAATTTAGTTTGTTATTTTAATGAAATCGGACAATTTTTATTTAAAAAAATTGATAATTTAAAAAGTTTAAAATGCTTTTTTCTTCCACGAGAAAATATTTTTTTATTACAATAAAAAGCATAAAATAATATTTTTTATTTGTATCCTTTACAAAAGACTAAATTTCCTGAAACCAAAGGATATAAAAATACATTTGAATATCGCTTACTCACTCGAAGAATCACAACGGGATACCATAATAGCAAAAGTAAATGAAGATTCGAGAGGAAATTTTTATATCGAAGCAACATTCAAAGAGAAAATAGTTGAAACAGAAAATGACCGTGTACCCAATATTCCCATCAAAAAGAGTAAAACTTCGTAGATCTCCAGGATAAGGACATTACGGAAGAAGCATATGGAAATAACACACACTTCTTACTTTTTGGGTGTCTGGCAAAATATATTTATACCACCAACACAGCGTTTTCTTAATCTCGTGGGGGCTTTTATGATCCTACACCTTGATCCCACCATTTCCAAATTCAATTTGCATGGAAAAGAAATAAAATTCTTTTTTTTATGAGAGTTCGTGTAGCCTCCCGGCCTCATTTGAATATACTTTGAACGGCTTTACTTGGACCCAAGTGCAGTTGGAAAGAGGAAATATACACCAGTTTTTGGCAAATGTTAGCACATGGGTGATTTTAGTTTTATGTCTTACTTTTGTTCGGTGGATATTTCACATGGTTTAAATTTATCCAGTAGGGTTACTGATATTCATAGAGAGGAGTTTTATATTGGGAAAAGGAGCATGGCAGATATACTCCTTATCTCTTTTGCTGAGATAGAGATTAGGATACATTCGCCGACTTTACATAAATTCTGTAACTGTCTTTTTCTTATTTTAGGTGCTTTATATTCTTTTTCCCCCTCTTCTTTTCAACTTTAAATTTTAAAGTAAAATAAAACCTAAAACAGTGTGGGAAAAAGTAAAAAATCTAGTCAGTCATGCCAGTTTCGAGATGCTCCGATTCCCACTAATCTGATGATGGTAAAAAGGCAATTTAATCTAAAATTTAGAAGAAAAAGACTCAAATAGGTGAAAAGGAAACGGAGTTCGATTCTTTCCACAGTTATTCCTTTTTCATTTAGTGTATATTTTGAAGTTTATTTCTTTTATGGTGTTATGAATTACAAAAATTAAATATCTATAAATAAGGTATATTAGCAAAAGAATAAATAATATCCAAAAGAAGTTATTACATTCATATAGAACATGAAGATTTTCAACTCTTCTCAAAGCTTCAGTTTTTCTAGTTTAACTCACTACACGTTATTAGTGTTGTCATATTTAGAGCCCTTATTGTTTAATATTTGAGATCTTTTTGAAATAACTAAATATTGATTTCGCATTCACATTTTTAAAAACTAGCATTTTTGAAAGTTAAACTTCTTATTTCATTTTTTTAAACATTGAATCATTTTTCACAAACTCAATTTTAATACTCAGTACAATTTCAAAATTTTTTGGCCCTTCTATCTTGATAAAGGAACACAGAAAAATAGTTAATACAAGTGGAATCCAAGAGCATCAATATCTTGTGAACAAAATTCTTTTGCTTGTAAATAATCATTTAAATACATGTTGCATTAAAATATATTTTAAATTAAATGTAGGTATTTTTCAGATAAAATTTTATTTTATATTCATTTAATATTTTAATTTTCTTTCTCATATTATCCAACTATTTATATATGAACAAAAATTCCTTTTGAGTATTGGAAATATTTTTGACTGCTTCATTCACATCTTTTTTTTTAAAAAAAAAAATCCGATTCTTCAAAACTAATGATAAAGAAATGAAAAAAATTTCATGTTTAAGTTTGGATTTATTTTTTATTTAAATTATATTACATTTGATAAAAATAAATTTTTCTTGATTTTCTGGGTATAAACTTAAAACTATTTATATTTCAATAAATTTACATTTGGATGATTTTAGACAAAACCATGATTTAAAAAACTATAGAAACTCAAACATAAAAAATGCAATTTTAATATTTCTATATCAACTTTCATAAACCTATTTAAAATACGGATTTTAGAGGGAGAAAGAGAAAAAATGTAATAATAAATTATCTTGACGCTATTATTGATAAATTCACTAGAAAAATATATACATTTCTTGTGGCTATTAAAATGTCTTTGCATAGCTGTTTTTACTCTCTCGGTATTTCTCAGCAAAAAAATAAAATAAAATACTGTTTCTTCTCATAAATTCTACTTAAATTTTATCAAATTCTTATTGTCTTAATAAATTATATATATTTTAAGACTATCTTTAGGACTTATGTATTAGCATAACTTGAATTTATTTTAAAATATAATAGAGACATTTCTTCCTCTCTTCTCAAATTAAGAGCATTCCTAATGATTTGAAGGCTCTCTAAATTACTGGTTGATTTCTGTCTATGTAGTCCATAGCCAATTAACCAAGCAGGTCATACGTAGATTGATTTAAAAATGCTATTAACATGATTTTCAATAAATACATTTATTATAAGTATGTATTCCATGAATTAGAAAAATACAAATTATCATGTAGAAGTAAATTGAATTATTTAAATTATTATCAAATAAAAGCACAGCATACTGAATTATTTATAATACATTGAATAATAAATTGAACCATTAATGTTAAATTGAATTATATTGCAAAGTGACCAATATATGTTAAATAAACCTAAAAAAGTATAAAGCGAATTATTAACGTTAAAATCTTTATTGTATTCCTTCAAAAATAAGGATTTTCAATGTTTAATATTTTTTTTATTCATTGTTATTTAAATTTAAACAATTTTGAAACATAAATCACTTAATTTCTAATGGTTTCAATTAATTTCTACCCAATTTGAAAAAATTCAAACTCCTATTAATATTGTTAGAATGACACTATTTTCGTTTGGTGATGCGTGCAAAATATAACCTTCATCCCTTCCCTCCGAAAAAAAGCCACAAGAAACAAAAACATGCAAACGTAAATAAAAAGAAAGTTAATATTCTTTTACATGTTAGCGAGACGAATGAATTCAATATGATATGCGATATTTTTTCAAATAAAATGGGTGAAAATGGATATTTTAAGAAACTAAATCGTTGTTACATATGTAAATATATAAACGACCGTTATAAATTACACGCATCACAAAAATGATAAAATATTATCAGCTTGTTTTATGAAAATGAATGTTTAAGATACACACTATTCTTTAAACGTTTAATTAAATAATTCTTTAATCAATACCATTATTTAGCGGTACTCGGTGCCGGCGTCCTGGCCTAGGGCTGGCACGTCTTCCCCGTTCCGGGTTCGAGTCCTGGTACGATCCTGATTGTTATTTTACCAGTGAGTTGAGGGAAAGAGACCCTCTAAAAAGAGGTTATGCAAGCGAGTGTGTGAGTGTCACCTTTATATGAGCTAGAAGTCAAGCTTCTGCCCTTGGGTGCTCACTATTCTTTACTCTCAGAAGCTATTTCGTCTCCCCTTTTCCATGGTAACGCGTTCACGGACCATCTTTACCAGTGGCACTCAGTTTCTGATTCATTATAAATACTAATTTATAAATTAATACATGTATAAATAATAAATTTAGCACACATAAGAAATATTTTAATTTTGACTGAACTGGGTAGAAATCTGCAAAATATGTATATCTATCAAAGAGCATTGTTACTAAACCATTGAACCCCCCAAGTGTTAAAGCAATTGAATTTGCTTAGGAATGTCATTCTTTCCGAAAGTCAAAAGAACTGTAACAGATCCATATAAAAATTCAATTAAATTTTCCCCGTTCATAAAATGCAAGAATCCCGATCCGAGTCGCTGCTTTTCTACAAAAGTGCCCTAAATCAATCAAGACTGCAAGAAAGTTAGGATATTTCAGCAAATATCAGAAGAAATACTTGAATTTTATGCATGGGGATCAATAGTAAAATTTCCTATAAAACCAGCAAAACTAGATCTTTCCGATAAGATCTATTTTAGAGGAAACATCCAAAACTGTTCTTTTTGACGACTAGAAAAGCAAATTTATATCATGACAGAGCCTTATTTTGGCAAGAGCTTTTATGACTTAACTTCCCTCTGGTGCTATTTCCAAATTCAATTTGCATGGAAAAGGAATAAAAGTTTTTTTGGGCTTCTTGGTGAGCCAAGCTAACCCTATTTGCATATTCTTTAAGTGGTATTACTTTGGTCAAAGTTCGGTTGAAGAAAAAAATCAACGCCGATTTTTGGTGAATACCAACATTCGACTGATTTTGAGTTTTATGTCTCATTTTAATTCGGCAGATGTTTTACATCTTTTGAGCATTTATGGTAAAGACTTTGATGTTTATCGGTTGTTGGAGCTTTATGGGTTTCTCTCTGTGATGGGCTTATATAGTAATGCTACTCAGATTACGATTACGACCGATTCTTTGGCATTAAATCAAGCTAGGAGGTCTAATATTTATTTAAAATTTCTTTTATTCAGAAAAGTTTTTTTAAAGTTTTCTGTAATATTAAAAATAAGTTAACTGGAATTTTTTTCTTATGCAGAAATACTTGCAATAAAACTGATACTGCCAGAAATGATATTTTACTTTTTTTATTACTAAAAAAAATGATAAATTCATTATTTATAAAAACAATTTCTTTATAGTGACAGTTACAGACGAAATTAGTAAAGAAATAAGTTTTAAGCAGATATTCAAAAAATTTCCTACTGAGATCTACATTGTTTAAGATATTAAATTATATTTACGTATAACAGAATCTTATACCTTGGGAATGATTTTAAATGTATCAATATAAAAGAAAAAAAATCACAGAAGTATTAAAATCTTATTTCCACTGATAAATCAAACGTTTTAATAATATTTCAGAATTAAATTAGACATGATATTGAAATTTAATGAAACATTTTTAACTCTATTACCTTTGACAATTGTCCTCCCTTTATTATTATCATGAATTTTGGTTCACATTTCAAATCAATTGCTTTATTTGAAAACTGGTTTTGTTATTGATTAAAAAACGTGTATTAATAAATGTCAAAAATACCTATTTAGAGGATTTGAAATTTTACTACATGTTAGTTCTAAAGTGCTTTGTATTAACTACTTAATTCCAAGCAATATCAGTTACAATTTAAAAAGTTACATTTAAACTCAAAAATATTAAGCTTAATTCTTTTTGCACACAGCACTAAAAATAGAATTAATCTAAATAAAATATATATAGAGAGAGCCTAGATATTAATGTTTATTTTCAACTTTAAATTAAAAAGAAGTTTAAACAAAGGATAACACTTTTAATAAAAATACTAAGCAATTTTCACATATTTTGTATGACATAGGCATATATATCAAAATTGCAATCTCAATAAAATCTGTGTGTACTTTAAAATTCGAGATGGAATGAAGTAACTAAAATTCTCGGAAATGTTTGCATATCTTTTTCATCCCACTTTAGAATCCAAGAAAATCCAATTTTTTTAAATTATATATATGATAATACAATTTATATACAGTTTTTAGGATTGCGGTAAATGTTTGAATAACAAAAATTCGATAAAACTCTTTTAGAATTCGATTGTATTTTTTAAAAAAAATATTTTATTAAAGCAATGAAAGTATACAGAGGCAAAAATAGTATTTAAATAAAAAAAAAATGATTGCTTTTCTTATTTTCAAAAAAGATTCATAGAAATTTCTTTGTTCTACAAGATTCACATACTTTTCATAGAAAAAAATATTTTACAATACCTGTGTGTTATTTTATTTGAAAGCATGCTCATAATAGAAAAAATAATTTCTTAAAAAGTTTGAAAAATACATACAGTGTATAAGCTTAGGTTTGTATATTATATATAGGCATATTTCATAGAGCTTAAAAATTAAATCCATGCTTTTAATTTAACAGTTTCTTAAATAACGAAGAATAATCGCTTTTTAAAGCATGAGGAGGCGCTTTTTGTAAAATACAAATTGTTAGAATATTCACAATAAATTCTTCATGTGGTCCTAAGAAATATTTAAAGGATTATCAAGCCCAGTCGCTTAGAACTAATATTATTTAGTACTGTCAAAAAAATTTATATTTTTGGCATATAAAACAAAAAAATTTGAATTTTTGGATATTTCATTTATTATTTTTAACTGTGAATGAAAACTAATATTATAAAATTCAATAACTAATATTATAAATTTCAATAAATTCAATTCCTACTTAGGCCAACAAAGATATTTTTTATTTTAGTTACTTTTTATTAAATAATTATTAAAAAAATTATGAAGTATACGAAAATGGATTTTTGCATTCTTTAGCTACATGTGAAAAGCACTAAAATCCTTGCATTTTACCGATCAAGCAACTGTCTGTTGGTTTCAAATTTTATTACAATCTGATAAAACTTGAAACTATTAAAAACTAGCCGCCTTTGGCGACCAGCTGGTTCGCCATGAGTAATGCGTTCTAAAATTTCCAATGAAATCATATATTTTTTAGCCAAAATTTCAGAAATAGTTAAAGTTAAAAGATTCAGTTATTAGTAGTTAAAGAGTCGGTAACTTTATTCGGAAAAACTTTTTGAGTTTAATGCTCTAATAATTTATCAATTAGGCTTCCAAAATATTAAAAATGTTTTTTTTGGTGATATTGCCAAAATGTTAAGTATGTTTTTTAAAGAAAGCGAAAAAAGGAAGAAATTATTGAATTAATGATACAGATATTGCAAACGATTATAGAAATATGCCATTAAGTCGGGATTTCAATGCATATCCTGTCTAAATTCAATCAGGTTTACTGTAAATAAAAATAATTTATGGAATTAATGATATAAATATTGCAAACGATTTCTTAGAATCCTTTGCCTTGCATTTATTTTTTTAGAAGATATCACATTTTATATTTATGTTATTTTATCCAGTCACTGCTGAAAGTTGTATTTCTTTAGATTTGATTTGCGATGATAGTTGTTGTTTTTTTATTTGAACTTCCGGCATTGCTTTATTTTATTCAGTCACGTGCTAAAAAAAAAACATGGTTAAAATATTTCTTTAAAAATTCGTTAAAAATAGAAGCTTACATTATAAATTACAAAAACTGATACCGTTAGAAAGCTCATTTTTTTATCTTTAAATTGATATAAAAATCATGTTTGTACAATGATATTTTCGGAAGTTATAGTGGAAAAGCGTCGAAATTTCGCTTAAATTTTAATTAATTCAAATTCTAATTTAAAATTCGAAAAAAGGACTCCGAGGTGCACATTCCCGACCTCCAAGGTATACATGTACCAAATTTGGTAGCTGTAGGTCCAACGGTCTGGCCTGTAGAGCGCCAACACACACACACACACACACACACACACACACACACACACACACACACACACACACACACACACACACACACACACACACATTGAGCTTTATTATAAGTATAGATGAATCAAACTAAATGAATGAATTAGCATAAAAAAACTATTAACATCAACTGTCATCCACTGCAAGTTTCAAAGTACTAGAACTAGAGTGGATGAATAAAAAATATTTTTTAGCAATTGAAAATTGGTATTATATATATATATATATATATATATATATATATATATATATATA
>JAPMOQ010025180.1:141083-158663 GCA_026543055.1 Argiope trifasciata | reverse complement strand
TATATTAATATATCAATATATATATATATATATATATATATATATATAGGGAGAGTGGGAATTAATAGTAAGAATTGAAAAATTCAAATAACTAAAAAAAAGAAAAGAAAAAAAGTAATCTAAAACAAGAAAAATTTCATTGTAATTGCAATGATGAAAATTAAACTTATATTTAAAAGCTCTACGAAAGCTATCCAATACGATTTTAGTATTTTATAACTGCATCTTCCTCTTAATATTTTAATTAAGAAATAAAGGAATTATTAAATTTGCACGAAGGAAATTCCTTCCTTTATGCAATGCAATCATTGACAGTGCATTTTTCATCAAATCGATAATTTCGAAAAGAACGATTTTGCTTTAATAATATTCCAATTGAGAAAATATTCATCCTTTTTCCACTTAAAATATTAAGTGGGAAAAAGATAAAACTCTAATTTTATTTTTCATTGCTGATACTGTATTGTCTTATACGAAAGTGTATTAAAAGTTCATTAAATTTTCAGAATTCCTCGATTTCTCGATAAAGAAATAAGGAACTCGAATTATTCAGAAACTTTGAGAAGATTATAATGAGAAACAAATGCATGATGAATTGTTTTCTTGACCAAAAGCCCCCCCCCCTATTTCATATTGATTCTCATTTCCCAAGACGCAGTTACTCCACCAAAATATCTTCGAAGTAGTAATTAATTTTTGAAACAAATTCCCTATTTCATTTCAAAATTATTCACAGCATTTTTCTGTTTATAAATATTGCATTTGCCTTGTATGTATTTTGAATATAAATAAAAAAAATATATTTCTTCTCGATTTCTGCAAACTTTTTGGTAAGAAAAAGTTATCTAAATCTCTAATTACAATATCCAAACATTTTTAAAAATTCGATGTTACGTACCGTTGTGAAAATCTTTTTTCTTCTTAAAAATTAATACTTGAATTAAAATTTCACGAAGGAAAGTTAATAACACGGACAATCTTTGAAAATTTTTGCTTTTATTTTTAAATTCTCTATTATCGGATTAAAACCTTACGAGATGAATTTTATATACATTTCTTCTCGCGTTTTCAATAGTTTATTCTTCTTTTATATTTCTTTAATTCATATTGAATCTGAAATTAATGGGAAAGAAGCAATATGCCTCTGGTTCTGAAATAAATCTATTTAATTTAGATTTTTTATTTTAATTTTACTTAAAAATATAAAAACATTTCTTCGTTTTAGCTTTTTTGAATGGGAATAGATGCACTTAAATTAGGAAGGAATTTACTTTTATAATATAAAAATATTTCTTCGCTTTAATTTTCTTTAAGAATAGAAATAGATGCATTTAAATTAGGAAGGAGATGGTTCTCCATTTTCTAATTTCCTTAGATCTACTGTAAATAATAAAATAAAAATTTCGTATAACAATATGTTTATAATAGAAATTGGAAATATATATCTTCTGGTACAAAATTAATAAAAATTATTTTAAAAATTCCTGTACTCTTAAGGCTAGAGCTATTGTGGTTTATTTATGTGAGAATATAAGTATGAGGGGTGATCCAAAATTTAGTTTAAAACCAGCAGTATTTGGAAAGCAGAAATTGTGGGTGATATTGTTATACATATTGAAGACACACGGCGCTAGTCGTCTTAGACCAATCATTTGAGGAGACAATGTTAATAATTAGACCTGAAACAGTGACAATAATGACAAGAAGTTTAGATAAGTTGTCTCACACAGAGGAGTGAGTCTTGATACGATTTCTATGGGTTAAGAATGTGTTTCCATCAGATATTCACAAACAAATAGGTGAACAGGAGCGAAGCAATAAGAAGAAAACAAGTTGAGAAATGGTATCGTTCTTTTGGAGCAGGCAGAGAGATTGCTGAAAACATTCAGGTGGGAGGTGTGGAGTCATACTTCATGCAACTAAGATTTTGCTCTCAGTGAATCAGTCCTTTTCTAGGCCTGTAAGAAACGCTTATCCGAAACAAGGTTCATATCAGACGTTGATGTTCAAAAACACGCCGAGAACTGGCTGAATAGTCAGGGACCTAATTATTATTAAGATAGGTTAAACAAAATGATCCAGTAGTGTGATAAATGCCTCAACCGGTTTGCCGATTATGTAGGCCACAACATATGTCTTTTAATTATCATTTGTATCCTGCGTCTATAGTTGATAAAACATTTTTCTTTTGCATTTTGAACTATTTTTTGAATCACCCCTCTTATATTTAACTATCACACAAATTCAATCAGAAATAGTATAATTTAAGCACTGCGAAAAAGATGTGCAAAATCCCTTATTTCAGTAATTTTTTTTTATATATACAAAAGAAAGAAAGAATGGAATATACTCACATTTGAAATGAAGAAACTTGGAGTGAGAAATTTAATTAAAGAAGTTTCCTTTGAATGCTTTAGCCACGAGGAGAACTTTTTATTGATAATTTAAAAAATGAAACTTAGCTCCAAAAATTCTATAATATTCTTTGAATAGAAGAAATGCATTCTTAATGAAGTTTAAGACTGTTTTCTTCATTATTTTATAATGCAAATTTTGTCTGAGAGACACAATACTAAAAAAAAAATATCAATATTCCAGCAAGCAATGTCAACTAATTTGAATACACTCCAGACGATTTTAATTAATAACAGAATAGAAATTAAAGAAAAATTTTGATTATCGTGGTAAGGTTGAGAAATGCAAAAACTTATAACATTTGAAATCATTTTTCGTAAAGCTTATTGTTTGTCTAATCGAAAATAATAAGGAATAAACATTCCTTTAAGTTTGGAAATATTGAAAATGTTAAATTAGTAATAGTGAAAAAGGAAATAATTATGATAAAGAATGAGAAATTTATTAGATTAATTAATGAAAAAAATTCTAAATTTTGTGATTCCTGCCATATATTCTGAGTAGATATCAAACATTTTAACCAATAGAATATTTATATTTTTTAATTAAAAATTTAATAAAATACTAAATTTAGTAAAATAAAAAACGAATAAATAAATCAACAATAGTAATAAAGGAAGTTAAATAAAATGTAACAAAAGTTTTTAGAAATATACTTTTATTACTGAAAAAGCAGAAAATTTTCTTTAAGATATATTTTTGAAATTATATTTTTTCTTTTAAATATTTAATTTGTATTTCATCGTTATAGATATTATGGAGCCTTAAATTAAATTTTCCTCTCATTTCAATCTAATTTGCTGATAATGATTCGAAACGAAGCCAACACATATAGTTAATATTTCATTTGACTGATAAGTCTATTTATTGATTTTTCATAGTTTTTTTAACCTTTTGAATACCCATTTTTCCATTGGTATATTAAATTCTATTGGTATTCTATTTCTGTGGCATATTAAAATATTTTTAGGTTGGGACTTTTAGAAAAATAATTCATATATCTTATTAAAAAATTAAATTAATTAATATGGTTTACTAATAATTAAGCAACAAATCAAGACACCATTTTGTGTGAGATAAGAAACTGAAATTTTTTATTTCTTTAAAATTTGTCAGTATTTATGCAGATCTACATAATTTTATACAAATATTGGTAAATTTGATGGGAAGCATACTCCTCATGGTCCATGAAAAGGTTAAAATATAATTCCATCTAATATTTTTTAAGTATTTAAAACTTAGACAATATTTAATCTGTTACAATCAATGTTCGAATATAATGGTACAAATGATAGTTAAATTAAGTGATATTTTAGGTTGCTTATGAAAATAGATAAAATTGTATTTTTAAATGTAACATATCAAAATTAGAACATAACAGTACAATTAAAACTAAAATATATATAATTGAAGATTACATTAAAAAAAAAAGAAATTTACAAAATAATTTCTAAAAAGAAAAAAAAAATTAGTTTTTTTTCTTATGCTAAAAAAGTGAATCTTAAATTTTATAAATGAGAATTCTATGAAATAGGAAAAATATCTTTCTGAAATACTAACCCAGATAAAAACGTTTTACTGTTTTATTTCAAAAAGACAATGAATAATTTCAAATTAGTTATTGTTCCTATAAAAACATGCATTAATCACTCCCAGATAAAATAAGATTTTAATTCAAATATTAGTGCCACATGAGCTGTGTCTTCTCCAATTACAGAATAAAGTTAACACCAAACGAAAAAAAATGCTCTAGATCATCTCTAAATCATTATACGATACATGCATTATATAAGACATAGAATGGCATATGCTTTATAGACTTTGTCGATGGAAATTTATGCCATGGAGTTTTTAAGATTAACTTCCTCATTTTAAGTCTGATTTCAGAAAAAAGAAATCACAATTTTTATTCGCGTCTCACTAAGTATTCAGGTATAAGTGGTTTTTACTTCTGGTAAAGTTAAATCATAAAAAGTGATATGGAGGAATTATTGGCAAATACAAAACTTAGAGGTGTTTTATCTTTAGCAGTTCACATTTAATTAAAAAATTATTTACACTAATTGAGCTTTTAATTTAGGGATTCTAATGTTTATAGATTATGTGGATTTATTACAAGGCAGCAGAAAAAATAAGCCATTTTCGTTTCAATATGAGGCTGACATGAATGCCACAAATAAAGTGGCAAAGTTCATGCAACTTTATTTGTGCCATTTACTTTAGCATAACAATAAACAGATACAATGAATGTTCTTGCTTTAATTGAGACTGACATTTTAAAAAAGTGATCCAGTTAAGATAATCAATGATTTAAACGTTGGAAATATGAAAGTAAAAATATAACTTAAAAACGGATTATGAGGAATTTGTATCACCAAGCACTCAAACTAATTATTTTTATAATTTAGGCATTAAAATAATATACCATCGTATTAATATAAGGATGTAAAATAATGTTAAAAATATAAATTCGAAACATAAAATTTTATCATGAAAGTTGCTTTTAGATTTCTGTTTTAAATGATATGTTATAATTTATTTCTATTTATCAAATTACTATTTTCCCATTCGTAATTTTTACTAATAAAGCAGATAAATTTGTATGTTTGCATAAGCCTGAGCTCGTATGTGCGCATGTGATGAAACTCTCTATATTGAATAGTATGATAATCAAATCAATCACTTTATAAACTTCATGAAATCTCATATGATTTCGATTCAAAAACCTCTCATAATAGTACATATTCAAGAAAAGATATATTTAAAATGCTTTTATTAAGAACAATGACCCATTTTTTAGATTATATTTAATATCGTATTTAAAACGAAATTGAAAACCACCAATTTAGTATGTTCTTACTAAACACATTTTAAAAGGAACACTTCAAATGAAATGAAATTAAGGAGATTTCACATTAATATCAACTATCCGCATATAAAAGAAAATATATTTCTGAACAGAAATTTCTTCCGGTTGCTAATGAAATAAACATAACACTTTCATATCGTGAAGATAGTCTAGAATTTGAGTAGAATTTCATACTCTTCCATAAAATCAGCATAAATGTATGAAGATTCAAGAATTGTAGCTTACATAAGCAAGAGAAAAGCTCATGATTACCTCATATGGCTCAATATTAAAATTTCCCATCAAACTAGTAGAACTTGTCAGACTAAAAGGCCTTATAGAAGAAATATCTGGAAATATCAAGTAAGGTTTTTTTCTTTATTTGGCGTCTGGAAAAATAAATTTGAAACTCGACAATGCCTCTTCAGTGTTATACGATATTTTATGACTAAACTTGCCGAAACTAGTATTCTTAATTCAATTTGCATGGGAAGGAATTTAAATAAAAATCTTACAGTTTCGCAAGACATTTCACCTCATTTCAATTCACTTTAAATCGCTTTACTTTGGATAAGTTCGACCAAAAAGTGCAGACTGCTCATATATTCGGAAAATTCCAGCTTTTGGAGCGATTTTGCATTTTATACTTTGCTTTTATCCGTCAGATGTTTAACATCGTCTAAGTTTTTTTTAAGGCCGCTCATGTATATGGATGCCGAGAGTTTTAGATCTGTAAGCAAAGCAGTGGAAAAAAGATTTATATCTGAAGCAACGAATTTTAAATTGCCTTGGGTGATGAATATTCTGAACATACTGGAGTTCCTGATACTTTTACCAAATATTTCAAAGAGGGGAGGTATTTACATTAGATGTGGACGCTTGCACCAGCAGTGAAAATAAATTAGTGACATCATATTATATAGTTGTTTTGGGGATTCTACATTTTTTGTGTGTGATTAGAAACCTATAATGTATATAAAATAGAAATATCTTCAGTTAGATATTTTAAATAATAACGTGTGAGAGATTGTGTTCGTTATTCAATTCCTCACTATTAGTTCACACTCTCCCTATATTTATTTATTTATCTTATTCAAATAATATTCAATACTTAATCGCCAATAAAATACTTTTTATTCCCCCACTCAAGTTCAAATACATTTTTAAAAATTTTGATGGATGACACTTGATGTTAGTACAGTTTTTAAAGTATTAATTCATTAATAAAATTCAATTAATTATTAATACTTTGAATAGAGTTTTAGCAATTTGTAACGAAAATTGAAATCAACAGGCAGTAGCTCAATCGGCAAAATGCAAGGATTTTAGTATTTTTCACTCTAAGGTTAAGAATAAGTGTTCAATTCTTATGAAAATCAATATTTTTTTGATACTGAATGCTTTTATTAAATCATTATCAAAAAATGAACTAAAAAACTTTCATTTGTTGACATAAGTAGGGATTGAATTATTTTTTTATATTACTTGTTTTGATGCTATACCTGATTTCTATAAATGATCCTCAGAAACCGATAATTTTTGCTCAGTTTATTCAAGGTTGGCATTTGCGTCACTAAAATTCTCGCACACCGTTAATTCTTTTTCTATTAAATTAGGTTGAAACAGTTTCCTCTCTTTTGAGTTGAATTTTAATTAAAAATATTCATTATTAACCGCGAAATATCGATTAAAATAATATGTTATACATCCTCATATGGATAATATGTTTCATTTAACTAATTAAAAAAAGTCCAAAATTTTGGATGAATCATTAATTTTACTCCTGAAAAAATTGGCAATCTGGTGGATTAATTTTTTTCAAAATTATTTCGATTTCGGCATCAGATAGCTAGAATAAAGCTACATACTTCAGGTTTTCTGGATTCCTTCAAAAATAATGAGTTAAAATAGTTAATTAAATCAGTTCCAGTAGAAACGCAAGTGCAACACAAATCCATTAAATTTCTCTATTCCCCCTTAAATAAAGGAATTATTTCTGTATTAACGATTAGATCATAATTAAATAATTACAACAAGTTTCATAACGTAAGAACTTTATACCCTCGTCTAAATTAGTTTCAATTGATTTCAATCTTTCCTTTAAACGTACAGATTTTAATTGCTATTCCAAATTATCGCACGGAGGTGCTTTTGACCACTTTGTCACACTTCGAAACTTCACGACTTTGCTACCTCAGGCAATACGGAATTAAAATATTGCTAGAAAAGCATTTGTTATAGAGTATATGTAAACTTGTAACATAGTTTTACCATTTACAGATGAGAAATGAAAACCTATGTATTTTTTTTGTTCATTTTTCGACTTGCTTTGAAACTTATATTTGCGATTTTCTTATTTACAGTTATCCAAAGGGACTCTGTAGTTTGCTCCAGATACGTACAGTAAGCATAATAATGCATTTCCGATGTTCTAAAAAGAATTAATAAGCATAATCATTTTCACATTACGTCATATTAGTTTTTTTATAATCTGTATCACTTACTTGCATTTGTATTACTTATTATTATTTTCAAATAAATGAAATAATTGTTAAGTGCATTAATAAAAAATTGCAATTAGAATTTTAATAATTTTATAACTATTTAAGAAGTAATTAAGATTAATTTTTAAGTAAATCTGTCTGGTATAAATTCTTCAATACTTAGTAATTAGATCGTTTGATTTTCTCTCAGTGATTGTAGCACTGATCCTTTTGAAAGTTTTAATCAAAAGTGGGGTGGGAAAGCAATATATTAAATAGTTAATCAGCTATCGATTATAAGATTTCAAAGTTGATATTACTTAGATTATCTTTGAACTTTATTTTTGAGAGTTTTGTTACATTTTGAAAGACAATGGTCATTAATGTTTTAGTGTAAACACGAAACGCTACCAGAAATATGATTAATTAAAGAATGATTTATTAAAAAATGTACCAATAATATAGTTATTTATTTCATTCCTTTTACGAATTTATAAATTAAAATTAGGAAAAAAGCGGAATTTTCATAATAAATTGTCGCCAGGAAGCAGAGTCTATTCATTAACTGATGTTTCTTGAGACAGCTATTAAAATGGTGTAAAATAATTAAAAATATTTGGATACGACTCTTTATAACTGCTTCAATATTTAGTAATCTAATTTTTTTAAAATTAATGAATAAAAGTATTACTCAGTGTTAATAAAAGGCACGAAAAAAGCCCCAAATTAAAATTCAAATTTCCCCCCAGTATTATATTTATTGACAGAAAAGGCAGAAAATTTTCTACACCGCTAAAAATAATTTCAGCATGAACTATTAAGCTGCCTCTAATGGTTTAAAAATAGATTTGACCTACTATTTGCAAAGGGACCTTGAATACAGAGTTAATTTTTAAACATTTTCTGAGAAATTTTGTTTTTCGACAGTTTGAATAAAGGATATTTATAGCTAAACGATATTTGAATTTGGAAAGGGTCAGCTTTAATTCTGTTTATTACTTATGACAATAGCAAACACGCTTAATAGAAATTTAATTTATAGATCAAACCATGATTATCAGTGGATCGATTATTTTTTGAACTTCAATATGCTGTAAAAATCAATTTTGTGTTGCAACATTTTCGTCAATAAATAAATCGCCAATTTTTTACCTAACCATTTTGAGGTTTTAAAAACCTCTCAACTCAAAACAATATCATGCTCTCACATGATAGTTAAAAAGAGCAATGGAGGACATGGAAATTAAATTAGTATTGGATCTATTGTATCTGTATAAATTAAAATATTTATCGATTGTATATAAATTCAAGATTAATTTTTTCAAATTATATGGCCTTTCTATCAGCACTGATAATCCAAGTAAAAATCAACGAAAGCTTAAATTAGAAATGATTCAATATCACGAAAGCTCAAGTTTGAAGGTCACCTCAACTCTTCAGCGTTAGAGCGAAGTTAATTAAAACCCTGCAACATAGAAATATTGATCTAAGTATAACAGAGCTGCAGTGTATCTCTTCAAATACAGGAAACTTGTTAGCGTAGGTTATCAACAAAATGATGTTATCGAAAATGAGGTATATTTTCATGGAATAAAAAAGATAATTGAAAAATATATTTGATACGATGTAGAAAAATTAGTAGTTACCATGTTTTCCCTACTAATTAATTTCGTCCCATAATACATATTTAGAGATAAATATTTTCAACAGTTATTATTATTACAGTTATTAGTATATTAGTTTTAATCTTATTTTTATTAGATGGAAATTTTAATGCCTCGAAAGTCAATAATTCTTAATAAAAGATAGAAATAAAAATTTAATTATTCCCTCTCTACAAAAGGAAAAACAGTTTTATGTACAAAAAAGGAAATATTTATATCTTTATTATATGAATTTTTATCTAAAATTTAAAATTCATTTATAAACATGGGGTACCCCTGGTATATAAAGTATTTCATGGAAGAAACATTATTAAGTAGCACTTTAATACATGGGGGACAATAAAAAATGTTGGTAAGAAAACAGTGTTGAAAAATATGAACAAAGAATATATTTTTGTCATATCTTTAGAGCAGATCATATTCAAGTTCAATGACGTATCTTAAATAAGATGAATTTTTGGGAAGAAAAATATTGAATAATTACTTAGATTATTTTGCAATATAATCTATATATATATAATATTGTAATATAGTTTTGCAATATTATCTAATTAATTATTCAATTACTTAGATTATATTTCCAAATTATTTGCAAAACAATTTTATTGAGCTTGAATGTCATTACGCGAGTTTCAAAAGGTTTTGTTGCAAGACATTTATTCTCACTGAGAAAGCTACATACCTCAATTTTGGAACTGCGAATTGGGAAAAACTAAATGTGTTATGGTTATACTATGAACGCTTCCCCAATATTTCAAAACCGGTTCACAAAATTCTTTTACATTTAGACTGCAAGTTTTGCAAGAACAGTAGATTCCCATATCAGCAATTCTTGTTTCTTCTGCCTACACAATTAATATGCACCCTGTATATTCATAAACTAAAATAATGTGCATCCTGTATATTAATATAAACTAAAGTAACACACACCCGGTATTTTATTTCAGAGCGATATTTTTTGTCGAATTGACTAAAGGAGTTGCCATTCCTTTAGTCAATTAGTTTAGTCAGTTTAGTTTTTGGGGCGGTTATTGAAAATAATAAATAATAGCACCCGATTCAATTACAAGCTTTATTACTGGAATATTTTGGATCTATTGTTACTGTGGTAAAATCAAATGAATATGATGTGTCTTGATTTTAAAATTATATTCTAATATTTTACAACTATTTGCAAATCTTTTTGGAAACAAATTGCAAATTTGTGACTTAAATCATAAAAGTGCTTTTATGAAGTATACAAAATGTCCTTAAAATAAAAAGTTGCGAGCGTTAAACTGAAAAAATTATCTCTAAAACAACAAATGATATTAAGAAGGTTTTTTTTTGCATTACTATCTCATCTGAAAGTAACATTTTATAGAAATACCGAACAGATCTTTAGGATGTTCGTAATTGCGATTATTGTATCATTTTCGATTTAGAGCGGAATTTGAGTACCTATTTACAGGGTACTTCAGTAGAGTATATACAGAAACGTTTATTTACTGTTTTCTTAATCCTCTCTCAAAAACCATTTTTTTTGGTAAATCAGTCATAATTTTGCAGCTATCGAAAATATCGCTATTGTAATTCCGTAATATTTTCTGGTATACTGTTATAGCAATTTTTGCAAACTATATGAAATAAGCCTTCACAACTATAATAATTACTATTATTAAATGTCCTGAAAAGAATCAATATGATGTTTATTGTTAAATAACACCTATCGGCGCGAAGGAGAATGTAGTATATAATTAAAAAATGAACAGGAGGTACATCATCTGACAATGATTCAAAATTAGGATGACGCAAAATAGCTCTAATATTGATTCAAAATGGACTTTAATATAATTAGTCAAACTTAAACCAATTTGTATCATGAAAAATAGCTAAGATAATACATCGAGAGTATAGGGCAATAAATTCATAAGCTTACATTAATATTCATTGCTTTGGCTAGAAAAATAGGTTATGTTAAACTACAAAACATAGTTGAGGTTTTTGATGTGTAGCAAAAAATGCAGATTTATCGCTTTCAATGAATCCATTTTTCGCTTTAACGGTTATTAGAAAATAATGCAAAAGGTTTATCCCATTTGGCGATTTATTGCCAATTATAATTGAAATTTGATTTTCAAATTTTTCCGAATTGTCATACTTTAAATCATTAATCAGTTTAAACCTATTTGAAACAATCACGTGATGGAACCATCAGATTACGCATGCTTCAATATAAAAAAAAAACCGATTTTTTTTAAAATCTCAAAATCGGTAGAGATCCGAAACTATGTCAGCCAGAAAAATTGAAAATGAAAGTTAAAAAAAATTATTAGATATAAGAGTGATAGAGAATTCTCTTAATTGTTTCAAACCGGTTTAAACTGATTAATGGCTTAATAATGACAAAAACCCACAATCACATAACTTGAAATTTACGATCGTAGATTTAATTTTTTTTAGTTTTTAATTTATAAAGAGTTTTGACACATATATCAAAATTTCTTTAAATAATATTTAAGATATCCCGTTTTCCCTTTACTAATCATAGTTAAATATTTATTATTATAAGCATTTCTTTATTAAACAAGATATAAAGAGATTTGCTTTAAAGTTGCAATTAATAACTTTCTTTTTAATTGAAGGTTAAAAATACCATATGCTCATCCTTTTAAATAAGTAATTTTTCGAAATGCTAACTCCAAAGTTTATATCGAATTTCAGCGTGATAAAGTGAAGAGTTTCGAGTTTCCTCAGCTCTAATTAATTACATCAAACAAAATTGTTTGCAACTCCAGAAAGATGTGATAAAATCTTAAGTCGCCTTTTAAAGACAGCAACAGTTAACTAAATAGTTTCGAGTACTTTTCTGATTTCATGCTGATCATTCTGTAATAAAAGCATTCCTTTTTGTATTTTAGAGTTGAATTAGGATTTAAATTATCTTAATTTAATTTACCATGTAGATATCGGTATATTCTCCAGAGTTAAATGAAATTAAATGTTTGGATTAACCATTCATTAATTTATTCGTTAGAAATTTTAGAAATGATTATTTTCAGTCAAGAGTAAGACAATTGAGAAACGGGATATCTTGACAAACATATTTGTACATATTCTGATTAAAGTGAAAGTTTGTCGAAGATATTTTAAGACTTTATTTCTGATTAGGATTCTAAAATTTAAGCTAAAACAAAATGTTTAAAAATATTTTTAAAAGAATTTTAGACTGCAACTGAGGCAATCATTTTCTTAATATGACTAATTGTATAAAAAACTTTAGGAAAGGTTGTATTACAATAAATATCAAACATTGAATTCAGAAAATAAAGCAAAATCAGAAATTTAACTTCATTTTAGCTAAGAGCAAGAACACAAACAGTTATGATTAAATATGAATTGCCCAAAAATAGAACACGCACACACGGTCAATAACAAATAAATCATGCTTGCATTGTTGACGGCTGGAAGTTGACATTTAAAAAAAAATATTTGATGATCTCTGCGGCATTTCTTAGACTTTGTCACAGCTTCTATTTCTGGTGTAATTATCTGTTTTAAAAGGTTTTAAAGGGTTTCGTCTGTCAACTTATTGATCTTTGTAGTTTGTTGTCTTGACTCGTACGACTTCTTAGTCTTCCAGTAACTGTATTTAACTCTGAAGAAGCTTTAATTTTAAGCTAATCATCAGCAAAATGTTCTTTAATTTCATTGTGAATTCTTCTTTTAATTCAGTCAGCTAGTACTAAATCCTTAAGTGAGACAGTCGTCGACTACTAAGCTGTGAAGCCATTCTTGGCAAGTTTTATACGAAATGATTTTGTATTTAATTTGAATCTTTGGCGCAATACATGTTGTAATCTTTTTAATTGATCTTTTGATTCTCGGAGAACAAATTTACAAATTTCAATGGGTAGAAGATGTGTAATGTAATCGTCTTCCTGTACATTGAGTTTTTCACTGTCTTTCAAATAGTTGCAAGTAAAATAAGATGTAAGATGTTTGCACAAACTTAGGGACAATATTTATTGTTTCCGCAAATACATGGCTAGCAGTAATGGTGTTAGCATTTGAAGCATTGAGCTTAAGGCTTTCCAATTCTAACAAATAATTCTTTGTTCGCGTTCCACTCGTAATGTTTCAATTACGAGTTCTAAAAGATTTTAAGTGAATGCATCATAGTAGTCGATAGAATTAACAATTTAGTTCTTTAATTAGGTGACTTTCATAGTCTCTGTAGCAAAAAGTCCTAATTTAGAAGCTAAAGTTCTTAAGCCCTCTTTCCGGTGAATTTTAAAGTTCACTTAATAAATGTGTGCAATAATCAAAATTAATCAATTTTGGAATTCACTTCCTTTAAATAATATCTTATTGCAAAAGAAAGATTTTCAAAATATTACCCTGTTTTAAACCTTGATAATACTCGATAATTTGGTCAAATCAACTTTAACATCAAAATAATTTTAATAATGTTATGAAATTAAATCAAATCATTCAATGTTAAAAAAAACAACATTTAAAGTTTGA
The DNA here is from genome assembly GCA_026543055.1 of Argiope trifasciata. NCBI lineage: Eukaryota > Metazoa > Arthropoda > Arachnida > Araneae > Araneidae > Argiope > Argiope trifasciata. The sequence goes on along the minus strand of JAPMOQ010025180.1, from coordinate 144,747 downwards.
TTTGATTTTGAACAGTTAAAATAAGAATAGCTTTTGCACAAACCAATTTATAGTAAGACGTGCGAAATGTATAAACAGAAATAAAAGGAAATTGTTCATTAACATACAAAATTTATGCATTAAAAATAATTCTTACATAAACAACTATTTCAGGAGAGAAAATATACCAAATGGCATTCAAATATTTCTTCTTCAGTTATAAAATATGAATAGTTTATTAATAAGCATGAAATAGACATATTTCGACCTATTTATTCCATTAGAACAATATAAATCGTTTCTTTTTCTTTCAATACCCAACAACTCGAAGAGAAAAATAATTGAGCAGCCAAAATCACATTAAAATATGTTTATTAGAATATAATCTTTCTTTCAGAAAATTTATTATTTTAGAAAAACAAATAATATGCAGTAACAATTCATAACTGGAAATCTACTAAAAGGAAAGTAAACCACATACACTTTGCCGATTACTGATGCAGAATGATTCAGCGTTAAGCAAAAGTTCGCTTTTTAAAACGAAGTATTGAAGGTACTGTTAATTTAAATTAGATCATATATTCAATATTAACCATGCAATTTTAATTAAAACATTGCCATTAAGATGTTAAGATAGGCAGATAACTTTCACAAATGAAATGAAATGTAAAAAACAGGTTAACAAAACGAAATACCGGTCACAACGGTATTTCGTCTAAGTGTCTCCTAGATTTGCTAGCAGCCATGATTCAAATTATTCCAAACAATCAGCGGTGGTATTTATTTCAAAGGACTAGCAGTCCACATTATAACCTGTAAAGTGAAAATCGAGCCAACTTCTAGTAGAAATTTTATTTTTCAATAGAGAATAGATTTTGGAATGAATTTGATACTTTTTATTCGAGTTTTATGTTTGGCGCCATTTGGGATTGATTGACCAAACAAAATTCAAACTAGCTCTAAACATTTTATATTTTAGCCAAGAGTATGAACACAAACGCTTAGTTACAATAAAATATGAATTATACAAAATAATAACACGCACACACAGGCAGTTACAAAATAAAACATGCTGCATAGCTGGCAGCTGGAAGTTGATTGCTGTTTAGAGTTTCTGGTTGGTGCCGCTAGATGGCACGTCTAGCTGTTACACCTTTATGTTCTAATAAATGCTCGGTAAACAATTTCAGAAAATTTTTGCAAGCTTTCAAGGTACGTGTTGCCCCTATCGGCAGAATTCTTCAAAATATTTATCGTTTAAATATGACAAAGGACGCTTTTTTACATCAGTACTAATGAGATGACAGGCACAAAGAAAATACATGACAAAATAAAATGAAATAAAATATATGCTAGAAGAATTTAAAATAAACATTTTAATTGCACGAAACTTACTCCGCTTAAGTAATTTTCGATTGAAAGGAAAATCGGGCTATATCCATTTTCTAGTTTAATTTTACCATTTTTCTGTTGGATTTACATCTATAAAAATAATTTCATTCACAATTTCGTATTAAAAGTATATCCTATTAACAACGTTTGCTGCAATTGCATAGAAATTCGTGAATGAAAAGTAATTTCCAACACCTAATTACGATTAATATGATCTGTATTATCATATTAAAACAAAAACCTTTATGTTTCGTTTATTTTCCTTAATTTGAAAATTTTAAAATGCATTTGAGCCAGAATTTAATTTTTCAAAGGAAACTTAAAATAAAAGACAAATATTTACGCCAACATTAAAAAGATCAGCTTATACTGTTTCGAAACTGTGCACACTTTATTTACTGAATTTAATTAATAATCATACATTTAAAATTGTAGTAATACAGATCATTATTTTATTTTGTTATAAATCTTGAATTAAATTATATAAATTAATCTGTATATTCACGTCATTGTGAAATTTTCCATTCCCCACCTAAGGATTAAAATGATTCTGAAATTAAAATGAAACATATTTTGCTTTTCAGTTTACCTAACGGAATTTCAATAATGTTATTCTGCATATTTTCATTCCCAAGAAAATGGATTTAAAGAAAGTAGTATTTATAGTGTGTCAATTCTGCTGAATCTAATAAAAGTGAAATTATTTAAAGAATAATATTAAATAAGATTGTAGATTGCGAATTGATAAAAAGACAAATGGGGAAAAATAGAAAAAAACGAAAGAATGAATTCGACTTGTAGACTTTACCAAGGGTCAGCTTCAAGAATTTAAACTAGAGAATATTTTTTCTATGAAGAGTATCCAAAACTGACCCTACATGATTCGAAAAACACATGAAAACTAAGATTTACTAAAAACTGAATTAATAAGTAAATATTAAAACAGTAAAACTCCTAACAATTAAGAAAATCAGAGAAATAAATAAAAAAATTAAAAAAAAATGTTTAAAAATTTAAATATTAAAATACTATATTAAATATTAAAATACAAAAACCAAAAATTTGGAAAAGTTAAATACATAAGTATTAAAATATTAACCTATCGAAAATTTGATTTTCAAACACCATAAGCAAGAATTAAAAAGAAAAGTAATTTAAAGACAAAAATAATATTCTTATAAAAATTAAAAGTCGATAATGCAACTTACCCCTGAATTCAGTTGAAGTTGGAAATTCAAAAGTAACGAGTAAGGAGAAACGCCCACAAAGCTTGGCGCATCGCGATTTGTTAGAAAAAACCTAAGCACCATCTATTGATTTAAAATAAAATTAAAAGAAAACTAGAAAACATATTTCCAGTTATGAAACTCATTTAACATATAGATAACATTTTTCTTATAAATTTTTCTATATTAATTTCAAAAAAAAAAATAATTATCTAAAATTTCCCAATTATCTTAAAATGCAAACTTTTAAGATAACTATTGCCTTAACATAAAAATTTGTATGACAAAATTTTTCACCTATGTTAAATTGAGAGCAAATAAAGTTTAGAATAATAAATTCTTAAATATGAATTTGAATAGAAATAACTTAGTTCAATATTTTTGATAAATTCATCTGTTTGTTTTAACTAAATACCTTTAAAAGTATTCCAGTAACAAATGTTAATTTTTATATCTCAATAGTTTTGATTCTACTGGCTTTCGTTGCATCTAATTTTACTTCTATTGGATTACAATTAACTTTAGAATGAAAATTATCTATATTTAACGCAAGTAAATCATCAGTATACTAAATTCTTTTATTAATTCGTGTTCCACTGTTTCTTTAACTCTCCTGTTTTTATAAAAAATTTCCATATCTGATTTTTTTCTATGAGTTTCTTGCAAGTTAACAATTAATATAAAAATTTATTCAATTCCTACTTAGAAAAACAAATAAAGATTTTATTTTAGTTATTTTAATATAATTATCAAACCAAATTATGAAATATTAAAAAAAAATATTGATTTTTGCAAAAATTGAATTCGAATTTTCCATCTTCACGTGAAAAATACTGAAATCCTTGCTTTTCACCGATTGAGCTACTACTGCACGTTGATTTCAGTTTTCATTACAAATTGCTAAAACTCTGTTTAGAATATTAAAAATTAATTAAACTTAATGAATGATTTATTATTTAAAAATATTTTAACATCAAGTACCATCCACTACTAGTTTAAAAAAGTGTAGTTGAATTTGAGTAGATGAATAAAAAGTATTTTATTAACGATTGAAAGTAAGAAGGTGT